>JARJHM010000152.1:0-506018 GCA_033356055.1 Carex pumila | reverse complement strand
CTGCAATTGATGATTTGGTTTCATACAAGAAAGCTATTGAATGTGAAGAATCCGATAAATGGATTGATGTCATGAAAGACGAGTTAAAATCAATGGAACAAAATCAAGTTTGGGATCTTGTCAAATTGCCTCATGATTCCAAGCGAGTTGGATGTAAATGGATCTTTAAGATCAAACGTGACTCAAAAGGCAAAATTGAACGATATAAAGCTAGACTGGTTGCCAAAGGTTTCACTCAGAAAGACGACATTGATTATAAAAAAAACATTTTCACCCGTCTCTAAGAAAGATTTTTTGCGTATCATCATGGCTTTAGTGGCTCATTACGATCTTGAGTTACACCAAATGGACATCAAAACTGCTTTTATGAATAGAGAACTTGAAGAGGAAGTCTACATGGATCAGCCCGAGGGCTTTTCAATTGGGGGAAAGGATATGGTTTGCAAATTGAAAAGATCGATATATGGGTTGAAACAAGCATCTCGACAATGGTATCTCAAGTTCAATGATGTGATTACTTCTTTTGATTTTAAGGAAAACATTGTTGATTGTTGTATATACTTGAAGGTCAGTGGGAGTAAGATAATGTTTCTAGTTCTATATGTTGACGATTTTTTACTTGCAACTAATAATCTTGGTATGATGAAAAGCACCAAGAATTTTCTCTCGAAAAATTTCGAAATGAAAGATATGGGCGAGGCAAACTATGTGATAGGAATAGAAATATTTTGTGATCGATCACAATATTTGTTAGGTTTGTCTCAGAAAGCATATATTAACAAGATTCTCGAGAGATTTAAGATGGAGAAATGTTCAGTTGGTAAGGTACCGACTCAGAAATGGGATAAATTTGGTTTATATCAATGTCCTAAAAACGAATTGGAAAATGAAGAAATGAATAATATTACTTATGCTTCCATTGTGGGTAGTTTAATATATGCACAGACTTGTACAAGACCAGATATCCGTTTTGCTGTAGGAATGCTTGGACGTTATCAAAGCAATCTTGGAATAGAACATTCGAATGCAGCAAAGAAAGTTTTACGATATCTTCAAGGTACTAAAGATTACATGTTGACATATAGGAGACCAAACTACTTAGAGACTATCGGTTATTCAGATTCAAACTATGCCGGGTGTTGCGATACGTGAAAATCCACTTGCGGATATGTGTATCTTCCAGCCGGCGGAGCAATCTCATGGAAAAGTGCGAAGTAGACAGTAATCGCTGCATCCACTATGGAAGCTGAGTTCGTGGCATGTTTTGAAGCCATGGTACAAGGACTATGGCTGCGGAACTTTATTTTAGGACTTGGAATTGTCGACAGTATTGCCAAGCCGCTGAAAATTTATTGCTATAATTCTATAGCAGTCTTCTTTAGCAAAAACGACAAGTACTCTAAAGGTGCCAAGCACATGGAGATTAAGTACTTTGCCGTGAAAGAAGAAGTACAGAAATAAACAATAACAATATAACATATAAGCACAGAGATGATGATAGCTGATCCTTTGACGAAAGGATTACCACCCAAGGTATTTCACGAACATGTCGAAAGAATGGGAATAGTTATCTGTGATAAATGATTGTTGTAATTAAACTTATATTATAAATGAGTTAGGCTAATATGACACTAGTGTTATATAAAACTAAATAACACCACATCTTAAACCCTTAGATCTACTTTAAGATCCGTAATATCCGTTTTTACTGTTCAAGCACTTCATTTTGTAAGGATCTTAAAGCAGATCTAAGGGTTTAAGATGTGGTGTTATTTAGTTTTATATAACACTAGTATCATATTAACCCAACTCATTATAAATGAATGATTATTTATGATATTATTATTGATTGATTGTTTCAAATACAATTCCTATTTATTTAAGAATATATATATTATTGTTTTCTATTAATTGGAATTTGTCTATATAAATTAGACAATTAACGTTGATCCTAAAGTATACCATTATGGTTTATATTAAGTTAGAATTAATATTGTAATACATAGAAGGAAGTTAGTAACAAATATTATTAGCAACTGTCATGACTCGTCTTAATTTTGCTTAAGTATAAATATTATGATTTTAGAATTATGAAGTATAAAGACATACAATATTATTGTGCACCTTATGAATGTTGTAATGTCATACAGTTTTATAATGAATCAAGTGGGAGAATGTAAGAAATTTATGTGGCCCAAAATAAAACATTAATGGGCTGGTTTAAATGGGCTGATTATGAAGCGTGATTAAATAGACTCAATTAAGAAAGTATAGCGTTTTGGCTTAATTAGGAGTACACTATTAATTGGACGGGTGCATATCTGTATGTACTTGGCAAGATACAATGCATCTCTTAAAAAGGCTTGATTAAAAGGTGCCTAATTAAACGATGCGTTGATATATTGATTAGATGCATACCTGCGCTATATTTGCTTTTATGCATATTAAATCATTAAAGAAGCGTTGACAGATGCACGGAATAAAGGTTTAATTAAAAGGTGCTTTGTATATAATTGCTAAAGGATGCATACTGTTATATCAGATGCTTGGTGCGCTGAATGTATAGTTAATTAAAAGGTGCGCAGACAGTATGAGATAATTGCATCCTTTGGTTTTCAGCGCCTTTATCTATTCTATGCATATTCATCTCCTCTATAAATATTGCTTTAATGGCAGACAATTAAATAACGAAAATTCTAATAGTAAGGTTGATCCTCTCTTCATTGCTTAGAAAGATGAAAGCAATCGCTTTGCAGTTTTTCTGACGGTTTGCGAAAAACAATTCAAGTGTTATTTTAAAGATTATTATGAACAAAGGTATGTAATCTATTTGATTGATTCACACATGGAGATTTTGATTTTTAAAATCTTTGATTTACTTTTGACGATTTTTAATTCCACTATCAAAATTTTAAAGATGATTAGTTGTACTCATAATAACGATTGTGTGTAAGTAGTTCAGTACGATAACATCTACTTACACAAGCTTCCTCAGCCCAAAAGTGTAGCATATTTTTTTATAATAAATTGTAAATTGCAACGACCAAATTATGGAAATTTGAAAATTAAATTAGGCTAGCTAGTTATACGGTATAATTCGGTTGGTTATACAGTCGAATATTGGAGTTTGCAGGATATATATATACACAATACATATATCTGGTTATACTGCCATATCCCAATCTATGACGATTCAGAAAACACATGAATATATAAAAAAAGGAGCAACCACCAATTTGGAGACCACAATCTAGTGCACAATTACACAGCATTTAGAAATAATCAGTTATAGAATAAAAGAAGAAGCACATTTTCTACATCAACAACACATGACATATGACCAAGAAAACACGTACATTGTTCACAATTAATTAACGGTGAAAACAAAAACAAAAACAAAACTCAGGGACTTCAAAATTACTGGGAATACCAAGCCAATTGGCAATACATGGCTGTAACTGGCGCTAAAAATAACTTTCAAAACTAAATAAATAAAGAAAACAAAGGAAAGGCAACCAACCATATAGTGGAGAGTTAAAGGTGCTTTTATATGAAACTTGGTAGCATATCATAAAAACAAAAGAGAGACAAGATAGAGGACTAAAAGGACTGACAAACATGGAAACAAAAGGAAAAATAAGGATTTAGAAAATAATTCCATGATAATATACATTGTAAAGTCAGTTTTCTCTTGCTCCCAATTAACAGTACCTTGAAACAAGGAATGTCAAGGCATCATCAGTTTGGGGGAACAACGTAGGCATAAACTGCCATGAAGGATTGTACACATGTAAGAAGCAGAAGTAACAGAGCAGCCACAAGAGAAATTATTGCCCATGGGCTGCTCAAATAATCACGAAATAATTTTGCTCACTGCCTGTTCCAGCTTGATTCACTGTGTCTGTTCACTTCTGCAGTTATTTCAGCCAAAAAGTGATCCTCCTCTAAAAACACGCCATTGTCACAGATCTGGTTGAAGAAAGTAGTCAAGTCCTCTTCACTGTTTAGCCAGTTCTCAATGATCCCGCACTGCTGTAGTATCATCACATCCTTTTGCGTGTTGACTAGCGAATCCAAAAATGATGCAAAGCTTGTCAAGTGTGCACCAATATTGCCTAAATTGCACTGTTCAAAAGCTATGAGGTTGACCAAAAAAGGCTTAGTGTCATAGGTTATTCTTAGTCTAGGGATTTCCAGGACACCATGATTAAATGATATGTCGAGCATATGTTGTGGGTTTCTCTTTGATCTGAATTTCACGCCCGAATCTTGGAGCACAGT
This sequence comes from Carex pumila, assembly GCA_033356055.1. Classification (NCBI taxonomy): domain Eukaryota; kingdom Viridiplantae; phylum Streptophyta; class Magnoliopsida; order Poales; family Cyperaceae; genus Carex; species Carex pumila. The sequence continues at coordinate 501,737 of JARJHM010000152.1, read as the reverse complement.
GGCACAAGGCATCACCATCCTTGATATCTTCCTGGTAGAACGAGCAAATCTTCTTGGGAGTACCCATGAAAGAATCCCAAGAAGCAAATATCTGATTCTATTGGAGATCAACATTCTGGTTAGCTGAAATAATTTGGATCTCAATACAACTGGTTTCTCAGGGTTGGGCACTGCACAGTGGTGAAAAAGATGGATCAAATGATGAATTTCAGCTGGAGGGTTAACAACTAAGGGGCAATCTGTTGGTCCTTCGTACATAATAAATCTAACAAGGTCATTAACAAGATGTATTCTAGTATCTTCTTGTTTTACACTAATCTCCCACAACTTCTCGACAACAAAGAAGGGAATTTGGTTTTCTAGCAGCAGCAAATCATACTTTATGAACTCACTATTCCAGCCAACCTCATTAATAGAATTCCACCTTCTTTCTCTCTGCTTTAACATGTACTCGAGAATAAAGCATCCGTCAAGCAACATCATCTCCACAAAGACATTGCTGTCAAGATCCACCATCTCACTATAGGATCTCCGTGCTCTCTTTTCTAGCAGCTTCATCTCTGATATACAGAGATCCAAATTTATGCGGTCCCCACGGGACAGGAAATCCCGCAAGAACCGCCATTTTTGCTCCTCCATGGCTTGGAGGCACATTTGACCGTGGTGGAATGGGCCGATGGAAATGACTGAGGGCTCGATGAGATTCTTCCTGTTTTGGCGGATGTGATGTGGTACGCGAAAGATGGTAAAGTTCTCTTTCTCATTCGGTTCACCCCATAATGTGTTGAGTTTACGTTGCATTGATTTTGCCAGGTGAGAGGCTTCGACATCTACAACTATCTTGGGTTCTTCCATTAATGTTTCTTGGTGAATGAGAGATTTTTGGTTCAGCTTGAGCATATATAACAAGGACCTTTAACATTTGTGTTTATATTGGTCATTAGTGTGGCCCCTTGAGCATATCTATTCTTTGTGGCATAACACGTAGATAACACAACCATGTCTATTTACAAAAGCTACAAAAATATTATTTATGTACTAACGAAGTGCCTCACATTATTTCGGTATTATATTGATTTTTATTTCAAATTAAAAGTTTCTCACATAAGGAAAGGACTTAGACTATCTATTTTGTTTGTTAAGAAACTTTTGCGACAAATTAAAATAATGAATAATAACGAATGTTTTTAATTACTTGTGGAAATATTGAGGTGAGCAATATTATGTTATGCAACTCTTATGCCAACTTCATTTGAATATGTTGATATTCGTCAAGAATGTTATTTGAAAGATATATCAAGCAAACCGTTATGCATATTTTAACTAAATTATACAAAATAGATTTTGTAATGTTTGTGACAAATTAACAACAATAAAAAAAAAATATAATAATAGTTAATATTTTAAATCCATTGATTTTTTTAATTATTTGTTAATCGTTATTGTTGTATAATTACACAATTATATTTTTTTTATTAATTGTGAATTTTTCATATGTCAAACCATTTTTTAACGTATTCAATGTTTTCATTTTTTATTTTTCTTAATGATGCGGAATTTCTTAATTAATTAACAAAATAAAAAAATTCTAATTCTTTCGTTTGCTGAATTTTATAGCTTCCATTGGACTTATATGTTTATGTACAAATAATAATTATATCAGAAAAATAATGAGTACCACTGAACGAAGATAATGAGTAATCGTTGATCCTAGCAATATTATTGAATTATGGTTATTTATTAGAAAATCAAGTCATGAGATTGACATTGTTTCTAATGCAAAGTAAAGAAAAAGAAAAGGAATGACAATATATATTTAGGTAGAATTGAAAACTGAATAATTATTATATATGATCAAATGTTTTTCTCACTCCACAAAGATAATACCCTGGTTTTATATATATGGAAAATTATTATTACCAAATGTTTTTCTAATGCAAAGTAATACCAAATACACACTTTACAGTTTGTGGAATTAAATTGATTTACATACGATGGCATTAATTGATTATAAAATGGAAACCCTTCCAAAATATATTCTGCATGACAACAATGCTACACAAGCTAAAAATCTGGGGTAAATGGCGTTTGTTGACGAAGATTGCAATCCAAGGAGAAATGAAAAGTGGTTCTTAGTGGAATAAATTCAAACACAATTCCAAAGTGACTATGGAAGGTTATGAGGTAGAAAGACTCTATGTTATTTATCAGAAGACAGCATGGTGCAGAAAAGTTGGTAGTATATAAATGTGTAAACTTTAATGCCTTGCTATTTGTCCTTATCTATTTGTCCTTATCTCTGATGTAAGTATACAGTTTCAGCAATCAATGTAAGTATACTTATTTCTAGCTGATGCAAGGGAGCTGTACCCGCGCTACAGTACTCGCACTGTACCTGCAAGGGAGACCACCGAAAATTAAATGTTAAAATATAACTTTTTGTGAGATTGCAAAAACTGCATAATTCGAATTTTTTTTCTTAAAGTATTAATACCTATGAATTGAAGTATTTATATCTATGTACAGAAGTATTTATACTTATGATGTGACCAATTATTTATTGTGTGGATTATGTAGGGCCAAGATAACAGTACCTGCGCTACAGTACCCGCACAGTACCTGCGCTACAGTACTCGGGGACCACCGAAAATTAAATGTATAAATATAACTTCCTATGGGAACTACAAAAACTCCACAATTTGAATTTTTTTTAAAGTATTAATATTTATGCAATTTTTTCTTTCAAATGAGATCCATGATGACGTACTTTCAGGCTCGTCATCATACAAGTGTTTATACCTCACCGTACAATTATTTATACCTACACTTATAAGTATTTTTTACATATGACACTGAAAGTACTAATATCTAAATATTAAAAGTATTTATACTTATACAGTGAAGTATTTATACCTATGAGATAAACTATTTTTGTTAGAGAAAGATTAACGCGAAATTAGTGCCGGGACTTTGAAAGGGGAACCATATAATTAGTGGGGACCATAGAGAAAGAGTACTGCTGGAATTTTAGAATAATAATTAGTTGTAACTATATAATATATTTTTAGAATAATAATTAGTGGGGACCATAACACATTATTTTTTTAAGTCCAGGTACTGTAGTACGGTACTGTAGCGCGGGTACAAAAACAATTATTGAAACTTTAATGCCTTGCTATTTGTCCTTATCTATTTGTTCTTATCTGATCTGATGTAAGTATACAGTTTCAGCAATCAAATGTAAGTATACTTATTTCTAGCTGATGTAAGGGAGCTGATAATAGTACCCGCGCTACAGTATTCGCACTATACCCGTAGGGGGACCACTGAAAATTAAATGTTAAAATATAACTTTTTGTGGGATTGCAAAAACTGCACAATTCGAATTTTTTTTCCTAGAGTATTAATACCTATGAACGGAAGTATTTATATCTATGTACAGAAGTATTTATACTTATGATGGGAACAATTATTTATTGTGTGGATTATGTAGGGCCAAAATAACAATACCCGCGCTACAGTATCCCGGGGACCACCGAAAATTAAATGTATAAATATAACTTCCTATGGGAACTACAAAAACTCCACAATTTGAATTTTTTTTAAAGTATTAATATTTATGCAATTTTCTCTTTCAAATGAGATCCATGATGACGTACTTTCAGGCTCGTCGTCATACAAGTGTTTATACCTCGCCGTACAAGTATTTATACCTACACTTGTAAGTTTTTTTTATATATGACACTGAAAGTACTAATATCTAAATATTAAAAGTATTTATACTTATACAGTGAAGTATTTATACATATGAGGTCAACTATGTTTATTAGAGGAAAGTTGACGCGGGAATGATTGGAAAACTCAAAAAGATATTATCATAACAAGTTACGCATCAAAGTATTAACATCTTACTTTTTTAAATGTTAATATCTTATCTTCTAAGTATTTATATCTACGAAGGTATAAATATCTAAGTATTTTTTACATATGACACAGAAAGTATTAATATTTAGACATAGAAAATATTTATATCTATGCACTGAAGTATTTATTTTTATGAGATAAACTATTTTTGTTAGAGAAAGATTAACGCGAAATTAGTGCCGGGACTTTGAAAGGGGAACCATATAATTAGTGGGGACCATAGAGAAAGAGTACTGCTGGAATTTTAGAATAATAATTAGTTGAGACTATATAATATATTTTTAGAATAATAATTAGTGGGGACCATAACACATTATTTTTTTAAGTCCGGGTACTATAGAACGATACTGTAGCGCAGGTACAGTGCGGGTACTGTAATGCGGGTACAAAAATAATTATTCAAACTTTAATGCCTTGCTATTTGTCCTTATCTCTAATGTAAGTATATAGTTTCAGCAATCAAATGTAAGTATACTTATTTCTAGCTGATGTAAGTATACTGTTTGCTGAAATTGAGATTCATTCGTTTTGGACTACACACTAGTGAAAAAACATGAATCAGGATCGGCCTATCTGGATCGATTATATGAAACAACCGATACTAATACCTATCTGGATCGGTTTTCTGAACAAAACCGATCCTAATTTGTGAACTACCAAGATCAGTTTTTTAGAACAACTGATCCTGATACATATTTTTTTTTTCAAAATTGGTTCTGCAACAAAAAAACAAAAAAATCAGGGTCGGTTTTTTATAAAAAAATCGATCCTGATACTATTAGGATCGATTTTTTTATAAAAAACCGACCCTGATTTTTTTTTTTTTGGCAGAACCAACTTTGAAAAAAAAAAGTTGTATTAGGATCAGTTTTATTGCTAAAAACCGATCCTGATAGTTTTTTTCTTTTATTTGGAAAATCTTTTCATATGGTTATGTTTAAATAAATATAAAAAATTACATATTAGAAATATAAGTTAATTATTTAATAGAAATGTTATTTAATTTTCAAATTCTACTTAAATAATATTAATGTAATTTTGATGAAAATTAATGCAATTTATATTATTAAAATTTATGTGATCATGGTAGAGTTGATTTGGCCATACAAACACAAATAAATAATTTTTATATTTTTCACATTTTTCTTAATATTTATCCGTGTACATGCATTACCAAACAGAAAAGAAAATAAATGGTAGCTGTTTGATGGTTGATAGACCATCAATATGAGTGGGGTTTACCTCAGTGATGTTTCTCATATAAAGTATTAGGATCGGTTTTTTATAAAAAACCGATCCTAATAGTATTTTTTTTTTTTTTGCCGAACCAACTTTGAAAAAAAAATAGTATCAAGATCGGTTTTTTATAAAAAATCTATCCTAATACTTTATATGAGAAACATCACTGAGGTAAACCCCACTCATATTGATGGTCTATCAATCATCAAACGGCTACCATTTATTTTCTTTTCTGTTTGGTAATGCATGTACATGGATAAATATTAAGAAAAATGTGAAAAATATATAAATTATTTATTTGTTTTTGTATGGCCAAATCAACTCTACCATGATCAATTTTGTACAATTTTATTATTATTAATGGCATCAAATTGTTAAATGGAATGCAGACCGTTCATTTCTACATGATCATCCAACGGTGGGTCTGTAATTAAATGACATGTAATAATTTTAAAATGATCAAGATATAACATGGAACATTAATAACGTAAAAGTCCCAAAGGCCCAACAACTGTAAGTCTTGATCCAACGTAAACTATTTATGGCCGTGCGATATTGCTATATTGTTTTGCTTTGATGAACTAGTAAATGAATCCCAAATTGTATCAAATTTTATAATGGTGAAATTAATATGACATTCTTTCATTTTAACGGTTCCGATCAACCAAATGCTAATGTTCGTATTCGTTCCCTCATAACCCCACACAACAAGGGTTCAAGTCCTATGTATATTATTATATGACACAAGTCATTGATGCATCCTGCATGATTGTATAAAAAAATTCAATAGGAAAAATGACTTTAAAATGAAATATCAATGTCAAATAATTAATTATATTATCACATAAATTTTAATAATATAAATTACATTAATTTTCATTAAAATTACATTAATGAAATATCAATGTCAAATAGTACCTATCTGCTGTTTAATATTATTTAAGTAGAATTTGAAAATTAAATAAAATTTATATTAAATAATTAACTTATATTTCTAATATGTAATTTTTTATATTTATTTAAACATAACCATATGAAAAAAAATTTCAAATAAAAGAAGAAAACTATCTGGATTGGTTTTATTGCTAAAAACCAATCCAGATCAGGATCGGTTTTTAGCAATAAAACCGATCCTGATACAATTTTTTTTTCAAAGTTGGTTATGCAAAAAAAAAAAAAAAATCAGGGTCGGTTTTTTATAAAAAACCGATCCTAATAGTATCAAGATCGGTTTTTTATAAAAAACCGACCCTGATTTTTTTTTTTTTTTTTTTTGCAGAACCAACTTTGAAAAAAAAAATTGTATTAGGATCGGTTTTGTATAATAAAAAACCCGATCCTAATACTATGAGGATCGGTTTTTTATAAACAACCGATCCTAATGATAACTTCCTATATAACCAGCTTAGCTAGGGTTCTTCTTATTTTCATTTCGCACCTCTCATTTTCAATTTAGCGTCTCTGTCTCTGTCTCCATATCTCCCTCTCAAATCCTAAGTACTCTGTCTCTCTCTCTCTCTGTCTCCGTCTCTCCCTCTCCTCCGTGTCTCTTTCTCTTTCTCTCTGTTTCTTTCTGTCAAATCCGAGCCTCTCACATCTCCGGCTCAATTGTGTCAGTTTTTAATTTTTTTTATTGTTTCAAAAATTAATTAATGGTGTTTGTATATTGTTTTACAATTTTGAGAACATCTCTCTCAAGTTACTTAATCATCCGGCCGATCAACTATCATGGTATTAGCTTTATCTAATTTTCTCATTATTATACTTTTAAAACACATTTTTTTTGTATTTTTTTATTGGAAAATGTTTTTCCATCTAATCGTTACCTTTGTTTTGTTTTTAGGGTCTTTTTTAATCTCAAGTGATGTGATTGCAAAAGAGGTAATTATTGATTTTTTTTATTGTTGTGCTTTACATTAATTGCATAAATGTGTATATTGCATAAATGTGTGTTAATTGAGGAAATAACCCAATTAGTCACTTGTATGTTTGTTAATTAATTTTTTTTTGGATTTAAATTTCTTGTTATAATATGTAATGCTTCACAAAACTTTGTATGAAGTACATGAATTTTTTGTAATAGTTTAAGATGTGTATGATAATTAATTTAGAATGTGTATATGATATTTAATTGATTATTGCTTCTTACTGTGCAAAAAAAAAAAAATTTAGGATGCTGGCCAGCAAAATATATATGGAAGCTGGTCAAATAAATAAAAATATTTTTTTTTAGCTTCAATAAAACATCAGGATCAGTTTTATATAAAAACCGATCTTGATAGTATTTTCGAATTTTTTTTAATTAAAAATTACATATCAAGATCGGTTTTTATATAAAAACCGATCTTGATAGTACGTATCTGGATCGGTTTTATATAAAAACCGATCTTGATATGTTATTTTTAATTAAAAAAAAATTCGAAAAAACTATCAAGATCGGTTTTTATATAAAAACCGATCTTGATATGTAATTTTTAATTAAAAAAAAATTCGAAAATACTATCAAGATCAGTTTTTATATAAAAACTGATCTTGATAGTACGTATCTGGATCGATTTTTAGTGAAAAACTGATCTAGATAATAACTATTAAAATCGGTTCATTAAAAAATATAACTGATCCTGATAGTATCAGTATCGCCTTCAACATAATCGGTTGGATTTCGATACTGATATGTGTATATAACCGATCATGATTTCATATTTTCCACTAGTGACTAAAAACCGATTCAGATAATTACTATTAAAATCGGTTCTTTAAAAAATATAACCGATCCTGATAGTATCAGTATCGCCTTCAACAGAATCGGTTGGATTCCGATACTGATATGTGTATATAATCGATCATGATTTCATATTTTCCACTAGTGACATTGTCAACTTACCATGCTTGCGTCATATATATCTCACTTAAATTGAAATTGTCTAGCGCGCTAGAGCTATCTAATGTAAGTATACAGTTTCAGCAAACAAATAGATGTATTGGACTATGAAGAGAAAACAAAAGATTAATTTTGAGAACTTGCAAGCAACCCTCGCTTATTATGTACTGTTCGTGAATAAATTATAGGAGTATCGATGAAAAATAATCATAATATAAACCAAATAATGGTTTGTAGAAGGAAGGGAATTTTTTATTTTAAGTAATTAAAAATATATTAAAAAAAGGGTTGATTTTTAATTTATTTTTACAAAAATGACAAGTATCGGACCATTATTACACCAATTAGAGTCCAATTTAGCCAAACCTTTGGGCAAAGCATAAAAAGAAGAAGAGAGAGATAAAGTATAAAGAAAAAACGAAGAAAAGAGATAAAGCATAAAAAGAAAGAGAGAGAGAAACGAATCTGATTACTTAGTGGAAAGCATAAAGAAAAAGAGAGAAAGTAAAAGAGAATGCAACATAGATGTTGAACAATAAATAATTCAACAAAAAAGAAAAATAAAATCAACAAAGTAATTGCTTATACAAACTAATCGCTTAATAGAAATTTGGTAATTTATATTTGCATCTTTTTGGAATGTATTGGTTTAACCATAAATTTTACTTAATGAAAACATCTTAGCTAGACCCATCCAGCGCCAGCAACGAAATCATAAGATTGTTTAACATGCATCATCTAAAATGTGACATTAAAAACCAGAATGCTAAGATTGTTTAACATCAGTCAATTTTAATACATGGTCCTCGCCCCGACACATCATCTCCTGTATACCCTCCTTCTGCATCACTTCCTGACCTTCTGCAGTTCTGCTCCTTCCCTTGTGGCGGTTTCACCTCGTGATCTGGAGGCAACATTGGGCCAGCTTGGCGGGATCAGTCGCTGACCTTGTGACGGTACCATCACTTGCAGTTGCAATCGCATCCTCATTTGTGCTTCAACTGGTTGTTGATGCTGCATCCTGGCATATACTTGAGCTGATTGTTGTTGCGGGTTCACGACAAAGTTTTGGGGCACACCAAAGGGCATCATCTTTGCTGGCTTGCTGTTTGGGACCACATAACCGGTCGTGACCTTTAGATGGTTAACCTCCATTAATTCTTTTAATGTTAGTTAGTGCTACATCAGTCGGATAAAAGGAAAAGCCATATGTTTTTAATTACTTGTGGAATTGAGGTGAGCATTATATTATGCAAGTCTGAAACCAACTTCATTTGAAAATGTTGATACTCCTGAAAAAAAATACTTAAAAGATATATCAAACAAACCTTTATGCAAATTATAATTAAATTATGCAAAACACGATTTCGTAATTTTTGTGAGAAATTAACAAAAATACAAAACTATAATAATATGTGAATGTTATAGATTCATTGAATTTTTGTATTATTTGTTAATTGTTTTTTTTTGTATAATTATTAATTATACACTTATATAATTTTTTTTCATTATTTGTGCATTTTTTCAAATGGAAAACTTTTTTTTTTAACGTATTGAAAGGTTTACTATTCTTTTTTTTCTTTTTTTCATCATGCAGCAGCATCTCTTAATTAATTAACGAAATAACAAGTGTCCAGTTTTATTACCCTTCGATTTGCTGAAACTTATAGTTTCTATTATACTTGTATGTTTATTTACAAATAACAAATTAAGTAGCTAGGAGGGGAAAAAAAATATGGCCTCGTTCAGGGGCGGATCCATGTGGAACCAGAGGGGGCAGGCGTCCCCCTTGGATTTTGAGTTTTAGTGATAATTTGTCGTTTTCGATCGACTCTGCCTCTCCTTGAAAATTTTTTTGCTCCTTTCTGGATGTTTAATTTCTAATTCGGGTTAAATATAGGGTTAAAATCAAAATAAATTTCTTGAATTATAATTGATAATTAGAATTATAAGTTAGAGGATTATAAATTACAAGTCAGACTATTAGAAAATATAAGTCCAAGTTTTATTTTTTATCAACTATCCAATTAGTTAATGGATTTAAACCCGATTTGATAATTTTTTGCCCCTCGCTGGTGAAAATTCTGAATCCGCCCCTGATCTCGTTGATTACTTATTTGGTTCAGAAAATGTCATTTTTCTGTGTGGTTGTTGACGAAATATTATTTTTCAGATTTTATGTAGCACAAATTTAGGCTTTGGGTGAGGTCTAAAATTTTGGAGGTCTAAGTAGGTTATTTCAATCAACACTATTCAAGTTTGGTTTATGTTTAAGGTCATGTCGTTGTCTAAGCTATTAAAGAAGAAACAAAAAGTTGGATAGTTAATGACAGTGGTATCATTGGAGAACTAGTTAAATTTAGAGGTTTAATTTTAGACTTTTGCCTAGTTAATAACAAATCTAATTAATCTATATTAATTTGGTGAAAAAAATGAGTTCTAAACTCTCAATTCCGTACATTTTTTACATTTTTTATGAAACCTGTAAGTATACTCTAATTAAATAAGAGTCTTATAACAAGTTACATAACTAAAAAAAATAAAAAAAAACTAAGTAATAAAACTAAAAAAAACTTAAACTCCTATTTTTTAAAAGTAAAATATTCCGCATTTAACTCGTCTCTTTTCAATTCTGTAAAATTAAAACAAATGGAGCAAAAATTCATTGGATCACTACGGCTACAAGCGTATACTAAAGGAATAACTTAATAGGTAGGCTTTAATAATTAATGTTGGTAAGAGAATATTAGTTAAATAAAATTATAGGTCCAATAATTGAGGAATTAATCAAATATAATCCAATAATCAAACTGGAATGCATTGACATACAGAAGAGAAAGCGGCCCCACCTAGATTATATAAGGAAAAAAAAAAATCAAAGTCAGTGCTTGATTTTTCATCTCCTCTTGTCTCTTCTTGATTAAGTGAATATATTTGTTTTACGGGTTCTCTGACCTAAGCATGTAATATTGTAATTCTTAAAGATGTAATATAGTATTTTTTTTAAAGAGATTTCAACCTTAAATAAGGTTCTGTCAAATTAAAAATCAGAATGTAAAAACATGATATTTTAAGCTATATTGACATCAAGTATTTAATATAATTTACAAATTATTCTCCTAAAATTAAGCTGTCTTCAAGAAAGAAATGCTAACCTTTTTCAACAAAAATATAATTAAGATGAATAATTGGTTTCCTCCATTGACTTAATTTATTTTTTATAATTTATGTTATTTTTGAGTTAATACAATTTTATTGTTCAAAAAAATAAAATTGAAAATTTTGCAAATATAGAATCTCTATAAATCATATATGGAGAAATGAAAAATCCATCACAAAACAGCTATCTCATGTAACATTCATATTCATACTTTTTATATTTCAGTACATTGATTTCCAACAACTTGGTAGCAATTTTGGCATGCCCCGGACTTGTATGTACGTTCATGAGTACTACTCGGTTTTAACATTTTCCAAACTTCATAAAGAACAAACGTTGTCTTTTGATAGTGGTATAGATTGATGAATAATTTGAAAACGATACCATTTTGGAACCAAGACTCCAAGAGCATGATTTCCCCAAAACATGTTATATGACTTTTTAAGGCAAATTCTGGAAATTATAAACATGGTATAGTACACATATTGTGTAACTTCTCAAGACCAATGCCAATTTTCGGAATTAAAAGCATGTTATATATACGCATGTTTCTATATTATAAACCATGAATTACATGCAGTTTTAATTAGAAAATAAATGAAAATAGAATAATGAGTTTAAATATAACATTACATAATAATTAGAAAAAAAGTTGCATTTAATACAGTTATACTAGTATATCAACACATAATTTTAAAAATGAACTGACAATCAATTCAAAAAAATAAATAAATAGCAATACATTAATTTATATTCTAAATATAGCAGTACATTGAAAATCAAATTGTACCTAATTAACACGGAACATAACAAAATATAATTTGTTTATCCTCATTGCGGGTAAAATTACTAACCATAAGTAAACATGGTTTATATTTCCAAAATTAATTCAGATAGATGAATTTATAAAAATATTATTTGTTTACTGAAGAGCTAGAGGCCAATGTAAAAAATATATATATGTGAGTAAAGCTAATATACACTTAAGTGTACCAATGAACCCATACACTTAATTCTAGGACCGTACGATTAGCTTTGAGATTCGTGTATCACGATTTTTAAAGAAGCTACACGACTTTTAAAGAATCTGCACAAATCTCAAAGCTAATCGTACGGTTCTAGAGTTAAGTGTATGGATTCATTGGTACACTTAAGTGTATATTAGCTTTACTCTATATATGTCAACTAAACTTAAATTGCTACCCGCAAGATGGTTTAAATTTAGTCCGCATTTAGGCATAATCGTTTATTACGGCAGAGAAATTAAAATAAAATAACGAGCCCAGCAAATGATTCTTATATTTGAACTACGAACAGTCAACTAAGTAAATATAACATATATATTTGTTAAAACATGTTCAGACTTATATTTAATTTTTTGTAAAAATAATATGAAATATCAAGCGCATTAATAAACTTCTATATTTCGAAGGAAAAGTAATTACTACACTATAAATATAAAGGAATTATTAAAATAGAAAATAGGTAATTGTAAAGTTCTTAAAAATTGTTGACTAATAAATTTTGTAAGTGTTGAAATAGGAGTTCTGAAAATATCGTGATTAATTATTTACTTGCCTTCAGGTGTGATAAATTAATCTCATTCATTATTTGAAATTTATTTACTTGCGGCCTTCTGGATGATAGCTATGAAAATAACCCATGCACGGTTTATTATGTAGTAACCGTGAGTTGTGTCTTCTCCATCACAAAAAATATCTCACTTTTCCAAGAGCACTGATCATTAATTTATTAAAAAATAAACGTAATGAATTGCTTCCGTCAGAAGATTATTACAAAGAAAATAATATAGACATGCAAAAAATACATCTCAACCATATTTAGGTAACAAATTGATTCCACAAATAATGTTATGTAGTTGGATCATGAAATAGATACTTCTTATGAAGGAGTTCCAATAAATTCTTGCACTGTAATGGAGTGTATATATATACGATAGACTTCATGAACATTAATTTGATTCATTACAGTGAAATGTAGTTTTAAAAATAAAATATAGAGAATATATATCAGTATTAAAATATTACTTACTCAGTCACGCCTATCCAAATTCTAATATGAGATATTGGTGGACAATCAAACAGAAACAGTACTATTAAATTGCATTTTAGTTATTCATATATTCAGCTGCTTCTGAGATGTTTTGTGCAGCAATCTCACCAATTATTCCATCTCTCATGTTGACACAGCAGCTGCAGACCTGCAGTTCCTCCATGATGCAGGAGCAGCAAGCAATTCAGGTGCTGTTACTCCATGAGGATGCCGTCACAAGCGCAGTTACTCTGATACAGTCACAAGCGCAAGTCACTAAGTCAGGATGCGATTACAGCTGCAAGTGATTACGCTGTCACAAGATCATGGATCGATATTGTTATCCAGCCCAGCTGCTTGCCCTTTTATACATTATATGGCATTTTTTTTTTTTTGCATTATACATTATATGGCATTAATCACAATAAGGGTAAGCAGTTTATTTTTTATTATGTTCGGTGCTAATTAATTAGGTACAATCTTATTTTCAATGTGCTGTTATTTTTAGAATAAAAATCATTGTATTGTATTATTCATATCAATTTGATGCATGTCATTTCTTTTCTAAGTTTTATTTAATGTTATTTTTAATTTGAATATTATATTTTCAATTAATTTTCTAATCAAAACTGCATGCAAAGGAGGCAAAAGTAAAATCAACTTAATCAATGACTTGAAATGCAATTCATAGGTTATAGAAACAAACGTAACAAGCTTTTAATTGCGAAAACTGGCCTTGGTCTTAGTCACATAATATATATGTAATATAACAAGCTTTTAATTTCCCAGAATTGGCCTTGGGAAGTCACATAATATGTATCCGATATATATAATTTCACTTATATTTTAGTTTTCAGGGAAGAGTTTATACCAAACCGCTTCCTCTTCCTTCCGATAGAGCAAAACCGAAAGAATAAACGAGAGATAGAAGAAGCGATCAAAAAGTATAAAACTGATCTTATTCGAGTCCTTGGTCGGGTCACTTATTGCCACCTTATGATATATATAATTTCGCCTATATTTTATAATTTAGTCCAGGTATAGGGTTTATACCAACCGCTTCCTCTTCCTTCCGATAGAGCAAAATCGAAAGAATAAAAGAAGTGAGTCGGCCCCGAGAGAAATCAGTTTGTGCTAGGGTTTGAGAAGCGGTAGAGCCAATAGGGTTGTACTACGGTGATAGGCCACAAATCGAAGAGAGAGATATTCCACGATTAATCATGCACTACAAACCATGTCAGTATGTATGCAAACACAGAAACTGTTTTTTCTCTATCTGAATACTGAACAGAACAAAATAAAGACGGTGTCAAAACGCTGCGTAAAATAATATAAAAAATGATGTGTCACAATAAATTACCTCATAAAGAAAGGTTGTATGATTTTTTAATATTCACATTTATTTTATTTTTGGGCTTTTGATTACCGACCGTGTATGAAGTAGGCCAACTCTAGGCCTCTCTCATATCCAGAACAATAAATAGAAGACATCAATTTATTTTGTGAGGCTGAAATTGTAGAAAATAGCTTACATAGTTTGCATGTGTATATACCAAAAACTACTACACACAAACAATGTGATATTAACATTGCTTGTCATGTGCGCATAAAATTAATGTGAACACTCATGTGAGTGGAGTTGAGAACCAAAATACAATTCATGAGTTCTAACATTAAAATTAGAACCCCATATTCTAGCTAGCTATATGGGCCGTTTCCAATCAAGCACAAAAATATTATTAGAATATGAGACGTGGGAGAAAACCAAAAATGATAACTAATGGAAAATATTATCCATAAGTCCGCTAGGTTTGCAAAGGTAGGAAGTAACTAAATTTTGTTTTCTTTTTGATAATTTTATGGCTGCAGCATGCATCTCTGAATAATGTTGTATTATTAATAACACACAAAAGTGCATTTGCAATTTGAATTTGATAATTAACCTTCAAAAAAAGAATTTGATAATTCAATGTAAATAACATGTAGATAACATTTCAAAAATCATATCATCTAAAAATTTCAATTTTTAGGATATTTAAAGTATTTTTAAAGCATTTTTAAAGTTTATCTTTCAAAATACAAAAAACTGTAAAAAAAAAAAATTATTGCTAAACCGAATCTTTTTACCTAATATCTACTGTCGGTTTTTAAATTCACAGAAAGCCAAAAAAATTTACCTTAGCGAAACCAGTTCAAAATGTTAAAACCTGCAGAAATGGATAGGTAACACTCGAATATAATTAGACACAAGACTGCTAGAATATAAATGGCGATAACGGACCATAGACTTTTAATAACGAACTTATTATTACATCTACTAATATCATTTGGAGCATGAGAAAAATATAGACTCGCATAGTTTCACAGCGATTTTCAATAGCGACACCATTGTAAAGAGCCCTAGATATCCATCCAGCTCGACTTATCCAATATGACATTTATCTTAGTAGGGTTCTTTTTTGTATAATTTAAGTATAATTCATTAATCACCGGTTTATTTTTTTTGTTCATACTTAATTTTTGGGGCATAAGATTATATTTTATCTGAAATTGCAAAATAAATGTATTTATTAATTATTTTATCAATAATTTCGTTTTGCAAAAAGAGCTTATAATTATGTTAAAGAAATTACCATAAATTATGTTAATATATTTTTAGAGTACTGTAATAAAATGTGTTTTATAATTGAACTACAATGTTGTTCCACATATCCGATATTTACAAAGAGTGATAAAAATGTTTTTTTTTTTTTTATATTTTGTGAGAAAATGATCCGTAAACGACACGACACACAACACAAAACACAGTTCTAGAAAAAATAATTGTGTGTCATAATCAGTTCTACAAAAAATATAATACAACACAAAAATTATCTTAATCACATTACAACACAAAAAAGAGACAAAACAACACAAAGACATGCAAAGCTATAGGGCGCAGATTCCTACCGGAAAAATGAAATTTATGCCGAATTGCTACTTCCAGCTTCCAGATTAAGCTATGCACGAGGAGCTGTATAATGCATGCCCAATATAATATGCATATATTTCATAATTTAACTGTACTTAATAATATGTGCCTGAATATCTATATATGTATTTCAAAGGTGACTGAGCCACTCTTAGATTCTAAAATTTTAAATTTTGTATATTAAAATTTAATTAAAATTTTTATTCTCTTAACTTGTTATATTACTTAGCTCTCCTCCCCTTCCTTAATATAACAAGTATTTCCTTATAGTCTAGTAGTTAAAGTTATTCATTGATTTGTGAGAGTTTTTGAGTTCAAATCACATCTCCCACATTATATTTTTTTAATATTTTATTTTTCAGCTACACCTATCTAAATTTTCTAGTTCCACCCTAGTATATATAATCATAAAAATCATAAAACTAAAGTAATATATTCAAAATTTCCCCATATAATTGTTTTGACTCATTTTCTGCTGGGATGAATTTGGCAATTAATTTGACTAGTAATAGTACATTTAGTCACGATGTAACTTACTTACGTGGCGTAACCTTTTGTGCGCCATAACCATCCTTTGTCATTATATATGGTCATGCCACAACACGACGTTTGATTCTAGTCAAAATATACCTCACGTAAACATTCATGTGTCATGACCATATATTCCATATCAAATCATGATACAACACGACACAAATTTACCACACTACTTAGAAACGACTACGAAGGTAATTAAGTTACCTTAAATATTTATTATTCTTGGGCCAGTTTTGAGTCCGCCTCACAAAGTTGAATCATCCAGCGATTAACTATGGATTTCACATCCTATGATATAACTGAACTTCTCAATTTATCTCAAAACAGGTCAAAATTTTTAAACAGAACCAATTTAAATTTATTCAAAAAATGAGTTAATTGTTTTCAGATTGGTGCTATGACAATCGATCTCAACAGTCCAATTTTAATAACTGTCGGGAAAAAAGAACAGCACTTTTTATAGATAATGATACTGAGTGTGGATAATATTATTTCTCAACAAATGAATTGCTATGAAATTTTTCTTTACTTAATTTAAATTATAATAATTGACATGGTTCTTCAATTAGTATGTGAGAAACATTATATAATTTTAATCGAATCATAAAGTTACTGACTAACCCAATATGCTGAGAAAGAGCAGGCAAATTTTCATCTTGTAAACTTTCATATTCATATCCAACTTGCAGAGCAAGATTTAATTTGTTCCTAGAATGTATGGCGAACAGAGCAGTGAAATAAAAAATTAAGTTGGGCCATGTTCTCAGCCCAATTACACAATTGTATGATCATCCAATTATTTCTTCAAAGCCCGCGTCTCCATTTACAGACGAGCCTTCACCAAAAAGGTAAATTTTGCAGTTGCAATACCTCATATTTTTGTTTTTTATATTTCATTATAGCTTATATTTTACATTTATATTTTTAAAATTGCTAGTTATATTTCATTATAGATTATATTTTTAATTTTGAAATTAAAACTGTCGCATAATTTTTATATTTCATTATAGTTTATATTTTTATTTTTAAAATTGAAACTGTCGATCTAAACTGCTCAATATTAAATATGATAGAACTAAAATTTTTTACTATTTTTAAGTAAGTACAAAATAGTGGAAGGTCACTATTTTTAATTTGATCTTTAAGCATATCTTAATATAAATATCTTGTCTTAATATGAACAGTTTAAAAAAACTGAGAATAGAATTGAAATATAATTAAATATAAAATGACAAAAGAGTGAGATATTGAACCACCCTCGTTCCAAACATAGTTAATTACGAAAGTATGTTACCAAAATATTTAAACCTACCACCATAATTATTTGCTACAGAAAGTTCCCCTCAAATCTACAGTCACATTATCAGTATTTCAATCACACTTCAGTTATTTTCCGGACTCGATATAACAACAAAACATCTATCAACTAAAAAAAAATTATAATTAATTTTTTCAAATGAAATATTCTGAAATATTTTTATAAGAAATAAGTTTTTATAATTTTTTTCATGGGCATCTAATTAATGTGTTCCCGAGACGCTTAGTACGGCTTCTATTTAAAAAAAATAAAATAGAAGTGAACGAACCATATAATTAATATGACTACACGTACGGTGCATTTTGTGTATGGGTGGCTTACATGTAATTAACTATTAGAAGGTTGGAATATATTGGGGAGTTCTTTTCGTAATATAAAAAGTTATAAGAAATAAAATTGACATTAACATATGATGTATAAAAGATGTTCATATATAAGAATCAACATGCACAAAATCAAATTAAGATGTTCATATATAAACACCATGTACAAAATCTGAAAATCAAACATGTTAATATATATAAGCACACCATTATACACAAAATCGACCATACATGTTCATATATATAAGGATATCATCATACACAAAATCCTATAGATGGTACTACAGACAGCCTAACCCTAAAATCCAAGTGTTCGACTGCAACAAAGCTTTTAGTAGCTCTAAACCCTAGTTAGATAAATTAGGAAAAAACCATTATTAATGGCAAGTTTGAAAGCATTTACTAGCACACGGTTGAAAGAATAATAAAATATGTACTGCATAAATGGCTATGAGCTAGCCAACAGTATGTTCGGTGCTTACGGAATGGGTTTGCGACTAGTTTGCACCAGTGGGTCAAGGCAGAGGAGTTCATCTCCTAAACTGGGAGGCTTGTTGTATGCCTACAGGGTATGGGGGGCTAGGTTTGCCTAATTTGTCTATTAGAAACACTTCTCTTCTATTGTGTTGGTGGTGGAAAGTGTACTCGGATAGGCAGTCTCTGGTCATTTATCGCCACGTGTGTAAGAGGGTTACACACTTCGGGCCTTGCTGTGTGGATGACCAATGGGTCTTTCTTTTGGAACCAGCTGGTTAGAATAAAGCCCCTATTTCACTGGTGTGCGGTTTGGAATGTGGGTGATGGTAACTTTATATCTTATTGGTATGATGCATGGAGACCGACACCACTTAGATCTCTTAAGGATGGTAGCTAGACAAAGACCGATCAAACAGACAATCTCACTTAGGGAGATGATGACTCGATGGCCTATGGTACTATCTCATGATATGGAGGATACACCTACTTTCATTGATACTGGGGATGAGCTTACATGGAGATGGAGTAGCAGTGCAGTGTATATGTCAGCCTCTATATATACTATTCTCCTTACTAGTGGTAGAGAGCAGTGGCCACATGCATCACTTTGGTGGGCTTATTCTCCTTCAAAAGTGAAGTTCTTCATGTGTATGCTTTTGCATGGAAGAATTCTCACACATGAGGTTATGCTTGGTAGGGGGCTTTCTTGCACTCCCCACTGTGCTATGTGCTCTACATGTCCATTGGAAACTTCATGTGTACGCAAGACAAGTATGGACAAGTTTTGGGCAGCTGGTGCAGGTTGGGGCAACTCACTATGGGATGCATCTTGGACTCGATATACGCTACTGGGGAATGAGTCTGAACGGGTCTGGATGACTCAAGTAATGGCTGTGCTCTGGGGGGTTTGGAGACAGAGGAATGCGTGCATTTTTGGTCGGCAATGAAAGCCTACTTGGTTACTGGTACGAGATATTAAAGTGGAGACGGAGATGTGGCTTAAGTGTTGTAAAAATAAGAATGCTATCTGTTGTGGTTTGAGTGGTTGATAGCGGGAGGGTGTGGTGATTAGTTTTTTTGAAGTTGTAAACAAATCTCCTTTTGTACACTGGATAATCTCTATCTAGATATCAAAAAAAAAAAAAAAAAAAAAGACTAGTTTGCACCAGTTACCATAAATGGGTTATAGATAACTAAATGAATCATTATTTACTTTACAAATTTAATAAACTAAATCATGCAAATAAATTATTTGTCCAGCGCACATATCACACACACAGACATATACCTCTGGGAGGCTGAGGCTAACAGTTTTTTCTTGAATAGTTTTGATATCCTTGATGCCCAATCCGTTGAGAAGAGTAGTCGACATCGGCATTATAGACAGATCATCCATAATTTTTTATGTTACAACGCCCTTCACAAAACCATTTTTCCCTTTCTCCTCTTTCTTAGCAATTGGCCCCACCAACAACTCAGCAGCTGAACTGGTAGGGTTGAGACCGGAAGTTTGATTTGGTTTGGGTGGAGAGGGAAAAGATGTCGTCTCATTGCTTCAGGATGCCGTATGTTGTGCCTATGCAACCAGTCATGGATTTCTTAGGTGTGAGTTTGATCACCGACCCAATCGGCATGGCCAGGAGGCTGAAGAGGAAATCAACGACATCCTTGTCGACCTCCGCTAACAGTACCTTTTGAGATTTCTTCTCGACCAGAAGTTTTAGTTCTAGTTTGCGCTGTTGTTGGCCATGGTCGTATATTAATATTTGTTGCTTTTTTTTTTTTTGTAGAAGTGAAGACTCCAAAGTTACACTATCAGGGGAGGGAACGGGGAGGTTATCAACAGTTCAGATGTATCTTATATTATTTTCACTAGAGAATAAGAAAATGAGGTGACTTGTTGACGCGTTGCCATCAACAGTTATTACGCGTGGCTTTATCCTCTATTGCATATCCTGCGTTGTGTCTGTGACTTGTTGACGCGTCAACTAAAGTCTCTTCTTATTTCCTATGCTACACAGCTCAGAAAAATATGAATTGAAGAAAACACAAAATGGAGCAAGATTAGAGGCCCATTGGGCCTATAGCAAGACGAGAAACACAAACGAGAAAGGACAGGCCATCTGTACAGATAACAGTTAGGGCCGACATTGAAAATGGGCAGTGGAAGAAACTAAGTAGAGCAACATTGTTACTTAATATATATGAAGAATCTTCATTATTTTCTATAACTTGTTTCAAGCTAAACATTTCACCGAAATTTATTTAGTTACCACCTCAATATTTCAAAATTTTCACCTTACCATTCATTTTTAAAAAAAGAAAAATTGATTATTTACCACTCCAAAACCTTAAAATTTGAAAAATGCCACTCCCAAATTAGAAATCATATTCATGCCACTCTAAACTTAATTAGTTAATTTCTAATTTTGTCACTCCAAAAAATTGAGGACAGTCAAGGAGTTATCATGGCCTTCAGTTTTATATGTGACCAAATAACCATGTGACTGTCCACAGAACTTCTTGTTGAGAACTTCCGGCACTTGAATTCTATGAGTCTTTCGAGTGTGAAGTGAGTGCAATTTAAAATTTGAGCTGCGAGAATTTTTGCACTCGAGGAGAAATGGGAATTGAGGAGGGTGTTCAGAGAGAGGAGCAGCTGCAAGCCACCCTTTCCATACGGCACGGAAGTTGATAAAGTCAAAGGTGTCATAGAGCTTTCTATAGATGAGGCGGAGCAAATCAGGGGGTAGATCAGGCCAGTCTGATGATGATAATACACTTGTTGCAAATCCACATGAGCTAGCAGAATTTTGAGCAAGCAACGCAGTGAGCTGCTGGAGAATCTGCTCCATTTGATCTCCTGATCCATTTGATCCGCCAGCTCCTTGACTGCTTGAACTTGGTTCATTCAAACCCAATGGTTTGAATGAACCAAGTTCAAGTAGCCAAGGAGTTGGCCGTGGGGCTCGTGTCCCTCGACATGGCTGGCTTGTGGACCCCTCCTAGCCTCTCGCAAAGAGTCTTCTCTCTGAATTTTGTTTACTACCTCGGAAAAGGAAGGAAGGTCGGGTGCTCGAATAATCTGTGATCGAATGACTTCATAGCTTGAGTCAAAGCCCACAAGGTATGAGAAGATTTGATCCTCCTCTATTCTTTTTTTGAGTTCATTTGGGTTGGTTGTGAATGGCTGATAAATAGCAAGTTCATCATATTTCTTTTTGAGAGAGGCAAGGTACTCTAAATGGGATTTGGTTCCCTTTCTTTCTTGCTGGATTTCTGATTGGAGGCAGTAGACATGAGAATGGTTTTTTTGTTGCCCGTAAAAGAATTTAATCTCCTCCCACAGTTTTTTGATGTATTACAACTTTGGAGAAACACATCGGTGACTTGTTGCTCCATAGACCCGTATATTAGAGCCATTACAGTATGATCTTCTTTTTGCCATTTTTGAATTTGAATTTTTTCGGCATCTGTTGGTTTATCCAGTTTTTTCGGTTTGGGTTGTTCTTTACATAGTTCAAAAAATCGGAATCGGAATCGGAATCGGATTTTTGACTGCTTAATTAGAATCGGATAAATCGGCCGAAATCGGAAAATCGGATCGGTAAATCGGGTTTTTTTGGCAGAAGTCTTGTTTTGTAGCCAAAAAGTAGGAAAAAATTTATGAATATAATTTATAAAAAACTATGTTAATTAAGTGCTATATTCCAAAATTTTAAAACATCATTTAATTATTAAATTGATCATTTCACCTAATTAAAAATTTTATTAGATTAATGAACGATTAGATTTATCTGAGTAAATAAAATGAATCTAAAATTTAGAAATATAAATGAATCAAATTCGTACATTAAAAATTGGAGGTTAAAAACATAAGATAAAATATAGTACCATAAATAAAGTGTAAATATTCGGTAAATCTAAAATTCGTTGCAATCGTGAAACTAAGAAAGGAAATAAATCAAATCATGTAAATAAATAGATAATTGAATTCTAACTAAGAGTAATTGGTTTGGTAATTATATATATATATATATATATAGAGGTAGGCTAATAAACAATCGATTGTTTCTAGTTTCCCGTGCAACCAAGTTGTTTTCCAATTTTTAAAGTCCAAATGATAGATCCAAACCATTAGATGTGATCTCCATATTAAAATGTGCTAGGAGACCAAATTTTACATTTTTTGAAATTTTTTTAGTATTTATTAAGCCACTTTGAAAATCGCTGATCCAACAGTAGCTTCTGATTTTACTGTTTGGTTAAGTTACCATTGGATCAGCGATTTTCAAAGTGGCTTAATAAATAGTAAAAAAATTCCAAAAAATGTAAAATTTGGTCTCCTATCACATTTTAATATGGAGATCACATCTAACGGTTTGGATCGATCTTTTGGACTTTAAAAATCGGAAAACGACTTGGTTGCACAGGAGGCTAGGAACAATCGATTGTTTATTAGCCTACCTCTATATATATATATATATATATATACTACTTTAAATTTAATTAGTCGGGTCTAAAAATTAAATTATAAACATGTAATAACACTCGTACGATATTATAATTTCAATATTAATGCAACAATAAATTAAAATAAAACATAAATAATTTCCTTATTTCATGATCTAAACATACTAGTAAGGTTAGAACATATTACTAGATTATATAATTTTCTACAACAAATTTCTCCACCTTGCTTCGATTTAGAATGTTATTATTTTTTTTTTTGACATTAGAATGTTAATTCTCTTATGAATTTATCTGATGAATTTATTGACGAGAATTATATTATTATCTTCTTTTTTTTGATGAAAATTCCCCACTTGTATTAATTGAACATAAGATCTATGCATTAGATTACATTTTAATACTAGAATTTAAAGCCGTAAATCCGATCCCTTCATCTACAGCCTAATTAAATGCCTCTTGAGTTCCGCCCTTTTTTTTTTGTAAATACTGAACAGATAAGGGTTCTAAGTGAAACTTTCCTTCTCTTCTCTTGTCTGACAAGTGACAACTCTCCTCGACCTCACCAATATCCGCAAAAATGGCTAGAAATCACTCGTACGGGGCTGCTCTTATACACGTCTCCCTTCGCTTCACCTATTGCATTGTTCTTCAATCAGAAATGCCTCCTTGCTCAGCCTTTCTTCAAGCCCCCATACAGTGAAGTCACCCTACGACATCAAAGCCAGCTGAGACTCGGTTGAGGTTAGTGGAAATCTGTCATTTTTTCTTTCAATCGGCTCAACTCGGAGTAGGACTCGGTTGACTCGGTGTAACTCGGCTTGACTTGGCCGAAAAATCGGAAAATCGGCCGATTCTGTCACTATTCATCCGATTTTTTTGGAAAAAATAGCACAAATTCGAGAATCGGGCAAAAATCGGCTCGGTTCCATCCGATTCCGAGTTGAATCGGCCGATTTGACTCGGAATCGGCCGATTTTTTGAACTATGGTTCTTTATCTCCAGTGATGAATTCTATTTTATCTCTATTACTAAGAGAAATAGTGACTGATTTGGCCCATGATAGATAGTTCATACCGTTTAGCAAAGTCAAGGATATATAGTTTCGATGGATTGGTAGCCTCGCTTGCTTGCTGCCCCCATTGATCTATTTTTGATGTTGCTTGATTGGTGAATCTCTACTATGGCATTTCTGTTTCTGTTTATTAGTTTACCAATTTACTGGTAAATATCGGTTATCGGGTTATAGGTTATCAGAATCGAACTTGGCTCTAATACCATGTTGATTTTATGAATTATGATGATATTATTGTATTGAAGTATATTTGTTATTTTTGTTACAAGAGTTCCTACATCTATTTATACTAAAATTCTATCTAAGTTACCGTTTGTACTATTTTGCTATTTATGTCAATACGGTACACGTTACCATTTATTTTATTTCTATAAAAGTCTATTTCCTATTTCCTTTATTCTTGATCTATGATGAGTATCTGAGATTAATTCTTCTATGTTTCTTCTTTATTTTCAACACTATTGTTATGTAACCACTAAATGTATTTTGGTTTCTTGTATTGTGTTGGTCTCTATTGGTATGAAATATGTTAACAAATCCAATTTTAACCTGATAGAAGCCTGTAGTTCTGAGTGGTGTGTATATTAGTTTCTTTTTTTTGAAAAGTAGTGATAATATCACCGATTTCATTTGAAATCAAACATATTTTGATATGGTACTCAAATTAGGTACCATAACTAAATATGAAAAGGTCTACAACAATAAAAGTATCCATAGCAAAAAATAGAAAACATAAAAGAAACAACCAACACAGTAATAGAAACTACACCAAACAATAACAGACCACCAAAACAAAAGCTAAACAGTTAGCATAAGAAAAGACTACTAATCATAATCCAGTAAGTCTTCATCTGTCAATTTTTCTCTAGACATTTAACCTGGAGGGCTGCCAGTTCCAGAAACCTGGGTTGATCCCTCTTCCTCCTTCAGTAGCTGATCTAGGAGGTCCTTAACATCATATGGAAGCATTATACTTAATTTCAAATATGAGTTTTCAGATCTAGATTTACACCAAAAAGTAGCTAACGAAATTATCTTAAAACCTAATGATAGCGGAAATGAGATTAGTATCATCATTAAAAATAACTCTATTTCTTTCTAACCATACAGTCCATAAGATAGCTCCCCTTAGCAATTCTACAAGTAATCTATCCTTTAAGGGAATAGAAGCATCAAGTAATCATAGATCATCTAAAGAATTACAATTAAAGATAAAAGAATTGTGGGATTGATATCTCGCAAATGTATCTACTTTCCGACCCATATTTTGTACCAAAACCTGTGTTTAGAACCATTAAATCGGTCGTAATTCATTTAATATCTATAGATTATGGTACTGCTGCACTTTTATTCTTATCTTGCAGGAAACGGGCAAAAATGGAAAGAAAATCTGCTTTCTGAAGTTCTGACACGGGTCTTACAACATCTTGTACGGGTCGTATCAGCCTCAGACCAGAACAATGCTGAAATTTCAGCATCCGAAATTAAAACAGTCATAACTTTTGACTCGTAACTCCGTTTTCAGCGTTCTTCGACTTTTCGGAAAGATTGCGAGAAGATCTACAATCTGGAATTTTAGGAAATCCTGTACGGCCCGTGTCAATTCTGATACGGGTCGTGTCAGACAAATCTGGCAGGAAATCTGGAATTTTGGAAATAAGTCTGAAGGAAGGAAAGTCGGCCAGGGATGATATAAGCGGGATTTCTTGCACCTGGAGGTATTCTAGACAAGAAAAAGAGACATTCTAGGGTGAGAGACTTGGCAGCTAAGCTTGGAGATGAAGTTGAGAAGCGGAAGACGCGAGATTTCAACGGATCTTCTTCGTACTTCGGGTTTTGTCATGGCTGTTTACTTTATTATTTCTTTTGTTGTTTTTAGAACTATGTTTGAGTAGTTTTCTTTGTTTCTAGGGTTAAGAGATAATCGAATGTTTTGTTTTGCATGATAGCTATTGTATTCTTGTGTTGAAATTTGTGTTTGATTGATTGAGTTTGATTTTTATTGCTTAAATTAAGTTGTTTGATTTTTATTGGTTTGTCACTAGATGCATGATCACATCTAAAGCGCATTCTCCCCTTTAAAATCTCTCAACCAAAGTTAAGTACCTGAGGTAGGTTTAGTGATCCGAAAGGTGAAACCAAATAATAGCCGAAAGGTGAACATTTCCTCTTATCGACAGATAAGAGAATACCTTTAGTATACCAATCAACTGACTAAGTAATTCGGACCAACACGAAGGTCGAAGTCTAGAATCCGAAGAGGGTAAATATTGCAATTCCATACCAAGTTTTATGAACCAAAATACGAGAGTTGAGGTTTAGAAACATTAGGTCTGGTCAGTAGAACCCTGCAAGAAAGAACAACACAAGAAAACAGTAACTGGTGCATTAACTCGAAGTCAGTACGGGTAGGACAGGAAGCTGTGCGACCCGTATCACCTGATACGACCCGTACAGGAAGCTGTACGACCCACATCAGGGACTGAGAGACAGAACTTAGATGAATCTAAATCCCTGAAAATGCCTTTTATCATCGTTTTAAAACCAAACCTTACTTTCTGTTATTTAATTATTGCAATTAAACTTAGGAAACTTAATTACCAAAACCAACCTTTCAAACTTTTAGTACCTAACTAATTTAAGTAGAGTCCGGTTTGGATTTGAACCGTCCCTGTGATCGATACCCGACAATATACTACTCGATAGGACTGTGCACTTGCAGTCTGAACTGAAGGTGTATTCAAGGTTAAGAAGTACAGCTTGCTGTACTGAAACTTTGTGCATACTTTTGTGTGAACAGGGATGCAATCCAATTCCAGATTAATCGTACATATGAACAATGTATAAATAAATATTCAGTACTCTCATGTTGGTTACAAAATGCACAAGTAAGATCCCCTGGCCAACCTTTAGTTGCTAAGTTAACCTTAGTTAGAATTTTATCTCGTCGGACCAGCCAAAGAAAGATTTTGATTTTTAAAGGGATGTGAGATTTCCAAATGGTATCATATTCAGAATTTGGTATATCCCCATACTCTAACCATTTATAAAAAGAATGAACAGTGAAGTGATCATCTTGTGACCATCTCCATATCAATCTATCATCTAAATTAGAAGACAAAGTAAAGTGTTGAAATCTAACTTGCAAAGCATTCCATTATACTAAGTAAATACCCGTAAGTTGTCTCTTGAAAGACAATTGTAAGAAGGAGTTATCAAAAGCATCTGCCACAGAAATAAACCTATTATAAACAATCGAAAACAAATTTGGATATAGATGTTGCAAGGCATGTTCAGTAAACCATCGATCGAGCCAAAAAGCAGTTGTTCTACCATTACCTATTTCTTTATTAAGACGTAAATTAATTACAACATGATCTTTTAGAATAGATTTCCAAAAAAGAGAACATACAGAAAGGGCAGTTTTGAAACCGTATTTACATTGAATAATATCTTTCCATATACCAGTAACAGAATTGTCATGGAATCTTATCCACCATTTGGCTAGAAGAGCCTTATTCATATTTTTCAAGTCTAAGATGCCGAGACCACCTTGATCCTTACCCTTACATACTATATTCCATGCTACCAAAGAATATTTTTTCATAGTAGAATTATCCCCATGCCATAAAAATTTTCCTCTAATCTTATCTATTTTATGCCTAATTTTTGCTGGTAATCTATAAATAGACATCCATTATAGAGGAACAGCCGACAAAACTGAATTTAAAAGAGTAACTCGCCCCCCTAAAGATAATAAAGACAATTTCCAACTTTGAAGTCTCTTTTCAATTTTATCAATTAAAATTTGCCAATCTATATCCGTAAGAGACTTGTTGTTTATTGGAACACCTAAATAAGTAAGTGAAAGATTAGCTACTTTACATCCTAACACAAAAGATAACTCATCACATTCCAATACATATAAATTGAGAGGATACATCTCACTTTTCTCAAAATTTATCTTAAGACTTGAAACATTCTCAAAAGCTAAAAGAAGCCATTTAACATAATTCAAGATGTCCTTATCAGCTTTAAGGAACAACAAAGTGTCATATGCAAAGTGTAAATTTAAAATATTACCAAAATTCAAAAAGTTTCCTAAGCCCTCAATATATCCCCCTACTTTTGCCCTATGTAAAATTTTATTCAAAACATCCATAACTAGAATAAAGAGGAAAGGGGGTAGTGGGTCACCCTGCCTAACCCCCCGTTTACAAGAAAAATAAGGACCTAAAGTACCATTTAAGTTAACACATGTTCTACTGACTTCTAAAGTTAATTTCATCCTTGTAATAAATCGTTGACCAAAGCCCCTAGCATGCATTACCTCTAAAAGAAAATCTCAATTAACATGATCAAATGTCTTCTCAAAATCTAATTTAAACAAAACACCCTTATGTTTTTTAATCTTGACTTGATGCAAGACCTCATGAGCACTAACTACATTATCAAGGATGAACCTTCCTTTAATGTATGCGGTCTGAGATGGGTCAATAATAGAATCCATAACTAAGGTTAATCTATTAGCTAGTAACTTAGTGATGATTTTATAACTACAATTAATTAAACTAATAGGCCTAAAATTACGTACCGTAATTACATCATCCTTTTTAGGGATTAAACAAATAGTAGCTAGATTGAATTTAGAAACATCTAACTCATGATTATAGAAAGCTGTAAATATTCTAAGCAAATCGTCTTTTATGACTTCCCAAAAAGATTGGTAAAATTTGAAAGACATACCATCAGGGCCAGGTACTTTAGAGGGATTACATTCAAAAACTACATGTTTAATCTCATTTAAAGTAAAGGGAGCTTCTAAAGAGATACGTTGTTCCAAAGTTAAATTATCTGAAGCGGGCCATAAATCTGCTTGCAAAGAAACTAATCTAGTGGAAGAAGATCCCATAAGGTTTTTATAATAATCTGTAATATGTCATAAGAGTATAGATTGATCATATATCATAACTCCATTAATATCTAAACAACTAATAGTATTTTTCTTCTTTCAAGAAGAAGCAGTAACATGAAAAAATTTAGTATTAAGATCTCCTTCAAGGAACCATTTCAACCTAGATCATTGTTGCCAATATTGCTCTTCTTCTAAATAAATTTTATGTAACTCAGATTGACAGAAACGCCAATCGTCAAGATCAAAATCCGAAATAGTATTATCATCTACTTGGTGTTCATAATCATCTATCTTATGAAGTAACCTAGCCTTAAGTCTTCTTTTTTCACCTCTAATATTTGAACTCCAACCTCTCAATTTTCTCCTAAAAAATTGCATTTTTAATTTCCAACTTAAACCAAGATCATTTGTCAAAGGGTTATCTAACCACCAAGAAGAGAGCAATTCATAAAACCCCTCATAGTCCAACCAAGACTTATCAAATCTAATTATTTTGGAAGAAGGAAATACTATAGCTTGTGTATCTAAAATAATAGGATTATGATCTAAATAAGTTCTAGGTAAAGAAGAAAGTCTAGTTAAATTAAAATGAGAGTTCCAAGATGTAGAACACAATACCTTGTCTAATAAGGTTTGGGATGATGAATTCAAAGACTGGGCCCAAGTAAATTTTCTATCTGATAAAGGCAATTCCATTAATTCATTATATCTAATAAAAAAATTAAATCTACTACTTATGATATGATTAAAAGTGGAGCCAGTTCGTTCAAACCGTCTTCTAATCATGTTAAAATTTTCCATAATAAGCCAAGCATCAATTCCTAAATTACCGATGTCTTGCAATTCCAACAAAAAATCTCTTCTAGATGTAGAATTAAGAGGACCATAAACTGTGGTAACACACCACTCAAAATTATCTAATTTATTTTTAATATGCAAGGTAATAGAAAATTGTTTAACATGAGAGGCAATCAAATAGAATAAAGTGTCATTAAATCCAAAAAGCAAACCCCCAAATGCTCCCTCAGATGGCTTAAATTCCCATTTATTAATAGATGTACTCAATGTTCTCAAAGTCTGGTCATGAAAATTGTCTTTCTTGGTTTTCTGGACACATACCATATCAATTTTATTATCTCTAAGTATATCACTCAAGTATCTTCTTTCAACCGACATTCCTAAGCCCCTTACATTCCAATTTAATATTTTAACCATGGAAACTATTAGAAACCCTTAACTGCTGAGAATTTACAAGCTGATTTCCTAAATTATTTTCACAATTAGCTATGTCACTAATGTCAGAATCCGAAATCTGACCTGTACCTATAGTATTATTAATCACAGACTCAAGTGTGTTTCTAGAAAGAGACCTAATAGATTGAACTATCCGAATACTATCATCTAAAGTATTCCCTAATTTAAAACCGCTAACATCGTATAATTTAACCAAATCCAAATCAGATAAGGAAGAATAAGGAAATTGATCAATCAAAAATTGCATACCTGTTTATACTTTAATCAAAGGCTTAGCCAAATCAGGTCCTCCAACTTGAGCCTCCGTCGCTCCCACCATTTGATTGAGTTTCACCCGGAGACTATTTCTGGTTTCTTCCGTAGAAGAGATTGCTGCCGTGTGTTTACCCTTGCGCTTTTTCTCCTTCTCATTACGAATAGCAACCTCCCAAGCATGGTTCCGAAAATCGGCCGATTCCGAGTTGACTCGGCCGAGTTGGATCGGAATCGGCCGGAGACGATCCGATTTTTCCCGAGTTAACTCGGATATATAAGTCATATACAGAAAATCGATAAAATTGTAGCGCAGTCGAAACAATTGATCAAATTGTCACTCATTCTCTTCTTTCTAGAACAAAGGTACATTGTTTCGGTGATTAAATTGGATCAATTTTGGATTTTTTGTAACGACACCAGAGACGATTTGGGAAAATCGCGTCTGAGATCGGAGGAGGAGGAGGTTAAATCTTTATAAAATATTGTATAGACTTGGTGTATAAATGTTGTACTGTTTATTTTGAAAATACAACATGGTCTATGGTGGACCATGTCCAAACCGGTCATAAACATAAGAGGAGCGGAATCACAGGATGGACAATGTCAAATTGAGCATGTTATTTTTTCGTTTATACCAAACTTAACTATTAATAAAAGTTGTACTATTTAATTCAGTATTGGTTATGCTATTAAATTGACAGTGGTCTATTTTATTATTATTTGACAAAAGTAAACGGTGCGTTGACAATAGTAATTTTATTTATTTATTTTATAAATTAAGCTATTTTATTTTATTTTATTTTGACTTGAGCAAAAATAAAATATTAATTATTTATGAAATAAAATATTTTCTTTGAAGATAAATTAATGCATACAAAATAAAATATGAAAATTTTAGAGTTAAAATTAAATATTTTATTTGTCTTTTGTTAATTTATTAACGTTTTTTATTATTTTATGGAAATCTATTTAATTTTTAAATTAGATAAATATTAATTTTATAAGTAATACACTGTAAATTTGGTGGTTACCTATTCAAATTTAATTATTATGGGTGCTGGATTGGGTTATTTGACAAATTTTGTACGTTTCATACTTGTGTTAGAAATATCCGAGTTTCCGATCCGATTCATCCGATTCTGACCGATTCACTCGATTCCGATTCCACGGTCAAATGAACGATTCCGATTCCGATTCCGATTTTCAGAACCTTGCTCCCAAGGATCCTTAGAGTTTGTAGGTGGAGGGGGAGGAGGAGGAGGCACATCGGCTTGAGAAGAAGCGTTCCAAGGATCATTACCCAATGCAAAACCCGCCCCGACCTCACTTACTTTATCTCCTTGGTCAGAAAGATGCTATAAAGGAGAAAACCTATTAGAAGTATCTCCCTCAGGAACTAGAATTGGTGAAGGCTGAGGCTGAGATAGAGGGTTAGAGACAGAAGGAGGCTGGGTAGTTTTAGGAGGAGACAGAGGAGGCTGAGATAGGTTAGAAGAAGGGCGGGATGGTGGCCTAGGTGAAGTCGGCAGTGGTGGGTGTGGCATAAGTGGTGGTTGTAGCATTGGGTGCGGCATAGAAAGGGTTGGCTCCAGTGATGGTTGAGAAATAGAGTGGAAAAGAGGCAGCACTGGACCTGGCCGAACAATAGGTTGAGAGAAGATGGGAGGCGGCTGAGGTGGAATCATTGGAACTTGCCGAGCAACAGGTTGAGAGAGGGGAGGAGGTTGCCAAGAAGGAATCACAGGACCTGGCCGAGCAGTGCGAACCCGGCGCTGAGGCATACGACTCTCCCCTCCACAACAAACTGAATCCAATAATACCGAGAGATACCATCTGGACCAAGGAAAAGCATCTTACAGCAAGGTGGAATGTCGGATCGATCCGAAACTCCGAGCTTGAGGTGTAGATACTTCAAATTTTCCTTATCCTTAGACAAAGGATCCACTTGAAGAATGAAACCACCCAACTCACTAGCCAAACGCTCAAATTCAGAACCATTAAGAAATGCAAATGGCAACCCGTAAATTTTTACCCAAAACGAAAGAGGTAGCCAACCTCCATCAAAAGTAGTCGGATCAAAACTTTCAAGTGGAAAAACAACATCGCCTAAAAGGATTTTACCTTCCTTTAATGCAATCTTACGCCAGAAAGGATCAGGTGGATTGATCAAGAAAGAATCATTGGTAAGAGGTACGACTTTTCACTTAGAATTCTCCAATGGAAACCGATCTGCCAGCTGGTTACGAATGAAAAACGCCCCTTTATTATTCGTATCTTTAATCACAACGCCTCTCCTTAATAACATATCAAAATCCCGAATGGCCTGAGTATTAGCAAAACGCATTACCGGCAATGAACTTCCCAGCTCTTTCATTTCTTTAGTGAGTGGAGGTCGAGAAGTTGGCATCTTGGCAAGAGAGGGGCAACTGTGGGAGTGATGACCAACCTTCGTACAAGCAAAACAGACCAAGGCGTTGCGGCAAGATCAAGCCAGGTGCCCGGAATCACCACATCTGAAGCAAACTGAAGTTCCCTGTTGTGAGAGAGAAGCAATTGACTTCAGTTTGGAGTGGAGACGATCAGACTCTGAGCAAACCCGAGAAGGTGGAGGAATGAGAGAGGGAGCATGGGTAGGAGGCGATGATTTCCCAGGTGTAGATCGGGGTCACCATGAGAGAAAAGGGTCTGGATGCTTCGGATTAGAAGGGATAGTATGAGAGATGAGGGCCCCAGAATCAGCCTCACGAAAATTAGAAAGAGATGGATGAGGTTCTGCAGGAAGGGGAGGCGAGATCAAGAATGGCAGTGATGGTGTAGCAGTGGTAGAATGAGAGAGTTGCTCCAATTGTTTAGCACTTATGAGAAAACGCAACAGGGAAGCCTCCAATTCTTGTAACACAGAGGAGAAAGCCATTGAAAAGAAAAAGTAACGGGCCAATGACCCAAGATCTCAAATCTTGAATTTCCGGCTAAGCTCAGCCCAAGAGCCCCCTTCGACTTTCCCCTTCGACTGTCATATTAAAAGACCTTAACTCATAAAACATGTACCTTTCTTTAATTATTTTTTAATGTGTATATTAGTTTCTATATTCGATATTCCTACTTTTTAATTTTTAATTATAATTCGATAAATGGACATAATTGTAGGAAAAAATTCTGGCAAGAAAAAATGCATAACATTAATTAAATTGCCATCTTGAATGTAAAAATACATTTTATAATCAACAATATGCATATAAATGCAACAATAAGTTTCAACCAAACAAGAATAGCTGAAGTCATATCTTAAGTAATACATGCCTTTAACAAACTTCAACCAAAGGTGTTGACGCACATTCCTTACATCCGTAGAAATTGCAGATTTGGAACACTAATAATATTGTTACATTTATCCAAAAAAATTTTAAAAATACACAGAACGTTAATTAAAACAAAACAGATAGATTAAAACAAAACAAAGAGATTACGAATTACTTTGTGTTCATTGATCTGATTTTTTGTTGAGAGATTTTATTACGATCCTCGGCTCGAGCCCGAGCAGCATTCCATCATGCACTGCCGAGAATGAGTCGTAACGAAGGAATAGATTCACAACGAACAATCGACCAACCAAAACCACCATGTCCTTTCCCGGGCACTGCTTGTCGCCCACTGTCGGCTCGACTGTCTCGGGCCCGTTCGACCAGTACACATACTCCAACAACTTCTTTCCTTCATCACCAACAAATCGGTCGGCTATGAATTCTTCAGCATTTTTAAATACTTTCTCGTCCCTCATCGCCATGGGCTGGTACCCGCATATCATCTCACCTTTCTTTACTTTGAAAGCTGTGTCATGGCTCTCTATTATGAGATCGGTTCTTGCATTTCCGAATTGATTCTCTACAGGTGGGTCTAGGCGCAATGCTTCCCAGACGACTGATTTGGTAAGCTCCATTTTCTCGAGAGCAGCAAAGGTAATTATGCCATTCGATGACTGAATCACCGACCGGATTTCTTGTGCCAGTTGGCCGTGCAGAGTTGCCCCAGCAAGCGTGAGCCATTTGAGGAGGATCGTCATGAAGATCTTGAAACCACCATTTGCATTGAATGTGGTCATAAAAATTAGGTTGTGAAGTGCCACATGGCGTGACAGCCCGAACTTCTCGGTGGCATCATTTAGCAAAGACTCGCCAGATTTGGAGAAGAAGTCCTCGAGAGCTTCATAGTCACGATGGGCAAGGAATGGTGGAAGTTGGAAGCAATGCAAGAGGAGGTCCTCAATAGGCCATGGGAGAAACTTACTGAGGTGGCTTGCTACTGGGTGGAGCTGCAAAAGTAGCCATGTTGCAGCTTTATTAGATGCCGAGGGACCGATTACATCACTTGGCACGGCACCGAGGAATGCATTGCATGTGAAATCGAAGGCTGTTGATTGGTTAAGGGTGTTGAACTCCACAGGGCCAGAGCCTAACTTTGCTTCGACCGTATCAAAAAGAGAAGAGTATGCTTTATGGAAGCTGGGTATGAACTCTGTCTTGCGTGATGCCAACATGTGAAATGCAAAAGATTTGAGAGAGGTGTGCAGTTGCTCAGTGGTGTCGAGGTAGGCCAATGGGCGGATGCCTGAGTACAGAGTGAGGGACGGAATGTATAAGCCGATGAAAGTGTTCTTCTTTTCTACCTTTGATGGGTCAAAAAGTACACGGAAGCTCTTTGCATCGAGAACTGCAATGACACGGGGGTTGCGAGCTATGAATGCGCCAGGAACCATGTTTGTTCTCACCACTGTTGAATTGTTCTTGGTCATGAGTGATTTGAAGTAGTCCATGTGGCCTTGGAAATAAAAATAATGTAGACGGTCATAGATCGAAGAGATGATGGGGATGCCGTAGCTTCCCGGAATCGGTTTTATCGGTAGGCTAGATAAGGTTGAGTTGGCCATTTAATTAGCTTGCTAGCTAATATTTATGATTTTGGTTTTAATTACAAGGTTTTTGAGTTCTAGAGCTACACGAAGACTTTCATGCTAAAAGGGCACCAGTATTAATTTATAGCAGAAATGAAGGGACTTGATATTTTTCCTGTTCTATTCTTAACAGTATTTCTTTAAACCAATCTAAAATAAATTAAAAACAAAACCATAAGGGCCATAATGCATGATTGCATCGTTTACCAATCAAATGCCTTATTACTAAAAAAGTTCCACTTGTTCCAATATACATGGTAAACGTCTATGTTTCAAGTTCCATTATTTAATTTAATACATTGTTAACTACAATTGATTGCTAAGTCATGTCTTCTCATACTTAATAAATTACAAATGGGCCAAATATATAAATAAATTTTTTTGTCCCATGAACAGATAGGGGTGTCAATAGTAGGATACAGATCGGGTGAAAACATTTTTATATCCATACTTACTAAGAATGATCTCATCCATATCTTATTCTTACCTATAAATAATTGACCTCATCCTACGTACCCTCTCCTTATCCGTTAAAATTATCGGATAACGAAACAGTAGCAGATGAATAACAAATAATACTAGTATATAATTAGTTTTATTATGTTTTATCCATACCCGTCTTATCGAATATAGTACAGGTCGGATAAACGGTTAAAACGGTATCATTGACACGCCTATGAACAGAGCATTCCTGTCTCTTGAACTAGCTTTCATAGGATCCGAAATCCGATGAATGTTCCTTGAGGGATCCCATTATTATTTGAACTGTTATATTTTAATTGAATGATACACAAGCAATATCATTATATATATTTGTACATTGCAGCGTTTACTATAGAGACCTTGAACGCACAATTTAAAAAAAAAAATTCCATACACAGCCCATCATTGGTTGGCTGGCGATAATTAATTCAAAATAAAGCACCGCCATTTGAATGACTAAAATAGGTGCAACTAGGTAATTTTATATGTAAGAGACAGAGAGATAGACATAATTTTCCGCGATGAAAATTTTAATGGAAATGATATTGTTTTAATGAATAATGTTACACCCTCCCAAGCTCTTGTACTCTAACGCCCCACAAGTCATACATCGATCGTTGCTGACACATATATAATAGATCTCAATTCTTCTCCATTTTGTTTCTGATCAATACAAAGTTCATCTGAATGCATCTGATTATTGTATATCTTTTATTGAATTTTTTTTTTTTGTAAATAGTGTCAAATTTGATTGCCACATGCAGATTTCTCTTAATTTCGTCACTGTATCTTGCAGTTTGAAATGTTAGCTTTAAATGCTTGATACGTGAGTTTTAAGTAATAGGTTGAAACTTATTCTCATAGCACATTTCACACTCTGGAGGGAAAGGTGCTGCCGTATTTTTAGAGGGACAAGCAAAAGCATCACTGAACTCATTTCTGAGGCAACGAACTAGTGGGAACTGTCACACCAGAAGGGCATAAGAAGAACCATAAGAGGAACAGCACAGCAGTAGCACCATGACTGCACTTTAGGAGACTTTAGTTCTTCCTTTTTTAGTTATAGCTTAGTTTTGTTTTCTTGCTTTTAATTCTGATTTCTTAATTTCTTTTTCTGCTTTCAACGGGTTTCCAATCGAAAACCCCTAATCTGTAACCAATCGCGGTTAATGAAATAAGGGCTTGACCCTTCTTGTTTACTCAAAAAAAAAAATAATAGGTTGAAAGGCTTGCTTGTACATATTTATATGATGATTGAATATTGTACTTTCTTTTAAAGGTTTGACTTTGACACAAGTGTTTTTAAGAGTTGTAAACATAGGTTTAAAGGCTTAAGAAGCAAAATTTAAAGTACCTCTGGGTTTGTACTATCACAAAAAAACTGATTATTTATATGTAAGGTGTAAAGCTTTGAAATGAGTACTTTAAGGGTGTGCTCCAGAAATAGCATCCGTAGAGAAAGGGGAAGGGACGAGAGGAAGAGAAATGAGGGTTCACTATCTCTAAATAGTAAATCTTACACTCTGAATCGGGAGCGACAAGATTCGCCAAAAATCAACACTACGCCTCTCCTTTTTCCCCTCTGAACAGTAACTCCTCCCCTCTTCTCCCTCTCCATTTTCTCTCTTCTAGAGCAGGTAAGAGATGAGGGCAGCCCGTCATTTTTGAGTTTTCTCATTCCTTCCCTTGGTCTTCTATCCCTCTCTGGAGCACATCCTAAATAGTTGAAGATAAAGTTTAAAATGCTTGGGAAACAAAAAAAAAATGATAAGTTAAGGGTTGTAGATAGAGGCTTAAAGGCTTGACACGAGTGCATTAAATAATTGTAGACTTAGGCTTAAAGGTTTGTGAAGCAAACAAAAAAACTGATAAGTTAAGGATTGTAGATAGAAGTAAAAAATGTTGACAGAATTACTTTAAATGATTGTAGATAAAGGTTTAAAGATTTGAGAATTAAAAATGCTTAAGGGTTTTTTATTGTCCAAAAAATAAATGTGACATAAATATATAACTCAAAAGTATTTCTTAATGAATCTTATTTGAAATAGAAAATCAAGTAGAAGTCGTCCGTATTTATAGTTTCGCAAAATTCATTAAAGATTGTTAGAAAAATGGACGAGATTGATCGGATGAAAAAAAGAGAGTAAAAAGTATTTTTTTTTTTTTTTTTTTTTTTGACTTAGTGACAAAAGTTGTTAGTAATTGAAATACTCAAATTTCAGGATTTTAATTCTTATAAACAGTAGTTTAAAGTCTTGTGAGTAGCACTTTAAATATTTGCAAACAAACCTTTAAAAGATTGGGCATGGGCGTTGGACAGGAAATACTCGAGGAGTGAGTTCGGAGATTTTTTTGGAGCAGTTGTTAGCTTCCTTTTTTTTTAATATATGAAATCAGAATATTAATTTGTGGCAAATTTTAACGTACTTTGGTACATGATAAAATTTATAATAAGGTGTACGATCGGCACATAAATAAATGAGAAATTTTTAACGAAGTGTGTGTGTGTTTTTTTTTTGGTTTACAATTTCATTTTTGTAAAATATATAATGTTCAAATCAAACTAGCTACACTAAGTGTATAATCGGAATAATAGGTGGATAGAAAAGTTATATATTAATCTAAAGGTTTCTGGACCTTCTAAAAACAGTAATTTCTGCCTTAAAAAAGTAATATATTCTGAAAAATATAAAATTTAATCTCCAAGTACATGAAAAAGATAATGTTGAACAGTTTAATCTGTCTTCAGGAGCCAGTAAATTTATAACTCTAATTTCAACTAAATTGGTCTGATTAAGAAACATATAATTACCCTACCGCAATAATATATATATATAAGGGTGTCCAATCGCAGGAACTAAGTTATAATATATTGTTCAATAAGCTCTAAGCCAATACAGATTTTGGAATGGTTGCTACTTGCGAGGGTATATGATTTTAATTTAGTCGTCGCCTAAGTCCTGATGATGATATTAAAGCAAATTCTAAGGAAATTATCCAAGTTTTATAAGTTTTATATATATATAGAGGAGGGATCAGGTTACAATATTTTTTGAGTTACAACAAGTTACAACAAGCATTATTTACATTTTCAAAGTCCAAATTGTCGATCCAAACCGTTAGATGTGATATCTACAATAAAATGTGCTTAGAGACCAAAATTTACATTTTTTGGAATTTTTTTACTATTTATTAAGATGGGTACAAAATTCAATGGTATGAATTTGACTAGTTTTTGTACCTACCTTAATAAATAGTAAAATAATTCCA
Source organism: Carex pumila (assembly GCA_033356055.1). NCBI lineage: Eukaryota > Viridiplantae > Streptophyta > Magnoliopsida > Poales > Cyperaceae > Carex > Carex pumila. The sequence goes on along the minus strand of JARJHM010000152.1, from coordinate 462,185 downwards.
AAAAATGTAAAATTTGGTCTCCAAGCACATTTTATTGTAGAGATCACATCTAACGGTTTGGATCGACGATTTAGACTTTGAAAATGTAAATAATAATTGTTGTAACTTGTTGTAACTTGATCCCTCCTCATATATATATATATATATATATGAGGAGGGATCAAATGACACCATTTTTTGGTGACATGGAATGACACCGTCCATTTTCAAAGTCCAAACAGTCGATCCAAACCGTTCAACTTGATGGATATGTTAAAATGTACTTACAGATCAAATTTTACATTTTTCTGAATTTTTTTGGGTTTATTTAGAGGGGTTCAAAAATTCAACGGTATGAATATAGCGATTTTGTTAAATACTTAATAAATAGTAAAAAAATTCAGAAAAATGTAAAATTTGATTTCCAAGTTACTCTTAATATATTCATCATATTGAACGGTTTGGATCGACTATTTGGATTTTGAAATTTCGAAAATGGACATTGTCACACAATGTCACCAAAAAAGTGGTGTAATCCGATCCCTCCTCTATATATATATATATATTGGAAAATTATATCTAAGCAAATTCGGATTATATTAAACCTTATTTTTATTTTTAAAAAATATGATTATATTAATTAGGTTTTACAACAAAAGATTAATTAAAGCGGGTCGAAATTCTGATTTCCATTTGTTGGTTTGCTTATCTTTTCACTATATATTTCTCTGCGCTTTGATTAAGTTTAGTAATGGCTGATCAGGCGGTGTAAGAAAAAAAAAATTATAAATAAGGACCTCTAGCAACTTTTTTTTTTTTTTTGATGTTTAGTGGTTTGACCACTAAAAGATATATTGGTAAGAAAAAATATTTACAGTACTGATTACCAATGGTATTCAGATTTTAGTTTAATTATTACAGCTCATTTGCCTGAAAGGCCTGCTAATAAAATTAGAAAGGCCAAGAGCCTATCTAAGTCCGCCTCTCTCCGCTCAACCCTAGCTCAATTTTTCCTATATAAAATGAGACCAGTTATATGTATATCAATGGCTGCTGAATTGATTAAGATGTGCTCTGATTTCGTCTGCCGTGTGAAGGTCCGCCGGTTCCTTTCCTTCCATAGCGCTCATGCTTGTGCCGCCCATGTCACATTCCATCTAGCTACTTAAAGATGCGAAAGTTTTATTAGGAATTAACGAAGAATTTTGTAAAACAAATAAAATTTATGCAGCAATTTGAGAATATAAAACATATATATATTATAACATGCATAATTGAATTGATAAGATATTTTCTACTTTCAAAGCGTTGGAAAGTCACTTATTCTTATCCAACGGGATCAAGTGATAATATTCTTTGAAAGACTTGTTTGTTAATTGGAAATATTAAGTCTTCTTTGTTGGAATTAATGGTGGAAACGTAACGATCAATAAAATGTATAAATAATATGACCAACACGTCTTCATTATTAAAATAATGTAGTCAAGTAAAGCGCATGTAATCATACGCAGCGCGCACCAGATACATCCCCACCGAAATGGATATCCTTTTCTCGATCTCTCATGCTCGTCTGTATAATCAAAATTATGTAGCAATGTTGATACTTGATAGTGGCAAATGAATGATTCGAAAAACAATAAAAATAAAAATTTGTGATTTAGAAATAATTCGGAATTATCTATTAAGTCCGGATCAGAAATTTTAGTTCCACAAGAGAATAAAAACAAAAACAAAAACAAAACAAAAAATATTTCAGAAATAATTAGTAAATAATATGTAAAATTTGGAAAAAGTTCATAAAATTAGCGAATAATTCGAAATTCTTTTGGGAAATCTAATAATACGTGGATTGCTTCGAAAAGTGTTCAAATCCGAATTATTCGCAAATCTTATCGCACCCATAGTGACAAATGAATTATTCGGATTCGGTTCGGTGAGATCAAAAATTCGTGATTCGGGTATAATTCGGGAATAATTCAGAATTATCCGGATCATAAATCTCAGTCCTGCAAGGGAGCAAAAAAATAAAAAATAAAACCAAAAAAATAATTGTTCTTGGATAAATTCAGGAAAAATTCGTGAATAATTCGTAAAATTCGGGAAAAGTTTGTAAAATTCGGAGATTATTCGGGTTTAATTCGTTCAAAGTTCGGTGAACCGAATAATTCGGTGTTCGGTTCAGCATCACCCCAAAAAAGAATTAAACGGGTATAATTCGAGTATCTTGTCACTATGATCCCGCCAATAGCTAATGTGATCGAACCAACTATATTGATGCAACACGGACATTAAAAAAAGTGAGAGCCACAGATCATCCAGAGAAGAAACCAGCCTTGAATGGAAGCAGAGATGCCGATCGAGATGGACTCCACCACGAGGCATGTCAAGACTCGGCCAAACCAGAAATCTAATAATGATAATGGGTACGTTAACTTAACGAGCAAATCTAGCATTATATCTAGCATTATTTGTAGGCGGTTGACATCAGCAAACTTAACCAGCTAGCATATATATCTAAAATTATATAACAACTATTGTATAATTCTTTTTTATTTAGTTTATTTTTATGTTATGTTGAGGAATGTCAATTATTATTATAATATGTAATATTGTTTTTTATGTTATGTGAATTATTATTGAAAAGTGTGCGTTGTTATCTTTAAAAACAGAATGGTCAACAAGTTTAAAAAAATATGTAAAAGGAACAAAACTAAATATCATATATGAAATAATTAAGCTTTCCATACTTATAAAGAATGGAAGAATATGAACTAAAATGAAATTAAAAATTTATGTAACTTAAAGAAAATAAAACTACATGATATCCCCAAATGAGGGAATTAAATATTAGTTCAGAGTATATCTATTGACAGGCTATTGAATTGTTCAGAGAGATGATGGATAAATTATGTGTTATATATTTTTATTCCGATATTTTAATGATAAAGTGCAAGCTTATATATAGTCACTTTTAATTGATGTTTAACTTTTACTAATTACTGTAATTTTTCAAACAAAAAATACATTAGGTTGGTTTTTTTTTCTTCTTTTTAAAACTAGTATTTCTCTATTTTCTTAATCTAGTCTATGATTAGAGCACCCCATGGATATGAGATTAATTAGTTCCTTATTAATCCGATAATTAATATATTCAAATATAAAATTGATATGGTCAATTTATTCAAATATAAAGTTGGTCCAATTTAATCAAATATAAACTTGGTTTGGTCCAATTTAATCAAATATAAACATTTCCATCCTGCTTATAAAAATCGCAGGAACAGTCATACAAGTGTGGGACCAGTCTTGGAGTCTGGTAAAATCACAGGGGGGAATGAAGAAGAACAGAAATGCTATCATCTTCAGAGAACAGAGGCTGGAAGCAAAGATCCTGCATGGCAATGAGAATTAAAGAAGAAATGGAGCTGTGGTTACAATATTGTTAGGTAGTATGAATGTTGTTAGGTAATATCGTAATATATATCTAGAAATGGGACTGTAATACAAGTGGTTGCATGCTACAGTTGCAACATGCAGTAGGATGAGTGGATCCTATACAATTATGATGAACCAATAACTTGTAGGTTGTGAGCTGTAAGCAATTTGCTATATCAGTAATACATCTGACAGCTACTGCCAGATCTTTTAGAAAGAAAAATAAGAAATCAACGTTGGTTTTTTTATAGCAGTACAGATTGGTGAATAATTTGAAAACGATAAATAAAAAAACCTTATATGTTAGTTAGGCCCAATTTATCATATGAGCCTGTATTGAACGAATGGGCTTTATTAAGCCCAGATAACTAGGCCAGAATATATCATGTATATTACATTTTTTTTTTTTTCGGATAGTCAGAATATAAAGATCCAAGAAAAACTATTTCAGAACTCATGACGAGATTGGCAAGGTTAATCTTAAAAGTTGTCGAATTGAATTTAAATATGGAAACTTTAATCTTTGGTTTTATATATATATATATATATATATATATATATATATATATAGGTAGGCTAATATACAATCGATTGTTTCTTAGGTCCCGTATAACCAAGTTATTTTTCAATTTTTAAAGTCCAAATGATCGATCCAAACCGTTCATCTTGTTCTCCATATTAATATGTGCTTGGAAACCAAATTTTACATTTTTCTGAATTTTTTTACTATTTATTAAGCCACTTTGAAAATTGCTGATCCAACGGTGGCTTTTGGTTTTACTGTTTTGTTAAACCACTGTTGGATCAGCGTTTTTTAAAGTGGCTTAATAAATAGTAAAAAAATTCAGAAAAATGTAAAATTTGGTCTCCAAGCACATATTAATATGGAGAACAAGATGAACGGTTTGGATCGATCATTTGAACTTTAAAAATCGGAAAATAACTTGATTGTACGGGACCTCAGGAACAATCGATTGTATATTAGCCCACCTCTATATATATAGAGGTAGGCTAATAAACAATCGATTGTTCCTAGCCTCCCGTGCAACCAAGTCATTTTCCGATTTTTAAAGTCCAAATGATCGATCCAAACCGTTAGATGTGATCTTCATATTAAAATGTGCTAGGAGACCAAATTTTACATTTTTTGAAATTTTTTAACTATTTATTAAGCCACTTTGAAAATTGCTGATCCAACGGTAGCTTAACCAAACAATAAAATCAGAAGCTACCGTTGGATCAGCGATTTTCAAAGTGGCTTCATAAATAGTAAAAAAATTCCAAAAAATGTAAAATTTGGTCTCCTAACACATTTTAATATGGAGATCACATCTAACGGTTTGGATTGATCATTTAGACTTTAAAAATTAGAAAACGACTTGGTTGCACGGAAAGCTAGGAACAATCGATTGTATATTAGCCTACCTCTATATATATTAGTTTTACTGATCAATCTTCTATATTATTATCATATAGAAACGCAGAAGTATATACAGCAAATAATGCAAAACATAAGAGCACATGCGTTTCATTGGTAGGCCGGTCAAAGGCCCAAATAAGAGTAGCTTTCTTTGCAACGCTCTCTCACTTTCCTGTGGCTCATCACCTTATTATAGCACAACTTAAAAAAAACACAACTTAAAAAAAAAAAAAAAAATACAAATCCGGTTAACCATTAACTGGATATGTTATTTAAAAAATATATATATAACTTTCCAATTAATAGTTAACCGGATATACTGTTTTGAGTCCGAGAAATCATTAACCGGAAATTTGTCCCAAATCCGGTTATTGGATAACCGATTTGGGTAGTTTTGGAAATTTGTTCGGGATTTGGATATTTTTTAAAATTTTATTTATTTTTGGATATTAATAAAAAAATTGGGAAACTTGAGATAGATGTAGCAAGGGTGAAATAGTAATTTAAAATTTGCAGCCGCTGCCAAGGTTTAAAAAAAACAAAAAATAGTAATTTAAAATTTTGTTTACAAATATTTGATTGGCTGAACATATTTTTCCAACTATCAATTGGTTAAATTAATTAAGGGATGGTTCTGTTAGAGATTATTTTGTTTGGATTGAATATATCCAACAAATAATGAACTTTTTTTTTTGGATATGCATTTAATTACTCCAAAAAAAAACTAGGGAAAAAAATTGAAAGAAAAATGAAGGTCTAAGTCTCCATTTTTCATTAATCTCAACATCAGAAATATAAAAAAAAATAAAAACAAGAAAAAATTGAATGGTCGTTTTATTTTGTATTTTTACCTAAAAAATCGTAGAAAGGCAGAATTACCAAATTTGCCTTAATTACTAATTAGGTTTACGGAGACCTTAAATGCTAAGAAGAATACAAAAGTGAGCGATTTTGTCTGTGACGATTATTTGAAATATTATCACCGGTTGTTTCTATGGTTGTGCTTTAAGAAGCCACATTTTCGGATTATTTTAATGGTGATGTAAAGTCTTGTTGGTGTCCTAAGAAGAATAGTGCTTCCCACGATCCGAATAATACTATTTCAATCAGATATATAGTAATTATAAGGTATGAATCATGTAAATTTAACATTTTTAATTGTATGTTTTCAATTATAACAATTAAATATTTACTTTTTCTTAACATAAATAAGTTCTATCATATAGCTACTACTACTATGATATCTTCAATTTGGGGGATAAAAATCTTTTATTTTAATGTAGCTGAGCAGAAATTGGAACAAAAAAATAAAAGATAGGAAAATTTCAATGAACCACGTATGAGCAGAAAAATCATGCGGTGAAAAGGAAATCCCAATATTAGTGAGAACAAAAAAAAAGGCAATAGAAATACTTAACCGCAAAATAAACTTGCAATGATCGGCGTAGGAAGAAAAGAGAGTGGACAGTCGGGAGAAAAAAAAAAGCAAAGAGGAAAACAAAAAGCGCTGGAAAATAATAGTCAGATCAACTATTTTAGAAAGTATATATTTGTTAATTATCATTTTAATTAGAGATTTAACTATGGTTAACTTCATAATCATTATTAATGGATAAAAAAAAAGAGTTTTAAGAGTTTAGAGATAAATTAGATATATTTAAGTGTTAAGGGGTATATAGAAAATTAAAGAACCGTGTAAGGGTACACCAAAAATTAATACAATGGGTAAATTGTGATTATTTGAAGTTTAGAGGAGATAATACTTAATTTTGATGTTTTTGAGGGGTATACGTGAAATTTCCCCAAGAGAAAACGGTCAACACAGAACTGTTCAGTGGGGGGTGGGGTGTAGACTCGTGCATTGCCCTGTAGGCTGGAGCTTGAGGCCTCACTCCAAGCGCCATCCTTCCAATGGTCTCGTCTCTTTTTCTCTTTCTTATTGCATTACATCTATGGACCTTACCTTTTGAGTTACATGGTGAATTCCTAGCAATGCTATATTCTATGCACAATGCAGATTGGTTCACTTGGTAACATACACACAGTGAGGACGATCATAGAAAAGTTTCTCATTCTCTCTCTCTCTCTCTCTCATACACACACAAGATTCCTTTGTGATTTGCAAAAAAATAAAAATAAAAATAAATAATAATAATAATAATAATAATAATAATAATAATAATAATAATAATAATAATAATAATAATAATAATAATAATAATAATAAAAAGAAAACATAATCCCGTTACAACACAAGTAAATAACAGGAGAGCATAGAAGACTATCTCTGAAAAAAAATACATCACCTGTACACTTGGTAAACCCTCATGCCATATCCATGACATGGAATCAGAAAAAGAAATATCACACCATACATGCCTTTGCCTTTTTCATTTTTTTTTTCTCACATTTCGTTTCTATAAATTACACCACAATTCTAGATTCAGCATAAATCAATTGATACCTCTGAAAATGAGAGTTGGAAGGAATTGAACTTTGTACTTCAAATATTTGGTGAATTAAATGAGTTCAGTTTTCTCCAACATCTCATATTCAGTTTTAATCTTACAAGCAAGAAAATATAAAATTATATTATGGGTTTATGAGGTATGGAATGTGAGAATTGCAGGAAATCAAATCAATACATTTATCTGTTTTCTTGAGTTGTTGTTGGTTTGGTTTTCTCCAATTAATATCTCACGTTAACTTACTCATTCAAAAGCCATTTAAAATTTATTGTAGTTGTGTTGCCGTGCAGATATATATACGTACTTATCGGTGTTTTATGGGATTCAAAAGTGAGAATTGGAGGAAATTTAATCCATGTGAAATTGAGCAAATTTGGATTCAATTTCCTCCAATATCTTATTTTTGACTCGTCCATTAGATATCACCTCAGTGTTTTATGCAAAAGTATATTTCATAATATTAGAAATTGTGACCCAGAAATTACCCCAAAAATGAATTAAGTCCTCTAGAACATGTAGAAAAAGAAATAATGTAATCATACTAACAATTATAGCTAAATATAAACTAAATATAAACTAAGAATTAATTTGATTTGGACAATAAATACAAGACAAAATAAAATAGCAGAGGTGACAGAATCAGCCTCAGCAGTAAGAATGTTTCTCTTGAATTTGCCTTCTTTCTCCTTCATGCATTGTAGCTTTAAAATCGCTCTGTGCTTTGATTTTCTCTCTCAACCACTTCGCTTTTTTTTTTTTTTTTTTTTCCAATATAAGTTGCTAGGTTAATTTCTTTGTATGAGCAACTCTTTGTATGGCTATGCTTTGGTCTTTATATAAAGGTCTATGATTGGCATTTGGATACCTGTGAAACTGCATTTTTGTATTAAATAATTGTGGTTCTGATCTTCATAAAAAATAATAATTTATAGTTTTGGGACAATTGGTTAGTTGTGGTGATGCACAAAACATATCACATGCGGAAATAAATCAGCTGAAATTCCAAGATCGGGTCATCCTGAAATTCCTGCAATATGAAATCCAGCCATCCAATTTTTTTGAGAACGCATCTCGAAACAGCTGGGTTTTCCTTGAATGTCTCTCGGAACAGTTCGAGAGCTGGATTCAGATTGCAGGAATTTCAGGATGAACAGTATCGACCTCAGATTTCAGCAGATTCGGATCCATCTCATGCACATGCAAATTTAAGGATTTTTTTTTTCTCAATATGATGTGCTCTTTTTTTTTTTAGTTTTGTTTATTCTTATTTTAATTTACATTTGTTCAATTAAAATAATTTCCACTTATGAATCAAGTTTGATGGGGTGGAATTTAATTTTAGTAATTGTTGGTAAAATAGATTGGGTATATAAAATAGCAATAAAATAAAATTAGAATAGGTATATGAAATGTGATTAATATTTGTGTAATTTGAATTGCTATTTATTTCAAGTATGGGCAAATTTTCTAGAATAAAATGGACAAAATCTATGTGCCCTGATGCATGATCCTAACGGGGCCCTTCGGCAACACCTCTTAATCCTAGTTAGAATTAAGTCTTAAAAAAGCTTAACGAACCGATATTCAGTTGTCTTAAGACCTGGGCAGAGAATTCTGAGCAAAAGGAGGTTAAAGAAGATAATCTTAATTCATGCTAAGAAACCGGTGTTCAGCAAGATTAAGTGACTAAAGAAGCTAAAGAAGACTACTTTAATCTTAAGGAGGTTTAATGAAGCCTTGCCGAACAGCCCCAATATGTGCCAAGGCATGTGATATATTTTTTTTCTCTATTATTTTATGTTGTATGCTACATTCATTTTTCAAGTTCAATGAATGTGATTCTATATTTAATTTTTTCCTGATAAAGGTTTTGTTTGCCACAAAGCTAAGCTTTTTTTTTTTTTTTTTGTTTAATTGGTGATGCTTATGATCTAACAAAGGTACTGTCCGGTTTCATTTCTCGAGATCAAATTTTGCTTACAAGCAAAGTATATTTAGTTCAACACTATTTTTTTCCACCTTTATAGTTATTATTATAATTCTAAATAATTTAGTATTGAAAAGATGGTGTTTTATCTTGGATTCTGATTGAGCAATTTTCATGGGTATGGTTCTGCACCTTGGCATGTGCACTTTAGGTGTTTGATGTAATGTCTAAGAGAACTTGGTAGCCAATAATGGACCAGCAATCGAAATTGAATATTACTAGTAGGTTGGAAATGCAAATACAATAATATATATCTACCACTTGGGTGAATTAATATATATCTAACACTTGTGTAAACTAATACCTATCTACCACTTGTAACAAATTTTTGCTAATTGCATCTCATTCTTTTTTTTTATATAACTTAACTAATGCCTCGATGGTATAGGTAACTTCATATGGTCACTCACAATCGTGAGTGGATGTACAACAACCGAACACGAGTTGCACCCGAATTTGTTAGTGGTGTTCAAGAATTTGCGCGAGTGGCATTATCCAAACCTGATGTTGTGACTATCAACGCAAATGGAAGGAAATGTATCCCTTGTCCTTGTAAAAAATGCACAAACCTCTATCGTCGAGATGTGGAAACCGTAAAGATACACCTTTATAAGCACGGTTTTTGCGCCCTATATGGGGTTTGGCACAAGCACGGGGAGTCGGTTCCCGAGGAAGCTATCAATCCCCCATCCCCTCCACCAACTGATGCAATGGGAGATATGTTAAGGGACGCCGCTGGACCAAGTTTCGATTGGGACGATGACCAACCCACCGGATTAGCAAAAAATTTCTTCGACATGCTAGCCGCATCGGAAACACCTCTTTGGGAAGAGAACTTGATCGGTCCTTTGAAATGCGAAAACCACACCATATTGTCGGCGGTCACGCAAGCCTTAGCGTTAAAATCGGAACACCAATTGAGCCAAAAGTGCTATGATGGGATGATGAGCCTCATTAAGAGCTTCCTCCTAGTTCAAAAATGCCGGATAATTTCTACAAATCGAAGAGATTGATCGAGGGGTTGGGCATGGAACATAGGAAGATAGATGTATGCCCAAACTTTTGTATGCTTTATTACAAAAGGAACGAGAACAAAACATGTTGCGATGTATGTCAAGAACTGAGATATAAGCCACCGGGACCAAATAAAGATGCAAAACCCGTTCCACGAAAGACACTCCGTTACCTTCCTATCACCCAAAGATTCCAAAGGATGTACATGACCAAATCAAATGCGAAAAATATGAGATGGCACAAGGAGGGTAAACGTGACAAACCCGGGATTATGGTGCACCCGGCTGATGGTGAGGCTTGGAAGCATTTCATGGAGAAGTATCCGGAATTCGCAAAAGAGGTGAGAAATGTGGTGTTTGGTATGACAACAGATGGATTCATGCCTTTCAACTCTAGTGCAGCTCCGTATTCATGTTGGCCGGTGTTTATCTTTCCATATAACCTACCACCGGGGATGATAATGAAAGAAGACACCATGTTCCTCGCGCTTGTCATCCCCGGACCAAAGCATCCGGGACGTGACATTGACATTCTTCTTGAACCGTTAATTGACGAGTTCAATAAATTATGGTTGGGAGAGGAGACATGGGATGCATATAGAAAGGAAAATTTCAAGATGCGTGCATCACTTATTTGGACGGTGAGTGATTATCCCGCTTATGAAATGCTAAGTGGGTGGGGTACACATGGACGATTGGCGTGCTATTATTGTCAAGAGAAAACAAAGGCCTTTCGACTAGTGTATGGTGGGAAACCAGTTTGGTTCGATTGTCATAGATGCTTATTGCCTCCGGATCACCCATTTCGTCGAGATAAAAAGAATTTCATAAAAGGAAGAGCCGAGTTCGATGGGCCACCTCACATAAAAACGGGCGAGGAGATTCTCGAGGAAGTGAGCCTAACTAGATGAGATCATATGGGGCAAAACTGCGGGCTTAGACCAAATTGAGGGTTATAAGGATACCCACCATTGGCAAAAGAAGAGTATTTTTTAGAAATTACCATATTGGAAGGACAATCTTTTGTCTCACAATATTGACATTATGCATTTGGAGAAAAACTTTGCGGATAATCTGATTAACACGCTCTTAAACATAGGTGGCAAAACTAAGGATAATGAAAAATCAAGGAAAGATTTGGCTCTCATTTGCGATCGTCCCAGTCAGCACTTAACCCCGCACCCTCGAATCCCGGGAAAGATGATAAAAAATATGGCTCCATATGCACTTACTATAGTGCAAAAGCGAAAAGTTTTGACATGGTTAAAGGACTTAGTAAGGTTTCCCGATGGCTATGCATCGAATTGGTCAAGATGTGTTAACCTCACAACATGTACCCTAACTGGGCTAAAGAGCCATGATATGCATGTGTTCATGGAGCGCCTACTTCCCGTCGCATTTCGCGACTTTGTCCCCGATGAGGTTTGGGATGTTTTATGTGAGATCTCAAGTTTTTTTAGAGAGATATGTGCCAAGGAGCTCTTACCATCCCGTATTGACCAATTAGAAAAGGATATTCGTGTTACAATTTGCAAAATGGAAAAAAATTTCCACCGAGTTTCTTCGATTCAATGGAGCATCTTGTGGTGCACGTAGCACACGAGGCTAGATTGGGTGGGCCAGTAGGGTCCCGGTGGATGTTCCCATGTGAAAGGTTTGTTGTTTTTCTACGATTCTTTTTAATTACATAATAAAACACTACTTAACTACCCGCACTAACTCTTTAAATTTTAGGCGTAACAAAGAACAACGGATGAGAGTGACGAACAAAGCACGTGTGGAGGGTTCAATTGTCGAGGCTACAATTGTCAAAGAGATATCAACCTTTTGCTCAAAATATTTTGAAGAAAATCCTCGAAATGGCCAACAACAAGTTACAAAAAGTAAACCTTCGCAGGGAGGACTGTCGGTATTTTATAATCTTGGCCGTCCCGTTGGAAAGGAAAATCGAGTAGTTCTCAATGATGGGGGCTATAAAGCATCACACTACTATGTCCTTCAAAACTGCCCCGAGATCCTGACAAGTATGAAAGGTACAATCCTAATTAATATTTGTCTTGATGATATGAAAAATAACCAAAATGGTTTACCGTGCATGCTAGTCAAACTATCAAAATCTTATTTGTGTATATGCTTGAATTTGTAGAGAGTTCGATACATGCATGCTCAACAATGGTATAAGACCGCAAGATTTGGACAAAGTTCGTCAAGAGAGTTACGGAGATTGGTTACGAGAAAAGGTACTCTCTATTGATGATTGTGATAATTACATCCGAAAGGCGGAACTCAAGCCATCTAAAGTCGCAAACTGCTACGAAGTGTACGATATAAACAGGTATAGATTTCACACCAAAAATTATGAAAAAAACAAGGCAACAAAAAGTAGCGGTGTTTGCATCAAAGGAGAGTGGGATGAAAATGGGGAGCAACACGACTACTACGGAATTCTTGAAGATATAGTTGAGCTAAATTATGATGGAGGCAACAAGGTGGCTCTCTTTAAGTGTATTTGGTTTGACATTACAAATGGGGTAAAAAAGGACAAAAAACATGGAATTGTCGAGGTGAAACACGCTTCTAGGCTAAAAGGTTTTGAGCTGTATGTATTGGCATGTCAAGCCGTTCAAGTAGTCTACATTCCCTATGCATCCGACACTCCTCTAAGACGTCAATGGTGGGTAGCAATGAAAACAAGCCCGAAAGGCAAGTTTCGTGTCGAGGAGGTTGTCGATGAAAATATTGAATTTTACCAAGAGGAAATGACAGATAATCCGGTATTGGAACCAAATGAAGAGGGCTTTAATTGGGACAATGAGGTAATTAGAGAAAATGAGTTCGAACTAGTAAACGATACGATGGAGATTTCACCAATAGTGGCGGATAACGAGAACCCTATAGAGGGAGGTGATGAAGGTTATGACACGGAGCAAGAGTATGACATGCAAGAAATTGAGGAAGGACTTGGTTACGGACTAAACCTCGAAGATCAATCCGATGAAGATGGTTATTAATTGGTAATTTTTTGTGTAATGGGTTGCATGGCAAATTCCCAACCATATAAAGTTTGTATTAATTATAATAAAAACAAAAATATATATTTCATATGAAACTTGTTAAATCAGAACTGCATGGTTGAAAAGAATAGCAAATTGATTAAGATGGTTATTATTTGAAATACTTACAGGAGAAGGCAATTAATGAAGGCTCTGCTCATCGCTTGCTCGTCCTCTCAATAACTTTCTAATGTTTACTCTCAAGACCAAAGTTTCAAGATTCTACAATTTAAGTTTCCGAATTATTTGTCTCTCTTTTATTTTGTAATATAATGCTCTAATTCTTTTTGCTATGATTTACAAAATATATTTAATTTAAAAGGAGAGATCAAATTTCCTTCTAAATTTGAACAATATTAAGTAGGATGTGAAGAAATTAATATACTGCTGTAATGTATAAGAATATATTCAATTTGAAAGGAGAGATCAAATATATATACAAAAGTCACTGTCCAGAAATTCAATAATTGTTGCATGGACAGGCCCATGCAACAAATAGTTCAAAAAAATCGTCAAAACTTGTTGCATGGGTAATCCATGCAACAAATAGTTCGCAAATAATCCTCCAGACTTGTTGCATGGGTTACTCATGCAACTGTTTAGTCTAGATTTTAGAGATTTGTTGCATGGAGAAGTCCATGCAACAAATAGTTCTCAAATAATTGTTGCATGGGTTATCCATGCAACTGTTTAGTCTAAATTTGGGAGACTTGTTGCATGGATATGGGATGAGTGGTTGCATGGACATTGGATAGAATACACTTTCTATCCTTGCTAGCGGGTCACGGGTCATCAAATATTTGTTGCATGGATAAATAAGAGATAGCTGCATGGATAACCATCAAACTTGTTGCATGAGTAACTGTTGCATGGGACTGTCCATGCAACAAATTTAACTGTGTCAGAAATGCCAATCTTTGTTGCATAGACACTACTTAACCATGCAACAATTATTTTTAACCATGCAACAAACCGAGATTCTAGTAGTGATAGGGCCTGTTCGGCTAGGGTAGAATAGAGGAATTAAAAGAAATTGGTACTCTATTTCTACCGAACAGAAACAAAATGAGTTGGAATAGAATGGTTGGAATAGAGCATTCTTTCTCTTTTCTCAATTCCAGGGTGGAGATGAAATTAGGAATTAGGCTGGAAAAGTAACGAAAAATGACCATTTCTATCCTTTATTCTACTTGCATGGCAATTTCACCCCCATTTAATATTCTCCCATCCTTTGTTCTTCGACACGCTTCCAGATGAGAAATACCATTTCTCTCTATTTACTCCTAATCAGTATTTCTAACAATCTGGTGAGAGATTTGTGAAACTAAGACTACAAGATTGATGGACACAAATTGCTCTTTCAAATGAGATCCATCTTGTTTTTTCCATTTTTTCTCTTGCGTATGATCCTTTCTTGTTCAACTTATTTTGGTAAGGTTGATGCTTTCTTTTGATATCTTTGAGCAACAATGGTTCGAACTAAGCAAATGATTTGAAAGGTTTCATAAGAAGATGATTTGAATAAAAGTTTTTTCTTTTAATATTTCATCTTCTCTAATATGTGTACAATGTGATACTTTTATAGAAATCTAATCAGCTATTAATTACAAGTTACAAATTAGCCTTAGTTATCGGAGAGAACTGAAATTACGCTTAGATAGGTGTATAGAAATCTACACTGGGAATGTTAACGCTGTTGGTGAGGAAAGGTGTGACTCTCCATTTGTGTAACAATGGACAACTCCATTTCATGTTTAATCTCATTTATTTTTCGAATTTTTTATTTTTTTTCTTGTTCCGTTAGCTAAACAAAAATTGAAAAGAAACGAAATATCATGTGATGATTAATTTTGTTTTTTTTATTAGTTTTTATTAATTTATTGGTGCCAACTTTGTTATGGATTTTAATTAATTTGTATTGATGTTTGCTCTAAGATTTAATCATGGTTTTATATTTCTTGGAATTTTTTATTTGTTTACATTTCATTGACAATTTTTTAGGTAAGCAGTACAAATATATACAAAAAGTCAATAAGGCTATAATAGTAATTTCTCTATCAATTCATATTTTTACAACTTTATATTTCCACAATTCCAATTGTCATGTTTGCCGAACATAAATGAAATATATTAGAAGAGTGGCTAATTCTCAATTCTACAATTTCTCTATTCCTTCGCTATTCTATCTATTGTCGAACAGGCCCATTGGATTATATTGTATCGATGACTTTTTCTTTATAGTTTGGATAGAGAATAAATCAATTTTGATAGCATTCATGGATATTAATTATTGAATAATTATTTTTTTTATAAAAAAATATCATTTTGTATGAATTTTTTTTTCTTATAATATGTTCCCGCGCACCGATGTACTCCTTTTTTTTCTCTTTTATGTTCACACGTCACCCTTGGTCTAATTACGTATAGCTGTCCTTATATAATATCTTATTTCACGTGACTCAGGAAATTAGTCCAAGATAAACGAACACAGCAACTTATAATTCATTAAGACACTTTTATTCCTTCTACATAATGTGGAAACTAAGATTCAAAGAATAGGAAAAAAAAAGAAGCTTTTATTTGGAAACTCTCTGTAAATTTTAAAACACTGCAACGAAATACTTAATAGAAATGAAAGGAATAGCCGCAGCTGAGAAGCATAAAAAAGCAAGAAATAAAAACACCAGTACTTTTAACTAGATAATTATAAAACATATATTCTCAGTTCACGGCACGACAGGTGGGCCCCCTGACCTCGCCTGGTGATCCTGGAAGTGCCTCATTTATGCTCCCCATCTTAATCATGGCGTTTGCGAAGTCCGTCTTAAAAGCACCAGGCACCTTACTGTAGGTATCTACCTGGTTCAGGGTTGCACCGCTTGTAAGCAAGCTCCAGTCGGAGAAGAAAAGTGCAGTTAGAGATTCAACATTTTTGTAGTACTGTTCATCTAGCTTATTTGGCGATACAAAGTCCTGTGGAACGACGCCGTCAACAGCTGCATTCTGGGGACAAAGTTTTCTCAAGGAAGATCCAAATCCTTGGTTCATGGTGGGGTCAATCACGGGGTAGAGGCGGCTTGTGAAGGAGGAACAATGTGATCGACCGATTGAGTGGGCCCCTGAAAGGGCAACCATTTCGGCAGTGGAGAGCCCCTTGCTTGCGAAGCTGGTCTCAAGTTGGGTGAGATTGAAAGAGGGTGCTGGGAGAATTTGCAATGCCTCAGCACTAATGGAAACCCTACCGTCGAGCCTACCTGTAGGGATTTTGTAGGAGATATTGCCTAGGAAGAATGAGGCATCACGGGCAGACAATGCTATGATGTCAGCGCATGAAACGACTCCGGGACAATGCTTTTCTAGCTCAGCCTTGACTGCGTCGATCACTTCAAATCCTCGGAGGCTCGGGTTGTTTGGAATAGAGAGCTTTTCTGGTTGTGGGTTTGCTGGAGTTGGGTCTAGGAGGACTGAAGCATCACAACCCTAGTTGGAAAAAAATAAATATATTGTTATGTAATTTTCTTAAAACATTCAAGCATAATTAATTATTTGATTTCAATTAAACAGTGTTTTGAACCTATATTGTTAATTAACTTATTTTTAATCATATATATCGAATATGTAGCACACAAAACCTGAGTATTTTACAAGAACAAATTAGCAATTCATCTTTAGGTATATACAGCATCTCTACATATGATATATATGTTGTAGTTGCTAACATTTGAGTTTATTGTTTAGACCTTACCATAATACATATCAACTTCATGCAACAATATAATATTAATGTGTCATATAAATAAAAGACCAATTAACTTTGCAAGTAAATACATATAGTATTATAAAGTTTGCCTAGATCTACATTCAAGAAAAGTTTGCATATATTTTACACTGAAATAAAATAATATTGGGGACACAAATTCAACAGTAGGAATTAATAAAAGAAATTATGTTACATACCCTGACAAAACAGTCATGAAAAAACATGCGGATGAGACCAGCGCCTAAACCGGGATTTTTTACAACAAATCTTCTGACAGTGCTCTTCACAATTGACTCAGCTTTTTTACATTTGCTCTTGTAGTACCCAACCTTAAGGGAGGCTTCTGATACCGGAAGCAAGAGCTGGAATGCTGCTGCGAATACAAGGCATGTGATAAAAATGGAAATCTTGCTTTCCATCTTAATTAGTTTCAGCTATAAAAGTATCAATGACAAAGTGTCTATATATTGGTTTAATAGTTGAAAGAGAAAGAACCAAGGAGAGCTGATGAGGAAAACTTGAAGGGATATGTTGAGTATTTATAGATAGTTAGGTGCTGTGGAAACAAGATGATCTATATATATATATATTATTTTAAGGGTTACTTCCAAGTTGTTTCGAGACAACGATTAGTTATGATCAGCATCTTTCAAGTTAGCATAATATAATTAATTACAGTTCATACATAGAATATTCTCATCAGTTTCAATGCAGTCAAAATCGAGCGCCTACTAATTGACATCTGCGTGCGCGTCTGAATGAAAAAAGAAAAAGAAAAGCAAATGCAGCTGTCGTTAAAAGTATAATTTTCAACAGTCCAAATGATTTGTCGTGATTAGGGTTATCAATGAGTAATCATATAAGTATTAATCTTATTCATACTTATCTTATATGTGAAAGTAACTCGTTACAAAAACGAATAATAGATAATTAATGAATAAATTGATAGTTATGTAATTTAAAATATATATATATATAATAACCACATCATATTTGTTATAGCATAAAATATAAAATTTATAATTTACGGTCCTATTATTTTAAAAATATAAATTATAATAAAACGATGTAAATGTTATATAAAAAATTTATCATAAACGTACTATTAATTAAAAAAAATTATAGAAATCATGAATGTAATGAGAATAATAAAAATTATATAATTATACATGCCAATGAAAAAAAATAATCATATATAATTTTGTGTTTACCAATTATTATATAAAGTAACAGTATACAAGATTTTTGTCTAATATAATTATGTATATATCTTGACGTGTAGCTGGTGAAAGTTGAGAAGCCAGGAAGAAATTGAAAAGCTACAGGCGAAGGTAATCTGCACATAATTTATTCCAGAATAATAACTGCACCATGAATAATTAGTATGTGACGTGAGTAATTAAACATATAGTGATTCTTTGTATTCCTTAGTATATATGACTCGTTTCAGAATGAAAATATTTTTTACCTTTTCAATAAATATGTGAAATTCTTAATGTTTTTAAAGTAAAAGGCAAACACCTACTAAATGTAATATCTCAGTAAATATAAAAGGATAATGTGCATGCAAAAGGGAAAACAAAAAGAAAAAAGGAAAAGGAATTGAAATGGAAAAGGTAAATTTTACAAAATTATATATTTGTCAATTTAATCCTTGCATGTATTATATTCCTCGAACATATATAATTTATTGGGTCGTTTCTTCCACGAGTATATATAAATCTAACTAAAATATTTTATTCTAATAACTTCACAAGCTTTGATTTGATCCCCTTTGAAGGTAATTAGTTAAACTATTTAATTAGATGAGTGAGTTGTTAAAAAGACAAGGTAAGTTTTCATCACATGTTTGCGCCATTATATAATTTCAAAACGGACTAATTCAATGCATGATATATATATATATATAGTGGGGTTAAAATGCACCCTCTTTTTTGTGCTCCAAACGTGCACCCTCTTCTCGTTTCTTCATTTTTAAAATTTAAATAGTTGATTTGAATCTACCAACGTGTTCTACATATTAAAATGTGCTTGGAGACCAAATTTTACATTTTTTGGAAATTTTTTACTATTTTTTCAGAATTTTTTATTAAACTAAACAATAATAAAAAATTCAGCACAGTGATGATTTTCAAAAATTCTGAAAAAATAGTAAAAAATTTTCAAAAAATGTAAAATTTGGTCTCCAAGCACATTTTAATATGTAGAACACATTGGTAGATTCAAATCAACTATTTGAACTTTAAAAATGAAGAAACAAGAAAAGGGTGCACGTTTGGAGCACAAAAAGGAGGATGCATTTTAACCCCACTCATATATATATATATATATCCCCCTTTCTTGTCTTCATTTAGGTAATCACACCAACCACTCAACCAGAGCTAGAGATATGCATGTTTATCCAATCCAAGATGAACCAATTGATCCAAAAAATATATATATATATATCTCTGTAACCAATATCCATGTGCTTGGCCCACGGGATATTGCACATTTGTATTACTATATTGTTTGCTCCAACCTAAGCACAATAGAAAAATTGAAGAACCAAGTATGATCATGCACAGACTTTAAATTTTTTGAAAGTGAAAATTTTTTTTACCAAAGAAGGCAAGTTGGATATATATATATTTTTTTTCTATCTTATTGATTCCTATAGAAAAATTGAAGAATTAAGTATGATGATCCACCGTCTTTAAACTTTTAGAAATTGAAAAAAAAAATACCAAACAAAGTTAATTGGATTATTTTTTGAAGAGAAAATGTTTTTGTCCACTAGGTTTTGTTCACCATTTATCCACAACTTTATCCACTCCAATCTAATTGTTTTTTTTACAGTATACAAGATTCAATTGAAAATTTATAGTATTATTTGAAAATTTTACAGTATACGAGATTCAATTTTACAGTATGCAAGATTCAATTGAATATTCTACTGTATACAAGATTTAATTTTTACAGTATACAAGATTCAATTGTAAATTTTACTATGTAGAAGATTCAATTTTACAGTATACAAGATTCAATTGAAAATTTTACTGTATACAAGATTCAATTTGACAGTATACAAGATTTAATTTTATAGTATACAAGATTCAATTTTACAGTATACAAGATTCAATCCAATGCGGACGGTAATAATTAACTCTAACTGCCAATAACCGCTAATAACTAACTCTAACTGCCAATAACTTCTTATAACTATAATTTTTGAAAGTACAGTTTGAAAATACATTTATTTCATCATGTTCTACAAGTTGCAATCTTTTTCTAACTATCATGGAACCACTTCAAATAGTTGTTGGATGTTTTGTGATTAACTGACATATTTTATGTGATATATTGTATAATTATACAGCATGTAGAAGTAAATTTTACAGTATTCGCGTAAGTCAAAGCTGTGGACAAATGGTGGACAAAAAGCTGTGGACAATTAGACGCTTTCTTTTTTGAATTTCATTGATAGGAAACAATGATTCAGATGTACTGATTCAATTATAATAGTTTCCGTAAGTTATAGTGAACTTTCGCCACATAAAATACGGAAAATTCTGAGACTACTAAATTTGTCTAGAAAAAAATAATAATCCACCAAATTAATTCTTCAATTATTAAAGGTAAAAAAAAATGATCATCTCCGTTGGTCTCTAACGAAAGCCAAAAGAAACATGTACTCTTGAAAATCATCCACCAAATAATTCTTCAATTTCCAAAAGTAAAAAATTGACATGGGCTGCTAAGGTTTCTTTGTGCATTGTCATTGAAAAATATAACATCAAAATATTATTATTACACCTAATAATTATAATTACATTCTCAACGCACAAAAAAAAAAAAAAACTGACCATTCGAAATTTTCTTCACTAATATTCGACCATTGACACATTTTCACTATACATAATTAATTAATTTTATGCATAAATTAGTGATATATGCAGGGCTTCTCATTTACCCAGCCATAATAAATAATTGAAAATAGTACAAGGTTAGTTAACTAACACGTGTTGTCAGCGTTTCTTTTTTTTTTGAAAACTGTGTTGTCAGCGTTTCAAATCTCATCTTTATATATTAATTAAACTCTAGAACATTTATACTATCAGCGGTCTTAAGTATTTTCAACAACCCACATGCATTTCAATTAGAGCTTAATTAATTTTCAGTATTGTCTTAATAGCCGCCGGAATAATGAAAGAACAGGGTCAAGGTCAACAGATCTACACATCTCAGAAAGTTCTTAGCCATCCGTAATTTAAATTTTTTTAATTATGTATGTTCAAATTTAATTGTTTTTTCTTAATTTATATAGTCTAGTACTCTCAATAATATTAGATGTGTGCTTGTAATTTAGTTAGTTGTTATAATTTTATTTTATCGTTGTAAAGACAAGACTTCAAATCTTAGTAACCACACATTTTGCATTATATAGTCCTATTTATTAATCTACAATATGATGTTTAGAGTTTTTTTTTATTTTGTAAATTTTTAAACTTTTTCATAGTCGCTACAAATAATCTTAAACTGAGGGAAGAACATTTCGTTCTATAATTAATAAATTTATTAATCAAAGCGCACCACACAAATTTCCCAATCAATGTAGAACACTAATATACTTTTATAACATAGGATCGAGGCCTGAAAAAGTTTTTTGTGACAAGTACGCTTTCGAACAATATGTATACTATAATTAAATACTCAAATTTAAAAAATTAATATAGTTCTGTTAGATTAGCGATTGTGATGTTAATTGTGTCAAATTTTACTTTTAAAGGGTGTTAGTTTTGTAACTTACTCAGAAATGGAAGTTGAGGTGGCGAAGCCTACTAATTATAAAATAAACAGGTACTTCTTGATTAACTAAACTATTAAGTCCATCGATCAACTGATCTTAGTGTGGATATATTAATTGGTTTCAATAATAATGTGGATTTTTACACAAAGACAATGCATCGCTCGATAGGCTAGACGTAAATCTTGAAAATATATATTAAGAATTGAATTATTATTAGTTCACCAGCTACACTAAAAAATTTTAAGTTCATTACTTCGATCTACAGATAATTACAGTACTTTTAACTTTCCTTTAATTGCAAAAATGTTACATTCAAATAGTGTTATGTTAAAGAATGTCAATATGTATAATCTGCCCATATTTACAAACTTCTGGACCTTGGTAAATATTTTCTTTCGATATTCAAAATAAATAAGTGGTTGCATTGCAATTTGACCGATAACTACAATATACATTGTTGGTTAGGTACATAGATCAATTCAAGGGTGTCCTTAATTGTTTATTTAAAAGAATCTTGCTCCCTTTACACTTTAGTTTGAGGGCCCGTTCGGCAGCACCTTTGCTCATGGAATTTCTCAGTAAAAATGACTTTATCAATGTTTTTTTCTTATGAGCTGTTCGGCAGCTGGTTATAATACTTATTTTCAAAACCTGTTGAGAACATTTCCTATATTGTAGAGAAAAAACAATCAACTCCAAGCTCCGTTTTATTTCCCACAAACTGGAGCTCACAACTTTTCAATTGTTTTTTCTTCTTCCAAGTTTCCGTTAAATATTAATTACATATTTATGAGTCATTAATTTATTGTATATAGCCATTATATTAATGACTAATGACTCGGACCTAAATATGTAATTAAACTAAATTAAACTAATGACCTAAATATGTAATTAAACTAATTAAACTAATTTCATATAGCTATTTTTGTTTAAACTAAATTAAACTATATGAAACCACATTTTTGTTTAAACTATATGAAATTAAACAAATATTCAACTAATTTCATATAGCCATTTTTGTTTAAACAAGCACAATTTAATATTAATTAATTAAAAGAGGATATTATACTAATTAATACTTGTATAATTAATTAAACGTAATTAACTTGTACAACCCACTGTTGCGAAACCGTATTCATATAAAGTAGATATAGATTCAAATTAAACCCTAGATCTAAATACAAAACACTAAATTATTTTTTATGAACTATAATTTTAACACAACAAATAATATACCAAAAACAACAATTATAATTACGTCACGTATTATTTGTTACATGAATAACATTCTAACTAAGCAAAAATGAAAATATAACAAAAAAATCCTCGATCTGAGACTTCATACATCTACATAACCAATACCTAAGAAAAAAAATGGTAAAGGACAAACAAATCATAAATTAAAAAGAAAAAAATTTAATCAGAAACTTCAACACAAGTTTTGAAGCTCTTCCCTTTATATTTTGGGGTTAAAAAATGCAGTTATGTTCCTAAGGAAAAGTAAATGTAGATCTCCTCACGAACTTTCCAAAAAATGGTCATACGCTGAATTCGGACACTCAAGCGCTAAGATACGCCTGTTTGAAGTTTCTTCGTTGGAGATCATCTTCTTGGTGAAAATATGGTCTGTCTTGTCTTATCCCTCGTCCTACCCTTGCATGTTTAGAAGATCTATATGGCAAGATAATGGGTTTTTACAACTCTAATACGACACTCCAATTGATAGTGTTTAGAGTACAATAGTAGTCTCCACATGGCAAGATAATAGGGCATTTACAACCCTAATATAACACTCCACTTGATGATGTTTGGAGCACTCTTGTAGTGTCCCTATATGGCAAGATAACGAGGCATTTACAAACCTAATATAAGACTCCAATTGAAAGTGTTTCGAGTACTCTTGTAGTCACTTTAGATGGAAAGATAAAAGTGCATTTACAACCCTAATACAACAATCCAATTGAAGGTGTTTCGGGCACACTAGTAGTGTCTCCAGATGGCATGATAATAGGGCATTTACAACCATAATACCACACTCCAATTGAAGGTGGGTTGAGCACTCTATTAGTCTCTCGAGATGGCAAGATAATTGGGCATGTGCAACCCTAATACAACACTGTAATTGAAGGTGTTTGGAGCACTGTAGTAGTGTCTCTAGATGGAAAGATAACAGGGCATCTACAACTCTAATACAACACACCAATTAATGGTATTCGGAGCACTCTTGTACTATCTTCTATATCGCAAGATAATAAGGCATTTACAACCCTTGTACCACACTCCAATTGATAGGGTTTCGAGCACTACTGTCCCAATATGGCAAGATAATGGGACATTTACAACCCTAATACTACACTCCAATTGATGGTGCTTGGAGCACTATTGTAGTGTCTATATTTGACAAGATAATAGGGCATTACAACCTAAATACAACACTCCAATTGAAGGTGTTTGGAGCAGTATAGTAGTATCTCTATATTGCAAGATAATAGGCTATTTACGTCCATAATACAACACTCCAATTAAAGGTGTTTGGAGCAGTGTAGTAGTATCTCTATATTGCAAGATAAAAGGCTATTTACGTCCATAATACAACACTCAAATTGAATGTATTTGGAGCACTCTAGTAGTATCCCTATTTGGCAAGATAATGGATCATTTACAACCCTAATACGACACTCGAATTGAAGGTCTTTCGAGCTGTCTAGTAGTGTCTCTATATTGCAAGATAATAGGCTAATTACATCCATAATACAACACTCCAATTGAATGTATTTGGACCACTCTAGGAGTGTCCCTATATGGCAAGATAATAGGACATTTAAAACTCTAATACAACACTCTGATTGTTGGTGTTTGGAGCACTCTTGGAGTGTCTCTAGATAGCAACATAATAGGGCATTTACAACAGTAATGCCACACTCCAATTGATGGTGCTTGGAGCACTATTGTAGTGTCTATATTTGGCAAGATAGTAGGGCATTTACAACCTAAATACACTCCAATTGAAGGTATTTGGAGCAGGGTAGTAGTGTCTATATATTGCAAGATAATAGGCTAATTACATCCATAATAAAACACTCCAATTAAATGTATTTGGACCACTTTAGAAGTGTCCCTATATGGCAAGATAATAATAGGGTATTTACAACACTAATACAACACTCCAATTGATGGTGTTTGAAGCACTCTTATAGTGTCTCCAGATAGTAAGATAATAGGGCATGTGCAACCCTAATACAACACTGTATTTGAAGGTGTTTGGAGCACTGTAGTACTGTCTCCAGATGGAAAGATAACAGGGCATCTACAACTCTAATACAACACTCCAATTGATGGTTTTTGGCACTCCAATTGATGGTATTTGGAACACTCTTGTACTGTCCCTATATGGCAAGATAATAGGACATTTACAACCCTAATACAACACTTCAATTGATGGTGTTTGGAGAACACTTGGAGTGTCTCCAGACAGCAACATAATAGGGCATTAACAACACTAATACCACACTCCAATTGATGGTGTTTGGAGCAGTATTGTAGTGTCCCTTTCTGGCAAGATAAAGCGGAATTGACAACCTAAATACAACACTCTATTCGAATGTGTTTAGAGCAGTGTAGTAGTGTCTCTATATTGCAAGATAATATGCTATTTACGTCCATAATACAACACTCCAATTGAATGTATTTGGAGCACTCCAGTAGTGTCCCTATATGGCAATATAATGGGGGTATTTATAACTCTAATACAACACACCAATGGATGGTGTTGGAAGCACTATAGTAGTGTCTCCACATGGCAAGATAATAGAGCATTACAACCCTAATACAACACTCCAATAAATGGTGTTTGGAGTACTCTAGTAGTGTCTCTCTATGGCAATATAAGAGGGCATTTACAACCCTAATACAACATTCCACTTGATGTTGTTTGGAGCACTCTTGTAGTGTCCTGATATGACAAGATAACGGGGCACTTACAACCCTAGTATAATACTCCAATTGAAGGTGTTTCGAGTACTCTTGTAGTCACTTTAGATGGAAAGATAATAGGGCATTTACAAGCCCAATCCAACACTCCAATTGAAGGTGTTTGGGGCACACTAGTAGTGTCTCCAGATGGCATGATAATAGGGCATTTACAACCCTAATACAACACTCCCATTGATGGTGTGGAGCACTCTATTAGTCCCTCCAGATGGCAAGATAATTGGGCATGTGCAACCCTAATACAACATTGTATTTGATGGACTTCGAAGCACGGTAGTAGTGTCTCCGGATGGAAAGATAATAGGACATTTACAACCTTAATACAACACTCCAATTGATGGTGTTTGGAGTAGTCTTGTAGTGTCTCTATATGGCAAGATAATAGGCCATTTACAACACTAATATCTCACTCCAATTGATGGAGATTGGTGCACTCTTATTGTGTCTCTATTCGGCAAGATAATAGGGCATTTCCAATACTACTCGAAACTCCAATTCATGGTGTTTCGAGCCTAAATACAATACTCCAATCGAAGGTGTTTGGAGCACTCTAGTAGTGTCTCTATATAGCAAGATAATAGGCTATTTACATCCATAATACAACACTCTAATTGAATGTATTTGGAGCACTCCAATAGTATCCCTATATGGCAAGATACTAGGGCATTTACAAGCCCAATACAATACTCCAATTGAAGGTGTTCGGAGCACTATCGTAGTGTCTCCACATGGCAAAATAATAGGGCATTTACAACCCTAATATAACACTCCAATACTTGGTGTTTGGAGCACTCTAGTAGTGCCTCTATATGGCAAGATAATAGGGCTTTTACAACACTAATACATCACTCCACTTGATGATGTTTGGAGTACTCTTGTAGTGTCCCTATGTAGCAAGATAACGGGGCACTTACAACCCTAATACAACACTCCAATTGAGGGTGTTTCGAGTACTCTTGTAGTCACTTTAGATGGAAAGATAATTGGGCATTTACAACCCTAATACAACACACGAATAGATGGTGTTTGGAGCACTCTAATAGTGTCTCTATATGGCAAGATAAGACGGCATTTACAACCCTAATACAACACTGCAATGGAAAGTTTGTGGAGCACTCTATTAGTCTCTCCAGATAGCAATATAATTGGGCATAGGCTACAACACTGTAATTGAAGGTGCATGGAGCACTCTAGTATTGTCTCCAGATGGAAAGATAACAGGGCATCTACAACTCTAATACAATACTCCAATTGATGGTATTTGGAGCACTCTTTTACTATCTCTATATCGCATGATAATAAGGCATTAACAACCCTTGTACAGCACTCCAATTGATAATGTTTGGAGCACTTTAGTACTGTCCCTATATGGCAAGATAATATGACATTTACAACCTTAATACAACACTCCGATTGATGGTGTTTGGAGCAGTCTTGTAGTGTCTCTATATGGCAAGATAATAGGCCATTTACAACACTAATATCTCACTCCAATTGATGGAGATTGGTGCACTCTTATTGTGTCTCTATTCGGCAAGATAATAGGGCATTTCCAATACTACTCTAAACTCCAATTCATGGTGTTTAGAGTAGTATTGTAGTGTCTCTTTCTGGCAAGATAAAGGGACATTTACAACCTAAATACAACACTCCAATCGAAGGTGTTTGGAGCAGTGTAGTAGTGTCTCTATATTGAAAGATAATTGGCTATTTACGTCCATAATACAACACTCTAATTGAATGTATTTGGAGCAGTCCAGTAGTGTCCCTATATGGCAAGATACTAGGGCATTTACAAGCCTATTACAATACTCAAATTGAAGGTGTTTCGAGCACTATAGTAGTGTCTCCACATGGCAGGCGAATTGGGCATTTACAACCCTAATATAATATTCGAATAGATGGTGTTTGGAGCAATCTAATAGTGTCTCTATATGGCAAGATAAGAGGGCATTTACAACCCTAATACAACACTCCACTGAATGATGTTTGGAGCACTCTTGTAGTGTCCCTATATGGCAAGATAACGGAGCACTTACAACCCTAATACAACACTCCAATGGAAGGTGTTTTGAGTACTCTCGTAGTCACTTTAGATGGAAAGATAATAGGGCATTTGCAAGCCTAATACTATAATCCAATTGAAGGTGTTTGGGGCACACTAGTAGTGTCTCCAGATAGCATGATAACAGGGCATTTACAACCCTAATACAACACTCCTGTTGAAGGTGTGTGCAACACTCTATTAGTCTCTTTAGATGGCAAGATAATTGGGCATAGGAAACCCTAATACAACACTGTAATTGAAGGTGTTCGGAGCACTGCAGTAGTTTCTCCAGATGGAAAGATGACAGGTCATCTACAACTCTAATACAACACTCCAATTGATTGCGTTTGGAGCACTCTTGTACTGTCTCTATATCGCAAGATAATATGGCATGAACAACCCTTGTACCACACTCAAATTGATAGTGTTTGGAGCACTCTAGTGCTGTCCCTCTATGGCAAGATAATAGGACATTCACAATCCTAATACAACACTCAAATGGATGGTGTTTGGAGCACCCTTGTAGTGTCTCTAGATGGCAAGATAATAGGCCATTTACAATCCTAATACCTCACTCCAATTGATGGTGCTTGGACCACTCTTGGAGTGTCTCTATTCGGCAAGATAATAGGGCATTTACAATTCTAATACAACACTCCAATTGATTGTGTTTGGAGCAGTATTGTAGTGTCTCTTTTTGGCAAGATAAAGGGGCATTTATAACTAAAGTCCAACACTCCAATAGAAGGTGTTTGGTGCAGTGTAATAGTGTCTCTATATTGCAAGATAATAGGCTATTTACATTCATAATACAACACTCCAATTGAATGTATTTGGAGCACTCCAGTAATGTCCCTATATGGCAATATAATGGGGTATTTACAACTCTAATACAACACACCAATGGGTGTTGCTGGAAGCACTATAGTAGTGTCTCCACATCGCAAGATAATAGACCATTACAACCCTAATACAACACTCCAATAGATGGTGTTTGGAGTACTCTAGTAGTGTCTCTCTATGGCAATATAAGAGGGCATTTACAACCCTAATACAACATTCCACTTGATGTTGTTTGGAGCACTCTTGTAGTGTCCCGACATGACAAGATAACGGGGCACTTACAACCCTAGTACAATACTCCAATTGAAGGTGTTTCAAGTACTCTTGTAGTCTCTTTTGATGGAAAGATAATAGGGCATTTACAAGCCTAATACAACACTCCACTTGAAGGTGTTTGAGGCACACTAGTACTATCTCCAGATGGCATGATAATAGGGCATTTACAACCCTAACACGACACTCCAATTGAAGGTGTTTAGAGCACTCTATTAGTCTCTCCAGATGGCAAGATAATTGGGCATGTGCAACCCTAATACAACACTATAATTGAAGGTGTTTGGAGCATTGTAGTAGTGTCTCCAGATGGAAAGATAACAGGGCATCTACAACTCTAATACAACACTCCTATTGATGGTGTTTAGAGCACTCTTGTACTATCTCTATATCGCAAGATAATAAGGCATTTACAACCATTGTGCCACACTCCAATTGATGGTGTTTGGAGCACTCTTGTAGTGTCTCCAGCTGGCAAGATAATAGGCCATTTACAACCCTATTACCTTACTCCAATTGATGGTGCTTGGAGCACTCTTGTATTGTCTCTATTTCACAAGATAATAGGGCATGTACAACTCTAATACAACACTCCAATTGATGGTGTTTGGAGCAGTATTAGAGTGTCTCTTTCTGGTAAGATAACTGTGAATTTACAACCTAAATACAACACTCCAATTGAAGGTGTTTGGAGCAGTGTAGTAGTGCCTATATATTACAAGATAATAGGCTTTTTATGTCCATAATACAACACTCCAATTGAATGTATTTGGAGCACTCTAGTAGCGTCCTTATATGACAAGACACTAGGGCATTTACAAGCCTAATACAATACTCCAATTAAAGGTGTTCGGAGTACTCTAGTAGTGTCTCTATATGGCAAGATAATAGGGCATTTACAACCCTAATACAACACTCCACTTGATAATGTTTGGAGCACTCTTGTAGTGTCCCTATATGGCAAGATAACGGGGCACTTACAACCCTAATATAATACTCCAATTAAAGGTGTTTCGAGTACTCTTGTAGTCACTTTTGATGGAAAGAAAATAGGTCATTTACAAGCCTAATACAACACACCAATTGAAGGTGTTTGGGGCACACTAGTAGTGTCTTCAGATGGTATGATAATAGGACATTTACAACCCTAATACAACACTCCAATTGAAGGTGTGTAGAGAACTCTATTAGTCTCTCCAGATGGCAAGATAATTAGGTATGTGCAACCCTAATACAATACTGTAATTGAAGGTGTTTGGAGTACTGTAGTAGTGTCTCCGGATGGAAAGATAACAGGGCATCTACAAGTCTAATATAACACTCTAATTGATGGTGTTTGGCGCACTCTTGTACTGTCTTTATACGGCAAGATAATAAGGCATTAACAACCCTTGTACCACACTCCAATTGACGGTGTTTGGAGTACTCTTGTAGTGTCTCTAGATGGCAAAATAATATGTCATTTACATCTCTAATACAAAACTCCAATTGATGGTGTTTGGAGCAGTTTTGTAGTGTCTCTTTATGGCAAGATAAAGGAGCATTTACAACCTAAATACAACACTCCAATAGAAGGTGTGTGAAGAACTCTATTAGTCTCTCCATATGGCAGGATGATTGGGCATGTGCAAGCCTAATACAACACTGTAATTGGAGATGTTTGGAGCACTGCAGTAGTGTCTCTAGATTGACAGGTAACAGGGCATCTACAACTCTAGTACAACACTCCAATTGATGTTGTTTAGAGCACTCTTGTACTGTCTCTATACCGCAAGATAATAAGGCATTCACAACCATTGTACCACACTCCAATTAATAGTGTTTGAAGCACTCTAGTACTGTCCCTATATGGTAAGATAATAGGAAATTTACAACCCTTATACATCACTCCAATTGATGGTGTGTGGAGCACTCTTGTAGTATCTTCAGATGGCAAGATAATAGGCCATTTACTACCGTATTACCTTACTCCAATTGATGGTGCTTGGAGCACTCTTCTAGTGTCTCTATTTGGCAAGATAATAGGGCATTTACAACTCTAATAGAAACTCCAATTGAACGTATTTGGAGCAGTATTGTAGTGTCTCTTTTAGGCAAGATAAAGGGGCCTTTACAACCTAAATACAACATTCCAATCGAAGGGGTTTGGAGCAGTGTAGTAGTGCCTATATATTGCAAGATAATAGGCTATTTACGTTCATAATACAACACTCCAATTGAATGTATTTGGAGAACTCTAGTAGTGTCCTTATATGGCAAGATACTAGGGCATTTACTAGCCTAATACAATACTCCAGTTGAAGGTGTTCGGAGCACTATAGTAGTGGCTCCACATGGCAAAATAATAAGACATTTACAACCCTAATACAACATTCCAATAGATGGTGTTTGGAGCACTCTAGTAGTGTCTCTGTACGGCAAGATAATAGTGCATTTACAACCCTAATAGAACACTCCACTTGATGATATTTGGACCACTCTTGTAGTGTCCCTATATGGCAAGATAATGGGGGCACATACAACCCTATTACAATACTCCAACCCTACTAGAACACTCCACTTGATGATATTTGGACCACTCTTGTAGTGTCCCTATATGGCAAGATAATGGGGGCACATACAACCCTATTACAATACTCCAATTGAAGGAGTTTGGAGTACACTAGTAGTGTTTCCAGATGGCATCATAATAGGGCAATTACAACCCTAATACAACACTTGAATTGAAGGTGTGTGGAGCACTCTATTAGTCTCTCCAGATGGCAAGATAATTAGGCATGGGCAACCCTAATACAACACTGTAATTAAAGATGTTTGGAGCACTATAGTAGTGTCTCCAGATGGAAAGATAACAGGGCATCTACAACTCTAATATAACACTCCAATTGATGGTATTTGGAGCACTCTTTTACTGTCTCAATATCGCATGATAATAAGGCATTAACAACCCTTGTACAGCACTCCAATTGATAATGTTTGGAGCACTCCAGTACTGTCCATATATGGCAAGATAATAGGACATTTACAACCTTAATACAACACTCCGATTGATGGTGTTTGGAGCAGTCTTGTAGTGTCTCTAGATGGTAAAATCTACTAAATGGCAAAATCTACTAGAGTGCTCAAAAGACTTTCAATTGTAGTGTTCTATTAGGATTGCTACTATCCTCTTATGTTTCCTTATGGAGACACAACTAGAGTACTACAAAGATCTTCAATTGGAATATTGCATTAAGGTTGTAATTACCCTTCTCCCTTGCCATATGGAAACAGTTCTAGTGTGTTTTAAAGGCCTTCAATTGGAGTGTTGTTTTAGGGTTGCAACTACCCTCTTATCTTGTACTATGGAGACACTACTAATGTGCAACAAAGACCTTCAATTGGAGTGTATTTGCTATGTAACTACCATCTTCTCTTACCATATGAAGGCACAACTAGAGAGCTACAAAGACCATCAATTGGAGTGTTGCATTGTGGTTGTAATTACCCCTTCACTTGCCATATAGAGACACTTCTAGTGTGTTTCAAAGATTACCAATTGGAGTATTCTACTTGGGTAGCAATCACCCTCTTCTCAAACTATGTAGAAACAAACTACAAGTGTGCTGCTACAAAGACCTTCAATTGGAGTGTTGTATTTGAGTTGCAACAACCTTTTTATTTTGACAAAAAGAAACACTACTAATCTCTTGCAAAGACCTTCAATTGGAGTTTTGTATTAGGGTTGCAACTACCCTCTTATCTTATCCTATGGAGACACTGTTAGTATAATGCAAAGACCTTCAATTGGGGTGTTGTATTTGGGTTGCAACTACCCTCTTTTCTATTTATCTGAAGACAAAACATGGGTCTGTAAAGACCTTCAATTGAACTGTTGTATTAGGGTTGCAACTACCCTCTAGTCTTGGCATATGGAGACACTACTAGAGTGCTACAAAGACCTTCAATTGGAGTGTTGTATTAGGGTTGCAACTATCATCTTCCCTTGTCATATCGAGCCACTATTATTGTGTTGCGAAGATCTTCAATTGTAGTGTTGTATTAGGGTTGCAACTACCATCTTATCTTGCCCTATGGAGACACTACTAGTGTGCAGCAAAGACCTTCAATTGGAGTATTGCATTAAGGTTGCAATTACCCTCCTCTCTTAACATATGAAGACACTTCCAGTGTGTTTTAAAGACATTAAATTGTAGTATTGTATTAGGGTTGTAACTATTCTCTTATGTTGCCCTATGGAGACACTGCTAGTGTGCTGCAAAGACCTTGAATTAGAGTGTTATATTTGGGTTGCAACTACCCTCTTCTATAGTCATTTGGAGACACAACATGAGTCTGTAAAGACCTTCAATTGAAGTGTTGTATTAGGGTTGCAACTATCATCTTCTCTTGGCATATGGATACACTACTAGAGTGCTGCAAAGACCTTCAATTGGAGTGTAGTGTTAGGGTTGCCACTACCCTCTTCTCTTGCCATGTGGAGACACTGCTAGTGTGCTACAATATTTTTCAATTGGAATATTGTATTAGGGTTGCAACTACCCTCTTCTCTTGCCATATGAAAATACCAGTGTTGGAAATAACAGATGGGGTACCACCAAGTGATTAATCGATATGTGTCCGATTAATTGGAATTATGCAGACAATTTAACGTTTTTATTAAATTTATGTATATATATCATAATTTATTAAAAATAATTTATTTAACTCATTAAACTTATCAAATAAACTTTAACACATTTATTTAATGAAAAAATAAATTCAACAGTTAAAATTTTTCAAATACTAATAATATATTATGTGAAGGAAATGAAACATTCCAACATAAAATTACTAAATTTAGTTTATAATAACAACTTAGTTTCATAAATTAATATGTTGTACTAAATTAAAAAATTACATAAGTAATTGGTAAGAAAAATATATGATAAATAAATAGAAGAAGAATTAATCAATTTTAAAGTAAGAAGAAAAAACATATATAAAAAATATTGAATGTATGTCCAAGCACAAATAAAACTGCAATACATGATTTATGAAACCTATTATCACACACTATCACATAAAAAAAAAGTCAATGTGAAATTTTTTCTTACTGAAATAAATTGGAATAAACGGGAATAATTAGCCGATTAATCGGTAAAACGGCCCATTAATTAGGAAAAACAGCCGATTAAACGTTTTCAATCGCAAACATGCCTCCATTAAGGGTATGCGTGACGGTTTGGTGACCGTCATCGATTAATCAGCCGTCATAGGCATTTATTACAACACTGAAAAATACTACTAGTGTATAGCAAAGGCCTTCAATTGGAACATTATATTAGAGTTGCAACTACCATTTTATCTTGCCCTATGGATAAACTAATAGAGTGTGTTGTATTAAGGTTGCAACCGCCATCTTCTCTCGCAATATGGGGACACTACTGGAGTGCTACAAAGACGTTCAATTGGAGTGTAGTATTAGAGTTGCAACTACCATCTTCTCTTGTCATATGAAGACATTGCTAGTGTGCTGCAAAAACCTTTAATTGGAGTGTTGTACTAGGGTTGCAAATACCCTGATGGAGACACTAATAGTGATGCAAACAATTTCAATTTGAGTATTGTATTAAGTTTGCAACCACCCTAGTGAGCCGACTTCTACCTCCTTAGATGATTTCTCTGTTACTCGACTTCTACTATACCCTCTCTCTCTAAGTAACTCTTTAACCTAATCTAATTATGAGGATTACTATGACTATGATTGATACATAATTTCTGTCTAAAGAGGTATTTATAGCCTTCCTATACATTGATGAGAGTAGTGGAGAACATGCATGGACATCAAGGGAAACATAGGTTTGCCCATAATTGGTCTGGTATGTTTAAAAATTGATGAGAGTAGTGGAGAACATGGACATTAAGGGAAACATGGGTTTGCCCATAATTGGTCTGGAATGTTTAAAAATAGTGTGGCCTGTTAGCAATACATACCTTCTAGAAGGCCCGACCTACTTTCCATGGGACATTTGGACTATGCCACGCACAACATGGAGGATGTCGCACGGTCTTTGAACTTAGCAGATTTTCTTGATATTTCATTATTTTGCATGTTGTGCATTTTGTGAGAGGTGTTGCATGCTCCATTTGATATTCAATTTTGGTGAATATTCGATAAACGTCGAAATATGATATTTTTGTTCTCTTTTTGGCCTAAATACACAACTTTCTTGAAAACTTGCCAAAATCACTAAAAAATACATTTGCGGTAAATAAATCAAGAAAATGACTACTCCACATTCATTTTTTGTCATTTTTCAAATAAACAGATGGTAATTTTTGCTATATGTATTTGCATGATCAAGAATCAGTAAAGTTTAAAACTATCATTTTACTTTTATCAAAGTTGATTTTCAATCTAGACAAAGTTTGAAAGCCTAATAAAAGAAACTTTAAATGTTCTACTATACTAGAATTAGCTTCTAAAAACAACCATGATGCATATGCAAAATGCACATTTAAAACTTTATTAGTATTAAAGAAATCACCTAGCCCTATAATTAGACCAACATTTGGGCTTTACTTGGAATTTTGTTCAGAGCATCAGCAACTACATCAAAAAGAAAATGTGACATGGAGTCACCATGCCTAATACCACTTTCACATGAAAAATAAACACCAAGTTCTCCATTAAAGGAGATGCAAAATTCTATCACCCACGAGGATATCATGGACTCAATTAATGAATAAGGGTCCAAAGCCTCTAGTTACAAGGACTTCTGGTAAGATATCTCAATGAACATTATGAATGATCTTTTCAAAGGCTAATTTGAAAATGATACCTTTTTGTTTAGTTAATCTTACTTGGTGGAGGATCTCATATGCATAAAAAATATTATCACCTATCAATTCCCTTTTATACAGGCTGCTTAGGAGTCCATCTGTTAGGCAAAAGCTAGATGATCAGTACGGAGTATAGTTATCTTCTTAAAACTACAATTTATGAAGCTAATATGTATGTAATTCTTAACAGAGAAAGAATCCTCTTTTTTGGGTATTAGGTAAATGGAGATTATGTTTAGTTTGGAAACATATAAAGTAATATCATAGAAAGATTGAAAGAGTTTAATAATATCTAGTTGTACTGTATCCCAGAAGGTCTAGTAGAGGATAAAGGAGAGTCCATCTGGATGTGGTGCTTTATTAGAGTTACAAGAAAATATTGGTTTTAATTTTAATTTTCTCTGAGGTTTAGGGTATTTTTAAAAATTGTTGTTGTGTTGGGGAAGTTGTTCAAAGGAGGGAGAGGGGGGGGGGGGGGGGGGGGGGGGGGGGGATCAAGTTGAAGAGTTAGAATTCTAGACCTAAGAGATCTTTATAGCAAGAAGTTACATGTTTCAAAATTGTAGGGTCATAAATTGGGACACCTTCAATTTCTAGAGCTAAATTGGTATCTTTATTCCTCTTATTAGAAGCTGATGAGATATGAAAGAATTTAGGATAAAATTGGTTGGAGGTCACTAAATTTTGTCCCTTGTCATGAATTAGTTACTTAAGTTTGATTTGTCTCCTTTATAGCTACTGAATTTTTAATTTGTCCTAATCAAATTACCCTAAAACTTTTTCATCCAAAATATTACTAAAGTATTACTAAAATAACACTTTCCTGTTAGCATTTAAGACATAATTAATGAGCATATTATGTTAAAATTTTGGATGAAAAGGTTATAGGGTGACTTGATTGAGACTAAATTAAAGTTCAGTGGCTATGGAGAGACAAATCAAAATTGAGTGATCAATTCGTGACAAATGACAAAGTTTAGTGATCCACAACAAAATTTATCCGAGGAACAAATCAAACTTAAGTGACCAATTCAATTAAATCCCCTTCTAAAATGATTTAATTTAGGTCTCTGCGGCCAATACAGTTCTTTTTTCGTGATAGAGTTGATATAAGTGATTTCTTTCTTTTTGTTGCTAATGTGAATAATCTGAAGGAGATAAGAAATCCGAATCTGTTCTAGTAATTAAGTGATTTCTTTCTTTTTGTTTCCTTGGAAAAAATAAAGTAATGCAATGCTAATCTTCAAGTATTTCTTAAATCCTGTCCTGATGAGAGTTTGACCACCAATAAGCAACTAGATCAGAAAAATCTTATTGTGATAACTATTTATTTTTTTAGTAATGATTTCATCCCCCATTCTAGTTCTCTAACAGTCTTTCTGGCTATTAACTACTTATGGTAACTGTCTCTCACATTCTAGTTAGCCTTTCTAACTGTTTTGACCCTTCTTTCTCTCCTGATCAACAAAAAAAAAATCGCGTTATTCACGGCCTTCACAGCCTCCGCCTCTTCTCTTTCTCGGCGTGGTGCACTGTTGAGAACCGGCAAGGAGATCGTGGTGCATTGTCAAGATCTAGTGGGGAGAACGTGGTGCACCACTGGAGGGGGTCCATGCTAGTCCAGCAAAGGTTGTCAGAGTGCAAGATATGAATACTTCATTAGTTAGATATGAATACTTGATTAGTTGGATATGTATACTTCATGTTATTAGATATAAATACTTCATATCTACATTAATTAGTTATAAATACTTCATTATTTGTTAGATATGAATAGTGTTAATGTCAGGTATGAATACTTATTATAAAAAAAAATTTAAGTAAATTGAAGAGGTATTGGAAGAAATGTCCCAGAAGAGGTGTCTAATTTTAAATTGTATAAATTATTTCTTATATGTATGAATACTTCATGTTGTCAACATATGAGTATTTCATTTGTTAGATATAAATACTTAATTCTTTAGATATGAATATTTCATTGGTTTGATATAAATACTTCATTGTATAGATTCGTTGTAGTGGTCCCCAATCTTGGAAAATATCGCTTTCAGACGGTTGTGGTCCCCAATCTAGGCTGTTAGACGTCGTCAGTGGTCCTCCTTGATCGTTACTGGTCCCCAAAATTAATGATCTCCAACAGTTTGTGTTTGCATTTGACCAATATTATAGATAATAAGTAAGACTACTTAAGTCCATATGTATGAATACTATACTTGTTAACGATGAAAAATCGCGTTAGCTCTGCAGGTTGCCGGCAGTTATCTGATGCCCAAGTCAATTAGTGGTCCCCTATCGCACATTTTTTGTCTTTTAACGCGGGGGATGTTTAGGGTATTGATATGAGGGGTTTTCAAAGTAAATGCGTGCATATTTTTAAAGTATCTTACAATAAGTCCAAATAAGTTTTAACTGTAATAGTTGAAAAATATATAAGAGAAAACTAGTTTGTGTCAATGTGTTACAACAAAAACATATTATAGGAGAATATAAAAAAATTCTCATACAAAATGATATATTTTCATTAAAAAAAATAGACTAATAAATTAGAGAATAATTATTTAAAAATATTCATAAATGATATTAAAATAGATTAGATTTAGGAATCGACATGTTTTGAGGATTATCCAAAACAGAGGATGGTTTTTCGACAAAACAAAGAAAATATTAATTACCAACTGTAGGGTAATGCACCGAAAATTTCATCAATATTTTTAATAAGAAAGTTTCAGCAATTTGAGCTCCACATCAATATTCAATACAACCTGACCTCCATATTTTTATAATATTAAAGTTTCATCAATTGGACTCCTTTATAGTGAATATATATATATATATAGGACGTGGCTACGGTGCTACGGGTAGCTAAGAGGCCTCCATGCTACGGCTTGGATTTCGAATTTTCAAAATTCTAACAATCGATCCGAACCGTTCATCTTGTTCTCCATATTAATATGTGCTTGGAGACCAAATTTTATATTTTTCTGAATTTTTTTACTATTTATTAAGCCACTTTGAAAACCCCTGATCCAACGGTGGCTTACCCCAACAGTAAAATCAGAAACTACCGTTGGATCAGCGGTTTTCAAAGTGGATTAATAAATAGTAAAAAAATTCAGAAAAATATAAAATTTGGTCTCCAAGCACATATTAATATGGAGAACAAGATGAACGGTTCGGACTGACCGTTAAGATTTTGAAAACTTGAAATCCGAGCCGTAGCACGGAGGCCTCTTAGCTATCCATAGCATATTAGCCAAAACCTATATATATATATATATACATACATACACACACAACTCTTTTCTATACCCAGATTCAATTAAATTTCTACAAACATAAATATGGAACTATATGTGACAAAAATATATATGGAAAACTGAGGTGTCCACCGCCCTTGCTGTCAATCCATTTTTAACTCTTTATTTATATAATTAATCTTGTTTCATATAGTGAAAATTCTCACATGCATATATATTATATATATTAAATG
This sequence comes from Carex pumila, assembly GCA_033356055.1. Taxonomy (NCBI): domain Eukaryota; kingdom Viridiplantae; phylum Streptophyta; class Magnoliopsida; order Poales; family Cyperaceae; genus Carex; species Carex pumila. Next base: position 422,813 of record JARJHM010000152.1, on the reverse strand, counting down.
ATGTACAATAAAATAAATTTATAAATGATTAAAAATATAAGAAATATATATTATATATATTAAATGATGTACAATAAAATAAATTTATAGATGATTCAAAATATAAGAAATATATTTTGGTAAAACCAGAATCCGTAGATTTTATTGATGAAGTTATTACAATAGAACGTCGAAGGTAGGGTTAATTAATGTATATGCACTATTGATTTTGTATTCCAACTAAATCCGACATCTCTATTACTGTGTTTAAAGTTCAAACAGTTGATTCAAACTACTCAACATCATCTCCATATTAAATGTGCTTAGAGAACAAATTTTTATTTTTTAAAATTTTTTTTACTAGGTTTTAGATAGTTACAAAATCACTGTTTTTGGACCATCCAAATACAATGATTTTGTACCTATCAAAACAAATAGTAAATTTTTTACAAAAAAAAATAAAATTTGATTTCTAAGCACATTTTAATATGGATACCATTGTTGAGCTGTTCAGATTGACTGTTCGAACTTTTAAAATAAAGATAGAGATGTGAGATGGTTGGAGTACAAAACCAATGATGCATTTTAACTCTGCTCATATAACTAAATATCACAAAAATTCTTTGTATGTTTTTGTGATTAAACAAACCTCCGATCAATATTAAAATTTCAGCATTTTGAAAAAAATGCGGCGACTATCTAATCATGATTAAATACATAATGTTTTAAAAAATACAGTGCAGAAACACAAAAAAACAATACATAATTGCCCACAAAATAAGTTTTGTGTTCAACCCTTAATATCTTAGATACTAACTCTTTTCCTCAAAAGAATCGTTTTTTTTTTTGTTTTTGTTTTGGTTCATCGGTTTTCTGAAAACCAGCCAGACTAGTTTTTAATAATATTTATCCAGATAACAAGCTCCTTTTTATTCCAACCGAACCGGATTTGATTCTAGGTCGATTCTTTATAGTCTACTCATCCGGTCCGGACCGTCCGGTTCAATTTTAATAAAAGTGTTAGTTGTCTATCTATTAATTGAAAATATATTATTATTAATGACAAAGATTTTATGACATCTACATAAATCTATACAAGTAATTTTGTTTAACAAGTAACAATTAACAATAATGAAGTTGCAGTTATCAGATAAAAAAATATCATTTATAATAATGAGGTGATAAAGAAATGAAGAACAAAATGGTGAACTTTGAGACCTACGCAAAACATATCATACCTTTAATTACAAGAGATTTTGGACGAATATATATATGAGTCTCTCTTTATTTTCACTGAAGATTTTGAACCTTGGTAAAATTGCTTGCTTGGTAACAAAATTTGCATTTTCATTGAATATACTATAAAAGCATAATATTCTATTAACTAATATATGTCTTGCATGTAAATTGTAGAATTTCCATAATTTGGTTGTAAATTCTAAGATTTTGTAAAGTTAGTTATTATTAGATACAATATATTCTATTAATACTGGTCTAACATGACCATAAATTCTGAAACCCATTTTTAGATATTCCATAACTCTCCCTCCCTCTTACCCTCTTCTTTTCATTTCTTCCTCGATCTTTCTCTCTCTTAGATTTTAGTTTGAACAGTATTACTAGGAGAGCCTTAATTTGTTCTCCTGGCTCGTTTTGTAAATGTTTCTCTTGTTTTTCCCTCCACCTCCCCCTTTTTTTTCTTCATTTTGTTATATACTTATTCATTTTTTGTTATCACTCAAGAAATATTTAGTCAAACATCGGCGAAAATTGTTGTTATAGGGCAAAAATCCACCCAAACCCTTCGATCCTTGATCAAAAGTGTGTATCTTATTCTAATTTTTTTAACAATATTTTTGTGTGTAATTTTCTCCCCATCCGAAGTTTTGTCGGTCGAGCGAATTTTTATCGCCTCATCAAGAAATTTAAGAACTCCCCACATTTTCACAGAAGTTGCATTATCTCAACAATTACGTTCGCACAATCTTTGGCAACTAATTTTGGTAAATTCTACATTGCACAACCGTTGGTTCAATATGAGCAAAGGTAAAGCGCCGATGTTAGAAGCTGATTTAAGCCAAATGCTGGATGCTCCTAACCGAGACCCATATCACCGTCGGGCCCACTCAGAGATTATTGCCTTACCTGATGATCTAACAATTGACATCGGAGTTCAATCATCAGACGAGAATGAAGACGACTTGTTTTCTTTGTTCATTGACATGGAGAAATTTGAACAGAATGAGTTTCTTCAACTAAGTAACAATTCGGCTCAAGCACCTAACCCGGCAAAGGATCCTATGGCTGATGCTGTGACAGTAGCAGCTCATGGACCAATTGGGCCCGCAACGAGTGGAAAAAGTATTGGTCAAGGCTCAGAAGGTGACAAGATGGAGGTGCATAGTTTAGGAACAAGTTCAGGGGTGGGGCCCAGTAATGCAGGAAAAAGTATGCCAGCTGGAGCTAGGCACAGGTACAGTTTGTCGCTAGATGACACAGGGTCGGATTTTGGTTCAGCTGTGAAGGAGGAGTTGTCTTATCCGGGATCAGGGTCGGGCTCTGGTTCAGTTTCGGGTTCGGCTCTTGGTCTAGGAACCGCCCGGTTGCAAGAGGTGGGAATGTCACCTGCCGATGCCAAGAAGGCCATGTCGAATGCACGGCTTGCTGAACTTGCTATCTCTGACCCAAAAAAGGCTAAAAGGTTGATTGATTACTTTCTCAATTAATAAATTATATTGTAATTATTATAATCATCATTAAGATTATATGATGACGATGTTAATTATATGGTTGATAATCTGGTCATGATCATGAAAGAAACAGAGAGTTTTTATTCTATTTAGATTTCATGCAATTATAAGGCCTTAATAAAAGCAATTTCATAAGTATTTTGAAAATGAGTTATCTTAAAATTTTAAAAATCCTTTTTACTTTTTTTATTCTAAATTTGAATGTGATGTTATTTATTTTTCTCATGCAAACATGGATATCACATATATTTTAGTTAAATTGGAAGTATCTTTATATTAAGACAACACTAATTCTGTCAAACTATAGTCGTGCTTCATACCATAAAATGCTCATTACTTTTAGTTATAATATCTTTACAAAATTCAAATGCCTTTTCTAAATATTTACCTTTTAAAATTTAATCTCATCTCAACTGCTGCAATGTGTTCAATTAAGTTGTAGACAATAATTTCAAATAAAGGTCTATGAGCAAATTGGCTGGATATTGTTTACAAAAGTAGATTTATCCTTAGTTTATACATAATTTCTTAAGTAATCAGAAAATTTTTTTTTCAAAATTTCAGAGAGTACCTTAAACATTATCCATCCAGTTTCCAATAAACTAAAAAATTAAATGCTAATTAACTTACTAATTTTGACCTATTGTCGTTGCTAACTTAAAATTAAATTGCTTCTAATACCATACAGGTGAGAAATTATGATGTTAGTTCATGCTAAAATCATGTTGAAGCCAGGAAAAAGGCCAAAACACATATTGATTAATTTAATCCAATGATAAAACTCGTATCTTGTCCTTGTTTCTTTTTTGTTTAATTAATTTATTATATTCATTAGTTTACTTCCTTTGTTAGAATTTGGGCAAATAGACAGTCTGCTGCCAGATCAAAAGAAAGAAAGGTCAAGTACATTGCCGAACTGGAAACCCAGGTAAACACTTTGCGAACGGAGTCGACCACCTTGACTGCACAACTAGCTTTCTTACAGGTATGCATCTCTTTCAATACAGTACCAGTAGCTGATTTGACTAGTATATAATTGCACAGCTAGCTTTCTTACAGGTATGCATCCCTATCACTTTTTCAGTTAGCTTTAATTCCTTTATCTGTGCTACCTTGACTAATAATTTAAAGGGAGGGGGCATCCGATGTCCACCGGACCAACTCTTGTCTGATGGACAGTCTACATCAGAAGATTTTAAATTTTAGATTGATCTATTGATAACGGGTTTGTAATCTAAACTGGATTTATAGCCTATTAGCTCTCTGTCTTTATGAATTCTGTCCCAAGCGCCTTTGTCTCTCCTAATTTTGGTAGCGCAAGTGCAAGAAAGAAAAAAAACAAAGAACTAGCATTTGGTTTAGTGGCAAAAGCACATGGTCAATATGTGAGAGGTCATGAGTTCGAAACCCAGAAAAAAAAAATCCTTTATTTTAATAACAAGGGTATTAAATAATTGAGTGACTTGACCTCCAATCTTTCCTCAAAAAGAAAGAAAAAAACAATATGGTGTTCCCCAATTCCCCGCATCATCGCCTCTATGAGTTCTCCCTCATTGACCTGACTGGCCGCGAGTCAGGCCGAGTATTATACAATGTACAAAATATGTACAAAATATGTAACAAAAGCTTGCACCCAAGTTGTGAATATAACAACATATACACTTAGGTAGAAACTGCATATTATATAAGCTATTCATCAGCAAAATATGTAATGCAGCCAAATCGGCATATATAGCTTCTAGTAATAAAAAGTGTGTTCTATTTGTACAAGCATTATATTATACAATTAGTGTATTATTTGAGTGTAATATTTGTGTTAACATAGGTTTTTTTTTTTACAAATTATTTTTTTACCAATTTTTTCTTACTTTTTGGCTACGAAACAAGCTTCTGCCAAAATAATCAGAGTTTCCGATCTAATTCTTTTGATTCCAGCCAATTCATCTGATTCCAATTCTACGGTAAAGAACCCAATTCCAATTCTGATTCTGAGTTTTAGAACCACGTTTACAAGTAGGACACCGGTGATAGATGTGGTTTTTCTTTGCGTGAACATTTGTTTCTTGACCTTTGCAAAAATCACAGAGTAGACATCTATTGCCTTAACTTGCCTCACACATTATTCCTTGATCTTGCTCCTCTTATTTTTTGTTGCTTGCAGCAATCAATTATATTTTGGTACAATAAGATATGTATCAGAACCACAGATTGACTGACAGACTAAAAACAAAAGAATTTGCAATCCATAATTTGAAAAGTTTTGCAATTGAAATGTGAATGTGGTGAAAAAAGAAGAGGCAATAGACCTAAAGAAGGGGAGTTTTGTTACTGAGAATATATTAGGAGAGAGTGCCATGGCAGCTGAATGGCATATGTGGGAAGTAGAGCTGACCTAGATATCTTACTCGGCGCGATTGAATCTCATACTCATGCAAGGGTCGAGGTTCGGTTTGAGACTCCCTCCAATAGATTTTAGAGATGAGACCTTACAAAAAATGAAAGAGGAGCAGAACGAGTTAGAGATGAGGAAATGTGGCTGACCTAGCTAATCCAGCTCCATCATCACAATTAGAGAGAGCACGGGAAGGAGGATAGAGCGACAGAGAGAAAGAGGCGGACCTTTTTGGGGAAGAAAGAGAGTAACAGATATAACGGGTCTAAACTTTAAATCTGGGTATTGTTGCAGACTCTGCTAATCTAGCAATCTGTGCTGAAATTGCGATCGGATGGTTTAGACTGCCCATCGGAACGCCCCTGCTCCCTAATTAAAAATGTGACTGCCATTTAGTATCAGTGAAATTAAGTGTACATTTGCACATGATGACATATTTCCATAACTGATTATTACTGTAACGCCAGAGGTTTGTATACCATACTATTTGCAATGCTAGCTTAATTATTCCTTTTTTTGTTCTTTTGTGCATGATAATGGTGCAGAAAGATACAGATGGATTGACACGAGAAAATAATGAACTCAGGTCAAAGGTGCACCACATGGAACAACAAAGTCATATGCAAGATTGTAAGTCTCTCTCTCTCTCTTCTATATATTGAAAGAGGGAGAACACAATCTTTCAATTTGATAATTATTTTAAGATATTTTTGACGTGCCTATTGATCGGCTTTTCCCTTTGGTGGTTCCATGTACCGGAACAAATACTCGAAAAACATAAGAAAGGAACTAAGGCCCTATTTTTGTAATTAAATTATATTTTGACAATCTTCAGAAAATAAATTTAAATTTTAAACCCAAGGTTATAAGCATGATTTATACATATCATATTACAAAAATATAATGAGCATTATTTTTACACATCATATTTATAAAATATAATGAGTTTTAATGTATACTTCACCGTACATCAAATGATTTTAATTTTAAGGATTCAGAATTAAGGATTTTTGATGGACCATCGAAAAATAACAAATATAAATATTTTATATTTGAATTTGATTTTGTTTAAAAATCTATGATACAAATGGTCAAAATAAAAAAATATTAAGTGTTCCTTCCTCATATATATATAAAAAAAATGTTACATTTTATTGCACTATAATTTTTTATTTTTATTTTGAGGGTCAGTGAGCAATTGCTCACTACCAACGATTTGTATTGATATAAGAAAAAATAATTACAGCCTTACATACATACAGAGTCTCAATCAAATTTTGTTATTTCATATTTTCTTTCTTGCTTAATTTTGCACAAAGATCTGAAAGCTTATGTGGTATTCTTTTATATGATTAATCTAGCATTAACTGACGCTTTAAGAATGGAGGTTAACCGTCTTAAGATCGCAACCGGTCAAGTGGTTCCAAACGGCGGGCCACCAGGGATGATGCCCTTTGGTGTACCCCACAACTTTTCCATGAATCCACAATTCTTCGGTGGGCCGCGCGGCATCAACCAACAACCGGGAATCCGTCCATCTCTCATGTCAGCACAGCAGCTGCAGCAGCTTCAACTGAGCCAACCCCCACACCAGCGCCAGCACCCACCGCAGCCACAGCAGATCATGTTGCAGCAGCAACAAGCAGCTCAAGCACATGCCATGATGCAGCAACAACAAGCAGTTCAAGCACAAATGAGGATGCCGTCACAAGCGCAAGTTCGGATGCGGTTGCAACCACAAGTGATGATGACACCACAAGGTCAAGGACTGATACGACAGCATGGCATAATGCCAACTAGCAGCCATCATGCCGAGTCACAAATCAAAGGGCCTATGGTTTTGAATAAGTCCGAGATGGAGGGTAATTTTGAAAACTTCAACTGATTAGTTTGTTTTTTACCTTTTGGGCTAGCAATATATGACATATATTGAGAGAGAGAGAGAGAGAGAGAGAGAGAGAGAGAGTCTGATTTCAGGATCATATCATCACTAGCTAGTTCTAAAGGGTTATTCTAGATATAGCCAATTAAAAAAATCACCTCAATTCCTTGTTTTCACCACAGTTACAAAAAATTTGTGACTCAACCATCAATACAGTAAAACAAATAAGGGCTGGACCTTATTTTTTCTCAAAAAATAAGAATCACCTCAATTTTTGGACCAGAATTGAAGGAGAGGATAGGAGGGGAGGATTTGTTTTCTTATCTTTGCTCTGAGTTCATATTTTCAGGTTGGCATGAACAGAGAGTTTGGGTAAATGGAAAGAAAACACATGTGAATTTTACCAATATTTTATTTTCATTTTTATCCTAAATAACTTGGAAGCTCAATCAATCAAGAGCTATATTGGTTAGTAATTCCTATGGATATTTACAAAAACAAATTATGCCACTTTTCTATAATATTTTTTTTGTTTTTGGAGAATTGGATTTTGGAGCTATGTTCAGTGTAAAATGTATATATTGGAAGGATTGTTGCCGCAATTTTGGTCTATTATTATGTGAACTATAGCATATTGAATACATTTTTATATATTATGTTATAATTCCTAATTTCCAGACAACACTTTTACGTTTCATTATATGAATATTTTTCCAGCCGAGTTCTGAATAAAGTGAATATTAATTTGTTGCACCTCGATCGCTAATTGTCTGTGTTGCTGGCAGTTTATGCTCGATCAATATTGGAAAAAAAAAGTACAAAGTAAATGATTTTAATTTGGAAAAAAAAAAAAATACAAAGTTTGTGTTGCTGGCAGTTTGTGCTTGATCATCCCGTTTACCTTAATTTTCTCAGATTTTCTCCATACGGTCCTGGATCCACCTTCATATGTGTTTCAAATTGTTTTATCCGTCGTTGGTCCCCAATCTGATACTATTATTTAAAACCTTCCTTCATTAGTGCTATTTTCTTATTTAAATTTCTGATTTCTCTTCTCCACGTTCTTTCCTTTCCCGTCGCGATCTCTCCTCTTCAACTATTTTCTTCCTCAATTACAGTCTTCAATCTTCATTGTCTCGCATCATCTCTCCTTCTAAGCTTTTCAATCTTTATCATCTTGTATTATCGTCAAACATTGAAGACAAGCAGCGACATTGAAGTTGTTAATTAGCATTTCCAATCATCTTCACGCCATTGTAGGTATTGGTTATCTTCTCCTGATCGGTATTCAGTGATTTATTTACATATTTGATTGCAACTTGCAGTTATTTATAGTTCATTTTGAATATTCCATTTTAATTTGAAATTTGATTACAATTGCTACAGAAATATCATGTTTCTTCTCTGATTATCTTCTATTATCGGGTCATGCATTCTAACCAGGATTGCTTTGAATATTTTACATAGATTTTGAATTCAAAATTACATAGATTGTACATGAGAAATATGCCCTTGATTTTGAGAAAGTATTGATACAACAAGTTTCCAGGGTTATAGTGATCAGATTACAGACTTTATATGACAGATTTACATGTTGATATACTTTATTTTGCATGTTTTATATTCAAGGTTTATAGAATTTGAATATAGGTGTATAGGAGTTATTTGTTAGATTTATATGACAGATTTACATGTTTATCTCCTTTATGTTACATGATTTATATTTGATGTTTACAAAATTTTGAAGTTAGGTGTATAAAATTTAAATGTGAGGTTTACATAATAGATCTGTTAGGTTTTACACAATTTATTTTACATTTTTTACGTAAATTTTATATGATTGTATTACAGATTTTATATTACATTATATTAATTTTTGCAGATTTTTTTTTGAAGTTTACTGAATTTATATAATTTGTTATGTTCACATAATATGATAGATTTAGACATTCTCTATTATGCAGCATACATTACAATTTAGATTAAATAATTCATGTTTTATGCTTAAAGAATTCATGGTTTAGATTTACAAAATTTACTTTTGAGGTTTACAGGTTTTGTCTTTGATGTTACAATTTATATATGATATCAGATGTTTACAAAATTCATGTTTCAGGTTTACAGGTTGTCTTTGTTATTTAAATACTTTATATGATATGTGATGTTTACATACATTATAGGGTATTAGTTTATTGAATTATTATATCATTTCCCTCACACCTGTCCCTCAATTTATCCCCCCACTTTCTCTCTCCAAATTAACTTCCTTAACTACCTTTTATCCCCCATTAATTACACTACGAATTTCCATTTATCCCCGCATTAATTACTGTCATTTAATAACAATATCCGCATTAATTATACCGTCCTTTTAATAACAATAATTGCATTAATTATACTGTCCTCTAATAATAATTTCCACATTAATTATACTGTCATTTAATAACAATCCCCGCTAACAATTATTTATCTATTTATTGATGTTCAAAAAAGTAATTATCATTGTTCTGACAAGTATTATCCTTATGTCTCAAAAATATTTATCATTGTCCCTGACATAATTATACTTTGATTTGATTAAACATTACCTATTGACAAGTTCAAGAAAGTATTTATTATTATTCTGACAAGTATTTATCATTATATCTGAGCAATATTTATCATTGTCTTTGACGTATATATGTTTTACTAAAAATTGCAATTATGTCTGAAAAATATTTATCCATATAACGTAAAGTATTTATCCATGTAACATAAAGCATTTATCATTATGCTTGAGAAGTATTTATCGTTGTCTTTGACATACATATATTTTACTAAAAATTGCAATTTAAAGTTGATAAAAATTGATAACAACCAATTATTAAAAAAGATAACATTATATGGTTTAAATTATTTATATGAAAAATATACAACAAACTTCCGTTGGGCCGATTATTATATATGAGTTCATATAAAACCATAACATATTTCAATTCATGCAACATATATATATATATATATATATATATATTGCCTTTTGTACACATGCAATTCTATGTGATCCAACACATAACATATACTCAAGATCCAACCCAATTGTTTGTATAAAAATTATGTCCTTACACTTAATAACCATGTGATCTAGTTTGTATAAAAGTTGGGCTCATGTTGTCAAAACTCTTAGTTATGATCTAGTTTGGACCGAAATTTCATACATATTTAGTTGTATTAGATCTAGCATATCATAAAAGGAGTGTGCATGTGATCCATGACATGATGCCTCTTGGTTAAAGGTCTCCAACAAAATTGCATCTCCAATGGAATAATATAAGGATCAACATAAAGAAAGTATTTATTATTGTTCTGACAAGTATTTATCGTAATGTCTAAGAAGTATTTATTATTGTCTCTGACATAATAATACATTGATTTAATTAAACATTACTTATTAACAAGTTGAAGAACAAAGTTCAATAAATTATTTATCATTGATTATGAGAAGTATTTATCGTTATCTTTGACATACATATATTTTACTGAAAATTGCAATTATGTCTGAGAAGTATTTATCCATGTAACATATAGTATTTATTCACGTAACATAAAGTATTTATCATTGATGTTTTATTGAAAGTTGTAATTATGTCTGAAAAGTATTTATCTATGTAACATAAAGTATTTATCATTATGTTTAAGAAGTATTTATCATTGGGTGAGGGGATTGTTTATTTAATGGTTCCCAGTTGTGCGGGAACAATTCAGACTACTAAGAAAATTTTGTGCGGGGATAAATGACAAGTATTTATGAGGGAATTGTTTATTTAATGTTTTCCAGTTGTGTGGGGGCGATTAAAAAAAAAGAAATTTTGTACGGGGACAACCAATAGATTGATTTATTCATTCACAAATAGAGATAATTGCAATGAGATTAATACTTCAAAAATTCAAGATAAATACTTTGATAGTCTGTGAACTAGGGGGTCGTCGGGGATGCGCAGAACAAAACTCTTCGAGGAGGTAGTCTGCGTCCGAGGAAGGGTGGACTGAGGGTGCTAGGTTTGTCTGTGTAACAATAGAGGGAGCACAAGAAAGTGGAGAACAATTTCTTAATTGGTGGCTTGTGAAGTCTGAGGGTACAGATTTTTAGTCCTTAGTGTTTTGTGTGTTTTTTTGTAGTAAGATAGGAATAACTGGTACACTGTTGGTACCAGTTCAAAGATTTTGTTAGGATTTTTTATCTAGGTATAGAGAGAAGTATAGAAGACTGCGGTTAAAAATATTGTTTTGGTTTTGTTTCAGAGATCAAGGTTGTTTCGAGGTATTTAGAGGTTCTTGTTCAGCAGTGATAATGGGCTAATAAGCCTTGTTTCAAAAAAAAAAAAAAAATGACATTTGAAGACTAGGAAAAACTATGACGGAGGGGGATGGCGAACTGTAACCCGAAGGAAGGTCTCCTCTGCCGAGAGCCGCCACCAGAACCAACCACCTTCAATCAACCCCTTCGTGCCCTACTATACCCAACCCACCTATGCTGATATGGTACGGCAGAACCTCCCCTCCCCACCACAGCAAGGAAAGACAACAACCCCAACCGCTACCCTTTCTTCCCCAAAGACACCAACCAGCCCGGCGACTTACATATCACCACACGACCCTTCCCAACTGAGGTTCCCACCGTCGGCAAAGTATGTGGAGTGGAGAGGTAGATGTTTCCAGTGTTGTAAGATGGGACATAATGCAGCGAGATGTAGAAATCCAAAGAGATGTGGTAGGTGTTGGGGTCAAGGGCACGTGGGCACACGCTGTCCTAAGGTTCTTACCCTGGTGATCAAGGAGAACGGGATGAGTAAGGAGACAAAGACAAGCAGGACCGAACCCCAGTTTGAGGATCTCCTAGAAGGACCTATCGTTTGCAAACCTATGCCTGCCGACAGGCCACTGAAGGCGTTTTGTTTCGTTGACAGAGACAAAGAATACTATGATGAACTTGCTAAGTTAGAGGGCGCAGTGGTGATGTATAATCCTAACCTAGAGATTGATCTAACTCTAGATCAAGTGGCACAGTATGCTGTGAGGTCCAAATTGGTGACGGCAGATGAGATCTCTATAGGGGTTATGACGAGATCAAGGTATGTTATTATGCTTCCTCGTGGAATTGCGCCTCAAAATTTCATAAAGGCAATTCCCCTGGAAGTTTGGAAGGAAGGTTTTTCTTTTTATCAATGGTGTCCAATGGATGATGCTAAACTAGTGGTGCCGCATTTCAAAGTCCTTATTGATTTGGTAGGCATTCCACTGGACCTATACCGGGAGAAGGAAGTGGTTAGAGCAACAAGTTCTATGGGCACCTACTTGGGCACTATTGCTCAACCAATGGAGGGAGATGTTGCAAGATGGACAGTGGTGGTGGCGACTAGTAATCTATCGCTAGTGCCGCACCAAGTGGCGTATATGATAGGTGGCCGCGAAATCTTAGTAGATGTTATCCCCAAAATGTGGAAACATTGTCCCCTATACAAAGATGAGGAGTTGGCAAAGGCCAAGGACAGATATAAGCCAAGCTTTCCAACAGTGTTAATTTCTTCGGAGGAGCCGGTTTCACAAAATGATGGGGAGATGTTCCAGGTGTCCAAAGCAGTGCTGGCGGAGCTCTGCAAAGGTAGAGATATCAGTACCCTGCCGGAGGCCATTAGAGCAGTCATGGTGGGTACCACACAAGATGAAACTCGATTGAATCTAGAGGTGGTCACAGAAGATCAGGAGGGGGCATGCACTGCTACACAAACTATGGTTGCACCGAATCCAATAGAGAAAAATCTGGTTGTAGAAGATTTGGTAGAAGATGTGGAAGTGGATGTGGTTCAGGACACATATGTAATGGGTCAGGTTGATGAGAGGAGTAACTCATTACATGTGAATAATGAGGAGCTGCAGGTGCATGACTACTCTTTAGGAAGGCAATATTCACAGGACAAGGTGATTGATTCCACTCAATCAAGTCCCCAGATCTTGGGAAAATTTAAGTCAGTAGAGGAACTTTCCAAAAATCCTCCTAGAATATTGCAACGAAATGAGCAAGTGAATGATGCTGCCAATGGTTCCAAATCACAGAGATTACTTGCTAGAAATGCTCCCATTTTCTCTCCACGTGTCCTGCGGCCATCAACTCATCAGAAAAGGAAGTTACAAGAACAAGAGAGAGAGAATAAGGCCAAGGCCAAGAATTCAAGGAAGAATAGCCGGGCCAATAATAAAGAGGCCCTTATTGTTAAAAATAAGGAGGGTCTAGTAGAAGTCCAGGTAGCATATGAGCACTGTGCTCGTATTGCTATTGGGTCGGGCTTTACTCCTTCACAGGTCCAAAAAACTTTGCAGCTTGATAATGCAGAAAGGGCGTTGATGGTAATTAATGGGATTGATGAAGAACAAGAGGTTGAACAGGGGGTTGCGAATTCTCAAGAGGATACCCAAACACAAGAGGAAGGTGAACATCTAACAGACTTTGATCCAGATTCAGAAGATGAATTGGATTCAGATTTTGATTAATCTGATCCGAATGGTAGTGAAGAGGTGTCATGTTGTCTTAAAAATATTATTAATGTTATACAAAAAATCAAAAATTCTTTCTTGGAATGTCAGAGGTCTTGGTAATTTGGAGAAATGTTCAGTAGTGCGAGGCATAATTCGATCATCCAGGTGTGACATTGTGTGTTTGCAAGAAACAAAATGGAGTAGCTTTGATTGCCTGTATGTTTCCACTGTCCTTCCGAATTTTTTTCAGAGGGATTGTTGTTTCAGAGCAGCAAGCGGGTCTCGCGGGGGTTTGATAATATCTTGGAAAAGAAATTACATACTAAAAAATTCATGGTCCACAGCCCATTCTATTTCAGCCTTACTGCTGCAACCGAATTCAGGATGTTGTGTTCTAATCACTAATGTGTATGGGCCCTCGGTAGATAGTGAGAAGGTGTTGTTTGTAGAGGAGTTGCGAACGCTATCAGCATTAGTTAAGGACCCTTGGATCCTTCTTAGGGACTTCAACCTAGTGCGATGGATGGTGGATAGGCCGGGGGACATGAGGGGGTTCGGGTTGATGAGTCTATTCAATGACTTAATCTCGGATTTGGCCCTTATAGATGTTCCACTCCGCAATAGGCTTTTCACTTGGTCTAGCAAGCGTCCAGAGCCAACCTTCTCGAAGATTGATAGAGTTTTTATTTCAGGGGAGTTGTCAGCAAGTTACCCATCTATCTTACTATCGGCTCTTGAGGTTATTATCTCAGATCATGCACCTCTCTTGTTGACATGCAAGCAACTTGAATCTGTGCAAAGGCAACCTAAATTTGAGAAGATATGGCTGGGGTATAGGGAGGTCAAGGAGATTGTCAAGAGCACATGGGAACACAATCAGCTCACGACTTCACTTACTCTACATAGCAAGATTGATGTCATGCAGGCCAAGTTGAGAAGATGGCATATTCAGTACTTGAGCCGAATTGAACAGGAGCTAAATGAGAGTAAGGAAAAAATTCTGGAACTAGATAAATTGGAGGAAACAAGGCCACTTAATTCATCAGAATTTGAATTCAGACAAAGGTGCCGAGAAAATGCTTACCGGCTGTCCCTAATTATTGAAATGAGATGGTCGCAGCGGTCTAGGTGTCATTGGATATCAGAGGGAGATAATAACACACGGTTCTTTCACTCATTTGCATCATCTAGATTGAGGAAAAATACTGTTCTGTCATTGGAGGTTAATGGGAGTTGCACCACTGATGGTTCGGCAATACAGGAGGCATTTCTTAATTACATGAAAGGTTTTTTAGGCACACAAATAGAGGTGATATCTTTTAATCCTTCTATTTTATATCCTACTGGGCCAGATTTGCAGTGTTTGCAAGAACTGTTTACGGAGGAGGAGGTGCAGAGGACAGTTTTTAATCTTGCTAATAACAAGGCTTCGGGCCCTGATGGTTTGCCGAATGAGTTCGCTAAAGTGTATTGGGCGGATGTTAAAAGTGAAATTCTTGGATTACTGAATCAGTTCTTTGAGGGTACAGCAGATATGGAGGCTCTCAATACAGCAAACATTGTTATGATTCCAAAAAAAGAGGATGCAGTGCAACTCAAAGATTTTCGACCAATTAGTATTATTAGTTTGATACCAAAAATAATATCAAAGCTGTTGGCGACAAGGTTATCTCGGTTCCTTCCTGAATTAATATCCATTAGCCAAACTGCTTTTGTCAGAGGTCGCCAAATCTCAGAGAATTTTGTGGCAGTGAGAGAGGCGCTGCAACACATTTCCCAGATGAAAGAGAAGGCTATTTTTCTGAAAATTGACTTTGCGAAAGCTTTTGACTCGGTTAATTGGGAATTTTTATTCCGAGTCATGCAAGCCAGGGGGTTCCCGGCTAGATGGTTAGATTGGATTCGGGTCCTTCTTAATACATCCTCATCTAGGATTGTGTTAAATGGGCAAGTTTCTGAATTTTTTAAACACAAACAGGGGCTACGTCAAGGAGATCCATTATCTCCTATGCTGTTTATCCTTGCAGTGGATGTCTTGCAGAAATTGATTGACCGTTCTGGTGAATACCTTAATGCAACAATCACAAGGAAAATAAAGGTACCAATACTATCCTTTCAATATGCAGATGACACTGCAATTCTAGCTAAAGCCGATGTCACCACAATGATTACATTAAAATTAATTCTGAGATTGTTTGCTCAAGTTTCTGGATTGCAAATAAATTATGAGAAAAGCTCTTTTCTGCCCCTAAATTTATCGGCTAGACAAACAAGAAGGGCTGAATTAGTCATGGGTTGCACAAGAACAGCTATGCCTATGTCTTATTTAGGCATGCCGCTGACCATTAAGAAGCCAGGTCGTCAGGCTTTTGTTCCACTGTTGGAGAATATTAGAAGGAGAATAGAAGGGTGGCAAGGGAAGTTATTGTCGCGGGGAGGCAGACTACAACTCATAAAATCTGTCCTCACTAGTGTGCCAATCTATCTCATGACATCCTTCTTTTTGCCTAAATGGGTAATTGGAAGAATTGAGCAAATGTGTCGGATTTTTTATGGGGAAAAATGCAAGGTCAAGGGAGAGGGATACATCTTTTAAATTGGGAGATTTGTTGTATGCCGATTAAATATGGGGGATTAGGGATACCAAACTTGGCAGTGAGAAATATTGCACTCCTATTAAGGTGGTGGTGGAAGGTTTACTCGGACAAAAACAATCTTTGGTCGGGTATAGTGACATGCATAAGGGGTCTCAAATTAAATTCAGGTCCAGACATATGGGTGTCTAATGGCTCATTTTTTTGGAATCAACTAGTAAGAATAAAATCCCTATTTCACTGGTGCGCATATTGGAAGGTTGGCAATGGTCAAATGGTGTCATTCTGGTATGATTCATGGGGTCCCCCGCCACTCCGAGCCCTCAAAGATGGACAGCTACGGCCGCATTTGCAGGGTATTTCACTCAAAGCAATGATAACAAGATGGCCTATAGTGCTGCCGCATGGTATGGAGGTTATACCAGAATTTACCGACACTGATGATCTACTAGTTTGGCGTTGGAGTCAAGATGGGGCCTATTCATCGGCTTCAGTTTATAAGGTATTGACTACAGGGGGGAAGGAGAAATGGAGGTATGCAGCTATTTGGAGAAGTTTTGCGCCTGCAAAGGTGAAATTCTTTATTTATCTACTAATGCATGAAAGAATATTGACACACGATACGATGCTACATCGGGGAATGGTTTGTGAGCCGAGATGTGTAATGTGTGATGTATGTCCGTTGGAAACAATATGGCACTTATTTTTCCAGTGTTCATATGCTCTGCAAGTGTGGGGGCATATGGGTCAGATCTTCCATTCAGCAGACTCATCACATCGGACATGGGATGCCTCATGGAGTTGGTACAGGGGGGTGGGGACAGAGAGCAAAAGGGTATGGATGACTAGATTTATGGCAGTGTTGTGGGGATTGTGGAAGCAGAGGAATGAGCGGATCTTCCGACAAAAGATGAAGCCACCTTGGTTGCTGGCAAGGGAGGTTATAGAAGAGACAGAACTATGGCTAAGATGCGGAAGGAGTGCTGGTGCTGGACGAATCGAGTGATTGTATAAGAATGTTTTAGCTTTATTGTAGCTTTATTGTAGTTGTAAACACATTTAAATTCTGTACACCTGGTAGTCACTACCTGGTTTTCAAAAAAAAAAATAATAATAAAATAAAAAAAAAAAAATTAGATGTTTCCATTTAATAATATCAGATGCGGCGATTACAAGTAAAGTCCATTTGCTTCAGGAGATTGTTGTAATAGGATTAATTTCTGAAGGGGACGTACGAAAGTCTAATTGAAATCTTCGTTCGTCTCTGTTAGCCACAATCAGCGCTTTCATCAAGCACTGATATAGATATAGATTTCATGGCTCAAAAGTGCATAGTGCAAAATGACACCATATATGCGTAGCTAGGTGCACTTATGGATTACTCAGAACCCGAAACATTTATCAATCGCAGACATCTTAGGTTTATAAATTTCATGCATCAGGTTTACAGAATTTCACACCTGAAATGAAGGGTAAGTGGGAGAGAATTATGCTACTGCTCGAGACATTCTGCTGGATCCTCACCTGTGCTAGTCAAGTCGTGCTCAGAACGGGCTCATTGTACGTGACTGAATCTATGTTAGTCCAATCACCTACAGTACGTAACTTTATATCGTCAATATCTGGATAGAGGCCTAGTTTTAATTTTCATCACATGTGTGTTGCAACAAAAATCTGTCACTATTCATGAGAGTAAAAGTGTTTTTTATTGTCGGTATCATGAAAGATTCTCCTGTTAGTTATAGAGATACCATCAAGAATAGCAATTTCTATCCATATATGCTCGACAATAGTCAGTTTTTACCTTCACAAATGGTGGCATATTATTGTAGTTTACGTTTATTATAGTATTGGTTAGCACACTTTATTGTTTTGATAAGGTTAATTGATTAGATAATTTACTTGTTCCATTTTTAAAGTTTGTTGTGGACTAATTAGTTAGAGAATCTCCAATGGCTTGCATATGGAATTGCAAATACCGACGTGGCTCCGACATGTCAATTTTATTTGAGTTCTCACCGATGTAGAAGTCCTTTCAAATTCGCAAGCTTTCATCCGAATTTCATTTCACTTTCAATCTTCCAGGCTAGCGAACAATAGCCAATCAAATTCGCTCCATGGATCAAACCCTTCTTCCTTCCCTCTTTCCTCCCCCAAACAAAGCTATTGCACTCCATCGTTTCTTCCTCTCCCCCTTCTCGTTCCCATTCCTCCGCTGTCACCGGATCTGCTGCCTCCACTCTTCCCCTCCCATTTCTCCACAAACTTTTACGTGAATAAAGCTTTCTTCAATGAGACACAGAATGACTCTTCCTTCTGTATTCATTCTTCACTTGCATCAAAAACCGTGATACCATCTTTCAAATGGAGGCGCATCTGTCCACTTCCTCAATTTCACCTCAAATCACCACTGATTTAGGAGATACTGTACAACAAATCGAGCTCCTTCTGTGGAGCTTCCTCTCTTACCTTTTGGGTTGAACGAGGCAATTTAATTCTGGCAATAATCAATTATATGTTTGTTTGGACCAATTTGCGAAAACATATTAATTCCAATTTAATTGGTCCAAATAGTTACATGAAGTATAACATTTTGCATATATAATGAATATGCTGGTTTCTTAATTATGGTATCGTCTGATTCTCATGAAAATAACCACTTTACATTCCTTGTTGTTAATTCATGTTTTAGTTCCAATTTAATGGGCCTCTTCATTGAAAAATGTATGGAGAGAGATCGGACAGGAGAGAGAGAGGAGACAAAAGGGAGAAGGGGGGCCTGTGTTGTTCATCGTGGAGAGAAGAGAGAGAGATGATTGTTTTCTGAAGTAGTTAGGCGGAGAAAGGAGAGAAGAAAAAGGCACAAAAGAAGAATATGAACGGAAACGCATGGAGAAGAAATGAAAAGGTTAACCAAAAAAAGAAATCGCTGATGTGACAGTTAAAATGAAATTAGATCTAATTTTACAAATGTAGAGTCGGTAAAAATAAAATGAATTGCAATTACAATTGTGCTGTTTGAAATTGCAAAAGCTTTCATTGAAGATGCTCTTAGAAACCAATGTAAAATCATTAAATTCTAACTCAAACGATGAAAGAGCAAGTTAAGATAATTCATCAAAGTTGAACTAAATAGAAACATCGACATGTAAACATGCTACTGCATCTCGGAACAAATACCATAATTTTTAATTTCAAGTAAC
The DNA here is from genome assembly GCA_033356055.1 of Carex pumila. NCBI lineage: Eukaryota > Viridiplantae > Streptophyta > Magnoliopsida > Poales > Cyperaceae > Carex > Carex pumila. The sequence goes on along the minus strand of JARJHM010000152.1, from coordinate 403,500 downwards.
GCATTTACACAGAATTGATGTCAATAGAAATTTTTGCTTGAAATGCCTTTAAAAGATATGCACATGTGAATTTTTTTTTATTAATAATTCAGATCATGTAAATTGAAGAAAAAAAAGATTTAAATACAAATATTATTAGCTCAAAACTTATAAGGGTTCATAAATTTTATGAAACATTAAATTAATTTATTTTGTTGAAAAATTAGTCAGATCCATACTACATAAGGCACTACTAAATACTAATCTGATTAATTGAGCTCAGAAATATATATATATAATCTCACTGATACCGTGGTATCTCTTAATCTGACAAGTGTAATTTGTTATAATTCATCATAGAGATTCATCTTAAAATAATTTTCAAAAAGATCGTGAGGAAATATAAATATTTTCAGCCATAAATTAAATCACGAGAATAAACAAGAGGTAGGAGGGAGGGGAGAGAGAAAAATGAGGTCCATAAGAACATTGTTAATAATATTATAAGAGATACATTTTGTTTGAGAATTTTGAGAGAGAGGACAATTTATAAAATCCCCTTATTTTCTCAACATACTAATTTATTAATTTAAACAATTAAATTTAAAGATTAATATTATAAAAAAATTGAAAAGAGAAATTTACCCTCATCTTCAAACATTTTACTTAATTTTACCAAATTAAACTTAATTTATCCTCAATCATGTCATTAAGCACTAAAATACCAGAAAAATAACAACAACAACAAAAAATCAGGTGCAACATGCATATATGATTCCCAAATTCAAAGTAGAAACAAACATACACACACTGAATTTCCGAACTCGCTGTGGGTCCGAATCCCCCAAAAATAATTCAAATTTTGATTTGAAATTCAGACAATCTGATTAGAATTTGAACCAATTTGATTCAATTTGAAAATTTATGGAGCCCCTTTAATATTTATATATACCAAATATATGATTGGATGGTCCAGATTCAGATTCAAATTCAAATTTGAGTTATTTTAGATGATCCAAACAAACTCGTTGTAGAGAGAAAGAGCAATAATGGTAGCAGAATTATGCTACTGCTCAAGATAGCCAGCTGGATCCTCACCTGTACTAGTCAAGTCGTAGTCGATCGAAACAAGGTGCAATATATAAGATTCTCAATTTCAAAATAGAAATAGGAAAACTAATGAAAAATATAAACAATAGAATTTCCAACTCGCTGGGGGTGTCCGGATACCCCGTAATTAGTTCAAATTTTGAGTAGCAATTTAGACCATCTCATTAGAATTTGGACCAATCTGATTCAATTTTAAAATTGAGGGAACCACTTTAATATTTATAACAAATATCTAACTGGACAGTCCGGATCCAAATTCAAATTTGAGTTCTTTTAGATGAGCCAAACTCGGTGTGTGTAGAGAGGAGTAAGAGCATATCCAATGGTGATTGCTTATGGATCGCTTATGCTGATGTGTCAATTGTTTTTGTAATTGCTGAGTAGTATGTCTATTGCTTATTTATCAATTGTTAGAAAGAATTGCTTAATAAAAAATCTTTTTTTAAAGATGAGTTGGCCAAATGTTTAATTCTTATTGGCGAAGTATTTAATTCTCAATTGTTTAGTTGATTGTACCAATGTACGTAGGAGTGAATTGCTTAATTTCAAAAAATTTCATAGTTGTTATTTAGCAATTAATTTTAATTGTTGGATTAGAGATGCTCTAATAATGATAGCAGTAAAACATATATACCTGACTGAAGTTTTTGATTGATGGTCGATGGTAAAGAACTGCTTCACAAATTAGACTTAATTTATCCTCAATCGTGTCATCATAAACCCTAAAATACCAGTAAAAATAAGAAACAAAAATCAGGTGCAAAAAGATTCTCAATTTCAAAATAGAAATAGGAAAATTTATGAATAAACAATAGAATTTCCGACCTAGCTGTGGTATCCGGATACCCCGTAATTAATTCAAAATTTGAGTAGTAATTCAGACAATCTCATTAGAATTTGGACCAATTTTATTCAATTTTGAAATTGATGGATCCCCTTTATTATTTATATCAAATATCCAACTGGAAAGTCCGGATCCAAATTCAAATTTGAGTTATTTTAGAGGATCCAAACTCATTGTGTAGAGAGAATGAGCAATAATGGTAGCAATAAAACATACCTGACTGAAGTTTTTGATCGATGGTCGATGGTAAAGAACTGCTTTACAAATTACACTTTATTCTCCATCGTGTCATTATAAACCCTAAAATACCAGTAAAAATAAGAAACAAAAATCAGGTGTAATAAGATTCTCAATTTCAAAATAGAAATAGAAAAAATAATGAAACATATAAACAATAGAATTAATTTCGAACTCGCTGTGGGTGTTCGGATACCTAGTAATTAATTCAAATTTTCAGAAGCAAGTCAGAACATCTCATTAGAATTTGTACCAATTTGATTCAATTTTGAAATTGATGGAATCCCTATCATATTTATATCAAATATCTGATTGGTAGCAGTATATCATACCTGACTGAAGTCTTTCATCGTCGATGGTAAAGAACTGCTTTACAAATTAGTTTGAGGTAAGTGCATGGAATGGAAATTTTGCGGAAATTTGGAAGTATAAATAAGAAGTTTCTCTCTCTTCTCAATGTCTTGAGATTATATTATATATATATAGTTGAATCATTGTTGTTCCTTCGTAATAAAGTATTCCCGTTCTACTTCTATTCTAGGAATTTTTTTTTTTAAATAATGGTTAAATAGAGCCTTCAAAAGAATGGAATGGTTAAATAGTCATTTAATTTTTTTACTAAAGTTAAACTATATTTCAAATGGAAAATAATTAATTTGAAAAATTGAATATAAAAAATATATAAATTAAGATGTTAAGATATATATTTCTCTTTTTTTATGAGTGATCCTAATTTAAATATCCAAATATTTGCATAGCACAGCTGCACATAAAAAGAAAAAAAAAAAAAAAAGATTACTAAATTGGTAGATAATGACAAAATGTTTACGTACAGAACCTGAAGAAATCTACGTGCCAGCAATTATTACAAAGAACTATAAGAAGAATCTGGTGTTAATATGGACATTTAGGACACACTTTTTCTGGCATGAGATTGAATTACTTAATTAGGGATCAGGAACAAATTGATCAAGAACAACCATTTACTGAGGAGGAGTTACAAAAAGTTGTTTTTGACTGTGAGTCAAATGGAGCCTCGAGACCTGATGAATTCACTTTTCAATTCTATCAGAGTTTTTGGGAACTTATTAAACTAGATTTGTTGATGATGTGCAGCAAATTTATAAGAATTGATGAACTTAATTTACATCATCTTAACAAATCAGTGATTTGTTTGATTCCCAAAGAGCAAGATGACTTCCATGTCAAACAGCTTTAAAATCATATCCAAAATGATGACATCCAGATTAGAACCAGTGATGTCTGGAATCATAGATCAAACACAAGATGCATTCATACATGGTATATATATATCAAATAAATGTTGTGCTTAGTCAAAAAATAATACATCATGCAATAATGCAATCTCAAACAATGGGGGTTGTTATTAAAATAGACATTGAAAAAAAATATGATAAGATCAATAGAGATTATCTGATTGAGGTCATGGTCAGTAGAAACTTTGAAATCAAATAAATTCAATAGATAAAATAATGGTTACTCTGTTCACAATCATATATAAATATTAATTGAACACTCACTTTCTATTTTTAAATAAAGGTGTAAGGAAGGGGATCCTCTCTATCCCTTTCTGTACATTTTGGCAGTAGACTCTTTGAGTAAAATGTTTAATCTAGGAAGAAATTTAGGATTAGTATAGGGAATAGTTACACCATGTTAGCATAGTGCAGCTATTACTAACTGCCACTATACTCATGACACCATACTTTTCTTATGAGCTACACCTCAAAACATATTTGAAGCTTGATGGACAATGAGAGGTTTTGATTATTTATGTTGCAATATGCTTTATGCAGAGTGACTCGGATCATACTTTGTTCTTTAAGAGGAACCAAGAAAAACTAACTATTTTGATTATTTATGTAGATGATATGATTATTATAGGAGATGATCGAGAGAAGATACAGAAGCTTGAAGACCATCTCTCAAAGGAGTTTGAGATGAAGAATCTAGGAGCTTGAAGTATTTCTTTGGGATTGAAGTGGTTCGATCCAAGCAAAGTATAGTCTTGTCTCAAAGAAAATACATTCATGATATGTTACCTGAGATTGGAATGATTGAGTGCCAATCGGTTGATACACCACTAAGTCAAAATCAGAAATTGGGAGAGTTACCAGATGGACTTCCCACGAATAAAGAATGGTACCAAAGATTGGTAGGAAAATTAATCTATTTATCTCACATTAGACATGATATAACATATGTTGTGAGTGTTGTGAGCTAGTTCATGTACGTACTCTCCAAAAGAAGAACATCTAGAGGCAGTTATGCATATAATTAGGTACTTGAAAGGAACACCTGGAAGAGGATTACAATTCCGAAAAATTGAACATCGATCTGAGGATTGCATGATATATAGACATTGATTGAGTAGGCAGCATTAGTGACCAAAGATCTACTTCTAGATACTCTACCTTTATAGGTGGAAACTTAGTTACATGGAGAAGCAAGAAGCAAAATGTAGTGGCCCTTTCGAGTGCCCATGCGTAATTCAACTACTAGTATCGTGCCCATGCGTTGCAACGGAGACATTATAAGATTGAATAGAATATCAAGAAACTTTTTTGTGACATTCACACAAAATAAAAAAATAAAAATAAAAGACAAATTGAAAAAAACGGAAATCCAAATAATAAATCTCCATTCTTATATTATGCACGTAGTTGTCCTGATACAACAAATGAAAAAAATATATATAATATGATTTTTTTTTGAAATATCATTGCAATTTAAGATCTAATTTTCTCCACAAGTGAGATAGGTTATTAAACGATTTAGAGGAGATTATATGTAAAGAAATAAATTTGAAAAATATATAATTAAATGATTCAAATAAGTATTTTCTTTACATATATATTCTTCATTAAAATTATTTTAACAATAGAAATTTCTCTACATATCATTTCTATAAACAAAAGTTTTAGATATTATTCATTTTCTCTTTAGATCAGAAATATTAATTGCTTTTGTCAGCACAAGATCTGATATTCATCTATTCACAAAAATACAATAGCCCTAAACAAAATACGAAAAAAATATGATTGTTTCCATTTTCATTGTCAAAACTATAGAGAAATAGAAGAAATGAAGGAACCAAATTATTTGCCCACCGATGGACAAAATTTTTTTCTACCATCTATGAAAACTAATCAATCCTGGTCTACCATGTTTTGGACCCTCAATGATGATTTTCACAATTATTAATTACTTGGTCCATCATTAATATTTCTAAGCATATAAAAATTGACTCATGTGGTCAACAAAAATAGAAAAAAAAATCCAATTTGTCTTCATGAAATCTCTATTTTTATATTATGATACCACAAATAAAATAAATTTATAACAAATTACCAGAAGATATTTTTTTATGAAAAAAAAAGTAAGTTAGATAGAAGAGAGTTCGAATACAATAATTTTTATGTGCAATTTGAGTTATAAATTTTCAAATATGAATGAAAAAAGTAAAGTTTGAACATTTTATAGTACAAAAATTTTGTTAGAGAATTTTGAATTTTAAAAATTATTATTAAATATTATAGGAAAATTAATTGAGTACGTCAAATTTTCAAAGGTCTAGAAGGTTCTGAGTTAGTAGTTTGAATTTAAACTTTTGAACCAGGTTAGTAGTTCAGATTCAAACTTTGAAGCCGAATTAGTGGTTTTGACTTAAACTTTGGACCCAAACTACTAACTCAATTCCAAAATTTAAATCTGAGATACCCACTCGGTGCCTGCTAAGCCATAAAAAAATTCACATACTAAATCTATATTCTTATATTATTTAATAATAATTTCTAAAAATAAAAATTCTTTATAATGCTACGACATTTTGTAGCAAAAATTATTTTTTGTTTATATTTGAAATTTTTTAACCCATTTTGCATATTAAATTGGTTATATTGAAACTCTCATCTGCATAAGTTCACATAAAGAATACCTTGTGATATTCTTATTATTAATTTTTTATATTAATTTATATTCATTATAATGATTATTCTCTAGATAAATTGTGGTATTATTAATTATTTCATAAAAGATATTGGATTATATTTTTCTATCTTTGTTCATTATGTGAGTTAATTTTTTGGCATTTAAAAAACTTTCTATATAATTTAGTCTACACTACACATATTAATGACAATTGATTATTGTAAAAACCTTCATTTGAGAATTCACAAAATGTGGCATACACAGATTAATTAGTTTTTATAGATGGCAGGGAAATGAAATAGAGGAAATGGAAAAATAAGGAAATAATTTAATTGGAAGAATAGAAGATAGCTAAGGATTTATTCAATTTTAATGTGATAAACCATGTAGCAGTTTGTGTAGCGAGCATGTTTTTAACTAAATTTAAATTTCTACGCATAAGATAGATGTATATAATAAAAAAAGACAGATTATATAATTGGAGGGTTGATATTCAATTTGAAAATTCATCTTTCAATCTCAATCATTGGAGGATCAAGACAACTACGTGCATAATATAAGAATGGAGATATAAAAATAAGTGCGCACAAAATGATAATTAATAATTTTACAAAGTCCATAAAACCCACACCTAATCGTAGGATGATTAACAATAGTGTACACATACTCTACTTTCTCGCCACATGAACCTAAACCATATACACGTGTTTCGAATCAATATCCTTTTATAATATTTGTTTCTAATTAATAAATACTAAAACACTTTCTTCCCAAATCATAATGTTGTACATGGAGTGGTTATTTCTTAGATAGATCATTGATTAACATGTTGTACATTCATTACTATTATTAATATTATGAAATATGAATATATTAGAAATATAAATGTGGATGTCCAGCTATTTTATAACTCTCAATATTAATCTCCTCATCCCCCACTACTATTGGAATTTATTTCTCCACTACTATTGTAATTAATTTTAGATTGCTTTTCATTTATAATTTGTAGCATATAAATAGAGACTTTGTAATCTTGTATTATACACTTGAGAAATATACGAATAAATAAGTTGTCATCTTTATATTCTCTCTCTTGTTTATTATTCTTTATCTTTATTTTATAACACGTTATAAGCACGAGAGCTCTACTAGTTGAAGATTAGAGGATAACTTTGATATATTTTATTCCAGTTCCATTTAAATAAATAATACTTCTAATAAGTAATTACTAAATGGAATAATTTATCAGTTTATGTACATTTATTTTAAGATGTTTAATATGGTTCATATAATTTTAAATTATAACATACATGAAGTGTGGAAGACCAATTTATTCCAAAGATAAAAATCCTCAAAAAAAGGAGCAAATAATGAAAATGGTCAAGTCAAGGATATGATAATTTCAGATAAATTCAGAAGAGAATCAAATTATAAATAATATTATAGTTCCAACAGAAACTAAAGTATCTAAAATTCATAAAAATAAAGAGATCTCGATAAATTATCAAGAATGGAAAAAAATGCAACTGAGATGAAATTAATATCAATGATGTTCTTGCATATTATATAGCGCTAAATATAATGAATAATGAGGATCATGACCCAAAGTATTTAAAAGGATGTCGACAAAGAAATGATTGGCCAAAATGAAAAGATGCAATTGAGGTAAGTTAAACTCTTTTGAAAAATGAAAAGTTTTTGGGTCTGTAGTCGCAATACCTGAAGGTGTAAAACTAGTAGGATATTAATAGGTATTCACATGAAAACAAAATGAGAAAGATGAAATTATAAGATATCAAGTGCCACTTGTCGTCCAAGGTTTTTTCACAAATACTTGAAATTGATTATGAACAAATATACTTACTTGCGGTGGATGCAACAACTTTTTGGTACTTAATTAATCTGACAATACATGAAGAAGTCGATTTGAACCTAATGAATGTTGTTACAACCTATTTATATGGCTTGCTTAATTATGATATTGATATGAAAATCCCTAAAGGATGCAAGATGCTTGAAGCATGTAATTTTAGGTTATCAAGAATATTATTCAATAAAATTGAATAAATCTTTAAATGAATTAAAATAATTTGGACTCGTGTGGTATAATCTTCTAGGTGAATATTTATTGAAACAATGATATACAAAATAATACAATTTTTCCATGTATTTTTCATGAAAAGATTAGGAAATGAGTTTGTTATAATTGCAGTTTATGTTGACTGTCTAAATATAATTAGAACTCCTTACGAGCTTCCAAAAGCAATAAATTGTTTAAAGGATGAATTTGAGATGAAAGATCATGGCAGAACAAAATTTTGTCTTGGATTGCAAATTGAACATTTGAAATATGATATTTTTGTTCATCAACAAAATTATATTACAAGAGTGTTGAAACGATTTTATATGGGTAAATCACATCCATTAAGTACTCCAATGATTGAAGGTCATTAGATATGAATAAACATCTTTTTAAACCTCGAGAAAGTGATGAATAACTACTTGGTCTTGAAGTACCATATGTTAGTGAAATATAAGTACTTATGTATCTTATTGGACATACAAGACCTAATATATCATTTGTTGTAAATTTATTAGCAAGATATAGTTATTCTCCCATGCGACATTGGAATGAAATTAAATATATACTTCACTAACTCTGAGAAATTTTAGTAATACATGAAGTAGGCTGAGAATGTGTCTGGCTAAGATCGGTGATTTGGCACATTCGTCAGACATATGACTTATTTTCTAGAGAAATTATCCCGACGATATAATATTACATGTATTACTCAATTGAAATAATTATACATTAAATGAGATAAAACAAAAAAATTTTAACTAAAAATTCTTTTCACACATGATTTCGAAAAGGATAATGTTATTAATGTTCAATAAATCCGTTCAAGTGAAAATCTAGCATATTATTCACTAAGGCGCTCCCTACTACAATATTCGAAAAGCTAGATCGTAATATTGGAATTCATTGACTTAAAGATCTTGACTAATGTTGTTATGAGAAGAGAGTTAATATGCACTATATTTTCCTTAACTATGGTTTTTCATACTTGGTTTTTCTCGTAAGGTTTTAGTTGCATATAATTAAAAGAACTATGTACTATTTTTCTTTCATTAGGTTTTTATCTCTTATAGTTTTTCCTAGTAAGATTTTAATGAGGCATATTCTTATCTAATTAACATCCGAGGAGTGTTATGAATATATTATATATATAAATGTGGATGTTTAATCATTTTATAACTCTCAATATTAATGACATCATCTCCACTATTATTGGAATTCATTTCTCCACTATTATTGTAATTAAATTTAGATGACTTTTCATTTTTATAGCCTATAAATAGAGACTTTATAATCTTGTAATGCTCACTAAATTACGTGTTGGATGTCAAGAATCATGAAAATTGGAAAGAGTAAAATAAAAGAGACTTATATGTAACACAAGTTAATTGCACTGAAATCAAAATAAAAATAAATAGAAATATTCAACATAAATAATAAAATTTGCCAAACTTACAAATTAAGCATAAGACTTAAGATGTATTATGAAATTTAAGAATAGTGTATTAATTGCTAACATAAACTTAAAAAATACACAATGAATTTTATTATGAGGAGGGATCGGATGATATCCTTTTTTGGTGACATCAAATAACATCGTGTATTTTCAAAGTTTTTAAAGTTCAAACAGTCGATCCAAACCATTCAACATAATGGATATGTTAAAATGTGCTTGCAGATCAAATTTTATATTTTTTGGAATTTTTTTACTATTTATTAAGTATTTAACAAAATCGCTATATTCAGTCCGTTACATTTTTGTACCTTTCTTAATAAATAGTAAAAAAATCAGAAAAATGCAAAATTTAATCTACAAGCACATTTTAACATATCCATCAAGTTGAACTGTTTGGACTTTAAAAATGCACGGTGTCATCCGATGTCACCAAAAAAGAATGTCATCCAATCCCTCTTCTTTTATTATATATGTATAATATTTGAAAAATTAGTAGTTTCAAAATCAAATTGAGCACCAAGAAACAATTATCACATAATGGTTTGAAAAATATATAAATTTCATTTTTTTTCTGTAGCATGTTAGCATGAAATCATATAATTACGCAAACCAAAATTCTTTTAGAAAAAGTAAGATAATAAAATATATCTAACATCATCAAACTAATCAATTTTGAGAAGAGTGAGGCTATGGTGCTTTGCAAAGCATGGATTGGCATGTACTATGAATTCATATCTTTATTTTCAAAGTTTAAATAGTCGATTTAAACTGCTCAATAGAATCTTCACATGAAAATGTACTAAATACCGGACTTAACATTGGTTTAATAATTTTTTGACTATTTTTTAGATAGGGAGAAAATTACTATTATTGAATGGTCCATAATTTTTAAATTATGTGATTCTTTCTTATTTAAAAAAATAGTAATAAAATTATAAAATATGTAATTTTTTTTCTTATTTTAAAAAAATGTGTAATTTGACCTCCAAAGTATGTTTTCCAATTTTTTTATTAATATCCAAAAAATAAATAAAATTTTAAAAAAAATATCTAAATCCCGAACAAATTTCAAAAACTACCCAAACCGGTTATCCAATAACCGGATTTGGGACAAATTTCCGGTTAATGGTTTCTTGGACTCAAAACAGTATATCCGGTTAACCATTAACCGGAAAGTTATATATATATATATATATATATATATTTTTTTTTTAATAAAAAAATCCAATTAATGGTTAACCGGACTTGTATTTTTTTTTAAGTTGTGTTTTTTTTAAAACAGAAATTTTTTAATTTTTTTAATTTTTTGTATTGATATATTAGAAATGTTGAATATATTTCTTTAAAAATAGATGGAATACAATATAATTTGATTTATTAGAAAGACGGCAACAAATAACCCGGATCAATATTTTTCAGGCGGGATTTTTCGCGGCTATAAGAAAAATTAATATATTTCTTTATGAGTTATTGGGAAAAAATAAAAATGCTTACATTCTAAGTTATTGATCCCGGTTCAAAAGTCACTTCTATGTAATCCAGAAAATATTGTGATCCTTCTAGGACATTGAATTTATGAAAAGTTGTATCTATTTTTGAAAAGAAAACAAAAACTTTAACTTATTTAATTATTGTTATTAAAAAGAATTATTAAAATAGATACAACTTTTTATAAAAATGTTTTAGAAAGATCACAATATTTTCTGGATTACATAGAAGTGACTTTTGAACCGGGATCAATAACTCAGAATCTAAGCATTTTTATTTTTTTCCAATAACACATAAAAAAATATATTAATTTTTCTTACAGTCGCGAGAAATCCGGCCTGAAAAATATTGATCTGGGTTATTTCTTGCAGTCTTTCTAATAAATCAAATTATATTGTATTCCATCTATTTTTAAAGAAAAATATTCAATATTTCTAATATTTCAATACAAAAAAATTAAAAAAATTAAAAAATTTCTGTTTTTTTTAAAAAAAAAACACAACTTAAAAAAAAAAAAATACAAGTCCGGTTAACCATTAACCGGATTTAAAAAAATATATATATAACATTCTGGTTAATGGTTAACCAGATATTCTGTTTGAGTCCAGGAAACCATTAACCGGAAATTTGTCCCAAATTCGGTTATTGGATAACCGGTTTGGGTAGTTTTTGAAATTTTTTTGGGATTTGGATATGTTTTTAAATTTTATTTATTTTTTGGATAGTAATGAAAAAATCAGGTATGTTTTCATAAGAAGATCGTGTTGAAGGTTGGGATTGATATTATTTGAATTTTGAAAACAAAAATATGAATATACAGTATGAATAGTTCAACGCTTTGCAAGGTATATATCATGGCCTCCCTCAGTCCCTCTTTTAAGAATGCTAAAATCAGCGCTTCAGAAAGTATCATAGCATCACTCTATTAAGATTTTCATCTCACTTGTATCAAAATAACACAAATTTGCATTATTAAGTTGAGAAAAATGAAAACTAGTGCATGTTTAATGCCCTTAAAAGAATTTTATGGTACTTGCTTTTTCATTATTTTATTTTATTTCTCATTTCATATTTAAAATTGAAGATAATTAAACTGATTGTGCACTTAAGTTTCATGTACGACTAATGAAGCTAAAAAAGCGTTTCAAAAATCAGAAATAATCTGAAATAGATTGCATATCTATATCAAGCAAACCAAATAACAAATATGCAATATATTGAGATAAATAAAATATCCGATAAACAATTTCTATTTATTTTGAGCATTAATATTGATTAAGCATTGGTATTAAAAAAAAATTATTAAAGTACTTGATTGAGACCAAATCAGTGCAAGTACATTTTCTCAAATTTCGATATTGTAATCTGAGATCTGAAAAATCAAAATAGTAGCTGCCTTTTTTCGATATTTGCAAATGGGAACAGAAACAGTGCAAACGACCTTGAAAGGTTAAGGATATTAAGTTATTAACAGAGAAGTTTAAATTTATGTAGTGCAATAATCATGTGCAACAGCGTTTCGATTCTTTAATCTGTGGGCTGTATAAAGTAAACGCTCCTTTGTTAAATTCTTTACCCCCTTAGAGCCGTAAAATGTCCACCAAATCTAGAGCCTTTTACGCAAAACAAAGAAGTCCAGGCCTCCAGGCCCATTCCAAATTAGAATTCAAATGTTGATTTGCACGTCCGATCAGAATCCGCACGAATAATAAAGGGTCCTGCTTCTAATCGTATGGTATTGATTTGTTGTCTTGTCGATCCATTCCCGCATTTAAATGTTCCACTGACATGTTGGTCCCTAACGATTCGGTGGGACCGCTTTTCAGAGACCATGTAACCCACATATTTCTTTTCCTATTACGGAATCAGATCCTTTTGTGTATATTTATTCTGAGGTAACGAAATATTTCCGTTTAGATGTCGCCCGTCCGATCATTATCTGTTACCTTTTATATTGTGCCGATTCAGATCGGACAGTTTAGATCTAAACAGTAAGATTTTGTTACATTAGGAAAATTGAATTCTTCAAGATAGCCTAATTTTCTTAATAGGAAAGTAGACTTGTGGGTCCATTTGTCAACGCGTGGCTCATATGCAAATGACACGCGTTCATATTTCGATGATTTTAATATTCGTGCGGATTTTGATTCGACGGTCTGGATCTAGTAAGCAACATTATGTTACCTTCGGTGATATCATCAATTCTGCGAGTACAGCCGACCGAATTTTCTTCATAGGAAAGTAGACTTGTGGGTCCATATGTCGGTGACACGCGTTTATAACCTCACTCAAATCACGCCTTTTGCCTCTCACCTTGCGTTTTCTCTTCCTATGTCTAAATTTCTCTTCACTTGAGTTATAGAGAAAGTAGCCATGGAGGAAGATAGGTACCCGAATCCAAACCCTAACCCTAGTTCCCAAAATAAGGTCCCAGTGTCGTCGATTCTTCTTGGTCGGTTTCAATCGATGGTACGGGAACGAGACGACGAGATGCGAAATCGAAACCCTAATCAATCTCCGCCTCCGCTTGATATGATCGAGATTGTGAGCATCTATGAAGAGCTTTTAGGAGAACTCGCGTTCAATTCGAAGCCGATCATTACCGAGCTGACGATTCTAGCGGGAAATCAGAGGGCCTTTGCTGAGGGGATAGCTGGTGCGATCTGTACCAGGATTTCTGAGGTCGAGTCCCACCTGAGCTGTTTGTTCTATATTCGGAAAAATTTGTTCTCTTACAGATGTAGTTTTGTACATGAAAATATGTGTAAATGGAGATTTGAGCTGGTTGTCTTGTGTCCTTAATTATTTTTTTTAATTTCTTTTATTTTTCTGCGAATTTTTTGTTTCTTTTATTCCTTTTTTTTGTTCGCATGGAGAGAACATGGATTCTGAGCAATTAATTTCATTTGGAATCAAAAAGCACAATCTAAAACCAGAAAAGACAATAATATAGATGAAATTGCAGAATTATGCAAGTACTAAAAGAAATTCAGTGAGAAAACGCTTGAATATAGATGAATTAGGCAATTAGATAGATCATCTTAAATTTGAACTAATATGAATCAGAAATCAAGTGCAGTTGCATAAATGTTGGAAGCAATGTAATCTCATTGAGCTTCAAGGAAAGAACTAATCACCAAAAAGTTAAAAAAAAATATTGAGTGAAATGGGGAAGGAAAATGATCTGTCTGGTACCAAACTGGTATGCTCCAGTACTGTTTAGTTCTTACCAGTGGTTGTCTGGTACATATGCCATTTAAATGTAATAGCACCAACTTGACTGGAACTGGTTAGTTTACTGTATCAATTATTGTATGTTCATCCTTGCAAAATCAATTGTAAAATTGATGTTTGATGAAACTAAATTTTACAATTGGTTACTTATCACTTATTGGCCAATTTTCATTTATTCTGATTGACTCAATAATAACTTCTGAATAAAAGTCCCAAGTCCATTAATTAATTATCTTGAATTTAATATTGAAAGTTTGGGGAAAAGGTTTGTACTGGTACCAACAAACCCTAGTTCACTGATACAAGTGGGTTACCATACCAATATCTTTTTATTTTGTTTGTTTATTTTATTATTCTTATTACCGAACAGAATATCATTTGATTAGTACTGAGCTCTCTATTAGAATTTTGAATTGAACGGAATATAAATCCTAGATTATACTACTATTCTTATAACCACATCAATTTATTATATTGTTGTTATTCCAGGTCGCACCAGACCAGAAATTGCCGTCTCTCTATCTCCTAGACAGCATAGTGAAGAATATAGGTGGGGAGTACATACACTCTTTCACTGCCCGATTGCCTGAGGTCTTCATTGGTGCGTGGAGCCGTGTGCATCCAAGTCAGCACCCATCAATGTGCCACCTTTTTAAAACCTGGTCTCAGGTCTTCCCTTCTAGTGTTCTCCGAAAAATAGAAGATGCTCTGCAGTTCAATTCGTCTTCTTCTGGTACAGATCATCAGCAGCAGCAGGTGGCGGGCCCCATTAGACAGGTTCAGTCTGACTCACCAGTTGATTCGCCTTGCCCGTCTCGTATACATCTTAACCCAATGTATTTGGAGTCTCCTCACCAGCTCAATCAAGATCTATCATTACAATTTCCTTCTAGAAGAAGCAGCTTTCTACCTCCACCAAAGCCTCCATCACCAACCCGAATCGGGATTCGACGGTCTAGATCGCCCCCTCCTGACATATACACAGATAGGCCATCCACTTCCCACATCTTCAGGAATGGGTATCGAGTCCAGAACCCAAACCCACGAGAACTGATAGATGCCTATGGAGGTGATAATAGAAAGATTCAAAGGCTGGAAAATGGTAAAGAATGGAAGAGATCAGAAGATGAGTTTCTGTGGGAAAATATGAGCCCGACCTTCTCGGATCGTGTAAGAAGGGAACAGAGAGAGAGGATAGGTTTGTATGGGCCTGTGTCAGGCTTGGTTGGCAGCCGGCCTGATTCGAGGCCTGTTGAGCCCAGTTACAGGAGGAGTTGGCCCAGGCAGGGTCGTTTAGGTCCAATTGATGAACAGGTCTATGTATTGGAAGAGAGTAAACCTATTTCTAGTGTATGTGTACCAGCCACTTTTTCTTTTGCTTGTAATCTCAGCTTTTGTTTTTTATACATTGTCCTAGTTAGTGTAGATAGACTAGTACCAGTACATGTACCAGCTTTTGTTTTTTTTAGTGCATAATAATTGAAGTACTAACTTTAGGGGAAATATTAGGACTTAATAATGGTTGTGACTAATGTTCCATAAATTTTTGTTTTTAAAAAGTTAAAATCGGTCTCATTTTTCATACGGATTGTGATATATATCCTTGCATTTGCAGTTTGGAGATACAGTGGCATACCAAAAAAATGAAGGTAGTATTGCATCTCATTTTGACCCTATTCCCTACCAGCACCCAAGCTTGAATCATGTGCATGAATCCTCTAAATTACCACCGTACACCGGATCAATGCACATGCAAGCAAACCGTGGTGCACTGCACCATGTCCGGCCACCTCATAACCCTTCTGTTGTAACACGAGTCATGCCACCTCCATTAAATGCTTCTCGCTCATCATCAGTCAACTCCATCAGACAACTTACACCAAAACCTGATTATATGAGAAGTGCAGCTGATACCTCCTTAGATGTTAGCAAGCCGTCTCTCTTCATACCGACCATGCCAGCCGGTACTGTACCAGTATCTGTTCCTGTACCTGTGGCAGGCCATAGGTCAGCTCAGCCACCAATACTGATTAGGCACACACAAGGAATTGCAGCACCAACAGCAGCATTGCCTCAGTTACTGCAACCTCAGCTGCATGCAGGGGCTGTTAGTGCTCCTTTGCCTGGCAATATTAGTATGATGCCACCTCTGCCCCCTGGCCCACCTCCTTCCTCATCATCTCAAGTGGGACCCACCTCTCTACCTACTGGGCATGTGCAGTCATCTAGTACTTCTCCTGTTGCTTTCTCAGGCCTGCTTAGTACACTTATGGCTCAAGGCATTATTTCGTTGAAGCCACAACAAACCCCATCTGAGGTACTAACATGATAAATATATATATTTCATTAAACAGTTCTGAAAATCTTTTTTTTTTTCTTTCTTTCTAATATCAGATATTTGTTCTTATTATTTCATGTTTCAATCCAAATAGGATGCATTAGGCTTTGACTTCAACCTTGACCTCTTAAAAGTAAGGAATGAGTCAGTAATAAACGCATTATATTCTGAGTTGCCAAGGCAGTGCACAACTTGTGGGGTCCGTTTTCAGCATCAGGATGAGCATAGTGCACACATGGACTGGCACGTGACCAAAAATCGTGTTGCCCGAAACAGAAAGAAGAAACCATCACGTAAGTGGTATGTAAGTGCCAATGAGTGGTTACGTGGGGCCGAGACGATAGGTACCGAGGCGTTACCAGTTGTACCGTCTGTAGAAACTGAGAAGGAAGAGGAGGTAGAAGTGGCTGTACCAGCTGATGAAAATCAGACAGCATGTGCTCTGTGTGGGGAGCCGTTCGAGGATTTTTATAGCGATGAGACTGAGGAGTGGATGTATAAAGGGGCTGTTTTTATGAATGGTACAGATGAGAGTGGTGCCAGTACCAGTACTGGTCCCATTGTGCATGCCAAGTGTAGGTCTGAATCAACCAATGCTTAGAAATTTAATTAGAGGTGAGTTACACATTGTGTTGTGTTAATACTGCACAGTTAATTATTGGTAATGGGCTTATTCAGTTTTTATTGATGGTGCAGGTTAGGCAAGTGAGAAATTTATTTACGAAGGTTATGTGAGATGTAAATGGCGGCGGTAAATCTGTATTGTTTCTGAGTAACCTTTGTTGAGTACCAGTGGTACTGGTGCACAAGCTACAGAAGAAGTCAATTGTACAGTTATTTTAATTTGGTGAAAAAATAATTAAACTTCTCATTCTCTCCCCGTCTGTGTTATTTTTCCTTGAAAACTTAGCAGTGTATTATCTGTCTCTCTCGCTCTCGCCCCGTCTTTCTCTATCTCTGTCTTTCTCAGTGATGAGCAATTTATTGAATATCATTCTTGCTAACAGGGGTAAGAGCTGAATTAATTGAAGTATCCAACTTTTATGTGTTGTCAAGTAGTGCAGGTTAGTAGTCTAATTTTCATGTGTCAAAGAGAATGTAATGTAATATGGGCATGTTATTAAGTTATAAGCAGATTGAGAGATGTGCTATATGTGCTATATATGCCAAGCATTTATTTTTGTATTTTAATTTCTCTATTAAAATATTTCTATGTTGTAAGTTGAATTGTGGTTGGATCAACTGATGCTGCGATAAAATAAACAATGTTATGTTCTGTGTAAACTGTTAATGTTTTTTATTTTTTTTACTATTGTTTATTTCCTTTTTTTCAAAAATAAATCAAACAGATTGGTGCATGGCTTAATTTATTATTTAATGAATCCCATTCTTCTTT
Organism: Carex pumila; assembly: GCA_033356055.1. Classification (NCBI taxonomy): domain Eukaryota; kingdom Viridiplantae; phylum Streptophyta; class Magnoliopsida; order Poales; family Cyperaceae; genus Carex; species Carex pumila. The sequence goes on along the minus strand of JARJHM010000152.1, from coordinate 385,387 downwards.
CATTGGCGATAATAATTATACGAAGAGGGAATCCCACGTAGACCCCTCAAAAACATCAAAATTACATATTTTTCTCTCTAAATTTTAAAATTTCTTATTTGACCTTCTAAATTGCAAAACTCATAAATTTTGCCCATTTCATTGTATTTTATACCAAAAATCTATTAAATTTATAAAGAAATAATTTTACCTTTTATTAAAAGCATGAAACACTTATCGGATTAAAATTTGATTTCAATGAAGTCCTCTATCGTTCGATCTGCTTTAAAATTTGTACACACTAGATTGGTACAAATGTTCTTTAAAATTTGTACACACTAGATTGGTACAAATGTTCTTTAAAATCTGAACGCACTAGATTGGTACGAATGTTACGTGTAAAGCTGGCAAATTGCAATAATGTAATTCTAGTATAAAGCTGACAAATTGCAATTATGTAATTCTAATATATTTCGTGCTTAATTTAGGCTGTCATTATAATATATAAGTTGAAGTTATCGAAACATATCTACATAAAGTTTGGTTTGGTGGCTGCCACAGCAACCCTTTTGCACCAACATGCCAATTTTTAATCCCATTTGGTTGAACCACTGATCTTATTTCTTGCCAAAATGCCCAATAATATATGAGGAAATTTCACGTATACACCTCAAAAACCTTAAAATTATATATTTCTCCCTCTAAAACTCACAATATCATATGTATCCCTCAAAATTTGAAAAATTACGAATTTAACAATTTTTTTGCCTTTTCTAATATAACTGATTTTAAATTTATAAACCTCTTATTTTGCCCCTTTTTAATTAAAAAATAAAAAATGTTTAGTATTCTAATTGGTATGGGTGTACAAAAATACTGTCGACCCACCCGATCCGTTTGACTTGTCCGACCCGACCCGTATTTTACCAGGTTGAGATGTTATTGGGTCGGGTACGGGTTGGATTTTGACAAATCCGTTACTCTAGGTTGGGTCATTAGTTTGCTCTTAATAACCGGTTTATTGATAAGCATAAATTATATACACATTTAATCTAGGTTTTATTATAAAAACAACCCCAAATATCTTGTATTTTTAATATAAAGTGATTTAAATATACCTAGAATCAAGTTGCTACGGTTGTTTGGCTTTTCATTGCAGGAAATGATGAAAAATGGCGAAAATACCCACCAGTGAGGATCAAATCACCCGCAGTGCGGGTCAGCCCAGCCGCACTGAGGACTTAGTCGCATTTCCAACATCCAAGCGCTGCGCAGGAATTTTCCCGAGCCTAGTGCGGATGAAGTTCCACCCGCAGTGCGGATGAGCCCAGCCGCACTCAATACTTAGCCGATTTCAGAACATGTTTGAAAAGCAGAATCCACTCGCAGTGCGGATCAACCATCCGCACTGTCATCCGCATTCAACTAATTCGCACAAGTTAAATAAGGAAACTTAGAGCCAATGCGGATGAGACCACCCGCAGTGCGGATCAGCCATCCGCACTGGAGCCGCAGAAATGCCAAATTTACACAGTTTCAACACGGGTTCTATTTTTGGCACTTCATGAACGTGTGTTACAGTTAAATATGGACAGGGAATCTTGGGAAACAATCCAAATATAACACCCACTAACTCCACTTTCTAGGCTCTTAATTGGGCATGGTCTTTGACTATAAAAGGGGGTGTTCATTCTCCATTCAGGGGATCCTCATTCTTTCATTTTTCTCTCTCTACACACACACAATACTTAGCGATAAATTCTGGAGATAGGAAAGCTTTCAAGCAAGGAGAAGAAGGGTTTCCTGAGCAAGAAGTCGGCGAGATAGAGGTTTTTGATTTGTAAAAGGGTGTAATTACTTCCTTTATTTCATTTCTTCTTACTTTTGCCAATTTTTGTAATGGATCTCTCCATGAGGGAGTAGATCTCTCTCTAGGGGTTTAGGTCAATGCATGAACTTGTTTAATTCTATTTTATTCGGTTATTTGTTTTTATTATGATTGTTTTATGGGATTTGATGTTAATTTCTGTGATTTAATCATTTGTGTTAATTACATAATTAGTACTTGAATTGTAGTATCCCGTTTTGGATTCGAAAGAACCAAAATTGACTGTGATCAATATGATAGTACCAAATTATGAATGCAAATACCCTAGGTTTAGGTTAAGATTGTAACCAATTTAATCTAAACTGGAACTATAAAAATTAAGGTTAGGAACTTGGTGAGGAACCTAAACGAGAAGCCAAACCCTAATTAGGACATCTCAATTCGAATCGGGTATTGGTATGATGGACTTAATTGCGAAGTACCAATATTTGAGGAGAAGAGAGACTACAAGCGCTCAATGGGTCTAGGTAGCTAGGGTGAGGAACCTAATCGAGAAGTCCGAATTACCTAGGCACGTTATTAATTTACGAAAGTAACCCTTAATAACATATTAGGTTAGAAACCTCGTCAAATCATACATGAATTCAAACAAATACCGAATTAATAGAGTTATCAAGGGATTGTAGACCGAATACCCCTAGATCTTCTCATCTAGAAAGCAAACCAATATTTCTTTCATTCATTTACTTTTATTGTTTTAAACTCTTTATTCGGGTATTGAACCCAAATTTAGGAATTGTTAGAACAAACCCCCCCCCAATTTACTTTTATCGCACTTTACTTTATTTTATTTTTCTGAAATATTTTACTAAAGTTTAAACTAAGTTTTTATCATACTCCCTGTGGATCGATACCTCAAATACTACCTTGATAGAATTGTGCACTTGCAATTCAATTCAACATGTGTTAAAGGTTTAAAAAGTACATCATTGTACTGAAACTTTGCACCATACCCTTTGGGCGCATCATTTATACTTGAATCTGGCCTCAAATCTACGTTTTTACATTTTTTATATGACTTCTCTTTCTATTTACTGCTCCCCTCACGTTTAAAGCACTCTTTATTTCTACTCAATGTTGAAGCTATGAAGATATTTAAGCGTTTAAAGTTTAATTTGAATTTGAATTGTTATGTTTTTTTTTTTTTTTATTTCATAGATTTTATATGTGATTGTTATATGTCGCTGCCTGTTTTTTAGGATGTAACATTCTTGATATGTTTTTTTTTTTTGTTATGGATGTTATATGCTAAATTATTTCTATTTTATTTATGTTTGTCACTTTTATTTGTACATAGTTTTTATAAAAATAGTAAAAAGATATATAATAAATTTTTGATCAAAATTATAACCCGTCTAACCCGCATAACCCGTAATAACCAGTATATGAAAAAATAGATGGGTTGGATTGGGTTATGGGTGGGTCAAGTAAAGAATTTTTTTAACCCGATGTAATCGGATTAAATTCAAATGTTAATAAAATATTATCGACCTGCCCGTTGTACACCCCTACTAATTGGTTGATTTTTGAGAGGAAATAGTTCATTTCTATATTTGTGATGCATACACACTGATATTTAGGATTAAGTTTGTGAACACGTCATAGGTAAAAAACAAAACCATTTGCCATCACATGAACTGACTAATTAGGAAATGAACAGTCCTTAAACATGCTACATATATCTTTTTCTTTTCTAATAGACAATAAATGAATACTTTATAAATTTAAAATGAGATTTCCTAAAAAAAGACAAAAAGTTGATCAAATTTACGAGTTTTTCAAATTTAAAGCAGTAAATATGATATTGTAAATTGAGAAGGAATCAAGTTACAACATTTTTTGAGTTACAACAATTTTTTTTTTAATTTTGAAAGTCCAAATCGTCGATCCAAACTGTTAAATATGATCTCTACAATAAAATGTGCTTGGAGACCAAATTTTACGTTTTTTGGAAATTTTTTACTATTTATTAAGATGGGTACAAAAACTAGTCAAATTCAGACCATTGAATTTTGTATTCATCTTAATAAATAGTAAAAAAATTCCAAAAAATATAAAATTTGGTCTCCAAGCACATTTTATTGTAGAGATCATATCTAACGGTTTGGATCGACGATATGGACTTTCAAAATTAAAAAAAAACTTGTTGTAAGTTGTTGTAACTTGATCCCTCCTCTTGTAAATTTTAGAGGAAAAAAATATTTAATTTCAAAAAATTTCAAGGACATACATGAAATTCTCCTATTTAAGAACCCCTCAAACTTACATCCTCTCATCTCTCATCTCTAATCTTGGCGTGCATCTCCAATAGTTGTCATGCACCAAGTAGAACCAGAATCTACACATTTTTTAGGGTTACGATGGTCCAACTACAGCAAAGATCCGCTTTACAGCCCGAGACCAAAACAAGGTTACATGCATAGTTCAAAAAATCGGAATCGGAATCGGAATCGGAATTGGATTTTTGACCGCCTAGTTAGAATCGGATGAATCGGCCAGAATCGGAAAAATCAGATCGGTAAATCGGGTTTTTTTGGTAGAAGCATTGTTTTGTAGCCAAAAAATAAAAAAAAATTTATAAAATAATTTATAAAAAAATTATGTTAATTAAGATAATATTACATTCATATAATCCACTAATATAATTTATAAAAAAACTATGATAATATTACGCTCATATAATTTATAAAAAAACACTAGTCATGCTACTGCTGAGGGCCTTTCACTAAAAAAAATATATACATATTGAGTTCTAAATAATAAAAATATCAAGGACTGATTTTAAAAAATGCCAAATATCTTTTTTTTTTTTTTTTGACGGTTGAAGCCCTTAGGCATATTTTATTGAATAACTTTAATACTATTACATTTTCCTAAGTTAAAGAAGTAATAATCTCCTCCTTTAACAGGGACGACTTTTCCTAGAACTAAAAAGACAAATAAACTAAAAAGACTAAATAAACTGAAAGTAAAAGCCATTGGAGATAATTAAAAAAGGCCCGCTCCGTTCCTTCTTGCAAATTTCTGAGAGTTTAGGGGACTTGTCCATAACTTTTCCATTTTCCTCTCTCACAATCCTTCTCTTCTGCGTGTCTTCGGTGTTCTTCTCCCCCTTCTCACCATGGTTCGAAAAATCAGCGCCTTCTCACCATTGTTCGAAAAATCAAGCTCAAATAGCGCATCTTCGGTGCCTTCTCCCCCTTTCGGGCTACCTTCTTCTCTGAATCGGCACAGGCACAGAGGTTAGTAAAATTAAATTTTTTTTTGCTTTAATTCGTTTGAATCGGTGTAAATCGGACGGAAAATCAGAAAATCGGCCGATTCTGACACTGTTTATCCGATTTTTTTGGAAAAATCGCACAAACTTAAAAATCGGGCAAAAATCGGCTCGGTCCAGTCCGATTCCGAGTTGAATCGGCCGATTCAACTCGGAATCGGCCGATTTTTCGAACTATGGTTACATGGTTAGGCGCGCATTCTTGCAGAGTTATCAGCTGTTAGCCCGGGAATGCTTCAGTGATTGGCTGAGGCGCAACCCGAGGGAATGCTTCTGTAGGTTTTTTAGTGGCTGGTTTTCCATGCGAAAGTTGCGCAACACCGTTTCGAGAATTTCTCCTTTCAAGTGCTTTCACTCAAGGGATAGTACCTACATTGGTGATTTCTTTTGAAATTTTGCTGTGAAAAGTAAATTATAGGAATTCAGATCTCGTCTCGCCCGTCTTTAATTTGTGTCCTGTGAATGCAATTTTTCGTGTTTTGGATGCGGTTCATGAAAACCTTGTATACATTTTTTTTTCTTTTTCTTATTATCAATAAGAGAGTGCTGGTGTATACAATCATTCTAAAGACAGTTTTGTTGGCCTTCAAATCAAACATTTTGAAATCAGAGAAATTTACTGAGTGATTTATCAAATTTACCAAGTTTTCAGCTGAATTTCTGACATTTCCTATCTATTTTTCTAATTTTCTTTTATAATATGTATACATAATAATGTTTCAGTATTCGTAATTGGTTGAGGGAGTACTGTACTTGAACTTGGTCGTTGTTGCTTAAAAAAAAATACCAAGACATGATATGCACATATTCTTCATTAGTTAAATTGATTTTGTTTTAGAGAAAAAGTTTCTGTCCACTGGATTTTGTCCACTATTTGTTCACAACTTTATTCACTCCCGTCTAACTGTCTTTTAATGGAAATCTATTTCTCTTATCCAATTCGACAAATTATAAAATCACGACAGAAATGCTTTCCTCCAAAATTAGCTTTCCCTTCTTTTATCTTTCGCTCTCTGATCAGACTCATTACCACGGGATGAATCAAAAAAGGATGATCAGATCTTATCTCTCCCTTCTTCTCCTATTTTGTCGTAATTGTTTCTACCTCTCGCCTCTCATCTCTCCTCTCTCCTCTCTCTCATTTCTCTACCGACAGCCGCAACGACAACGAGAGTGGATAAGAAAGAGATGATCGGATCAGAAGAATAATCTGGATCGGCCGCGATGGCAACGAAATCGTAATTGTTATTTTTTTTGTATTTATCTTCTCTGATTCATTTTTCCTTTGCAATATCGATTTTAATTGAGATTATTGACTCGATCTTGTTTTTTATACATGATTGCAATGGAACCTTCAATCGTGGAGCGCAATCGAATATAAGTTGTTTTTGCTGAAGAGCACTACAAAATTCAAATCTATAAGTTATTTCTGTTGAATTTATTGTTTTCATTGTATGCAGTAACAGATCTAGCATTTCAAATGAAAATATGGAGGAAAGAGGTGATAGAGAGGCGATATGGAATATTGATCTGTTAATTTTAATGTATTGTCTCGTTAATTTTATAGTATTCATCTGTGAAAATATGAAGGAAATAAATGATAGAGATGCGATATGGAGTATTAATCTGTTAATTTTACAGTATTGCCTTGTTAATTTTACATTATTCATCTTGTTATTTTACAGTATTAATTTTGTGAAAATCTGGAAGAAAGAGATGATAGAGAGGCGATATGGAGTATTAATCTGTTAATTTTATAGTATTCATCTTGTCATTTTACAGTATTCATTTTGTGAAAATCTGGAGGAAAGAGATTTTACAGTATTTATCTTGTAATTTTACAGTATTCATCTTGTGAAAATCTGGAAGAAAGAAATGATAGAGAGGCTTCTTACTCATCCGAACAAGATTCAATTGAAAATTCTATTGTATATAAGATTCAATTTTACAGTTTTGCTAATTCAATTTTATAGCCAAATGAGAATAAGTTGTCCAAAGAGAAGTAGAAGGATTGAAGGAAGGTTGCAACAAAGCCAACTGTCACAAGTCGAATTGGACAGCCAGTAGCTCCACTGTGATGTCTCAACTATACAAGATTCAATTGTAAATTTTACTGGAGTATTGATTTGTTAATTTTACAGTATTCATCTTGTGGAAATCTGGAGGAAAGAGATGATAAAGATGCTTCTTACTCATCCGAACAAGATTCAATTGAAAATTCTACTATATACAAGATTCAATTTTATAGTTCTGCTGATTCAATTTTACAGTATACAAGATCCAATTGTAAATTTTACTGTGTAAAAGATTCAATTTTACAGTATACAAGATTCAACCTAGTGCGAACACTAATAATTAACTCTAACTGCCAATAATCGCTAATATCTAACTCTAACTGTCAAAAACTTCCTATAACTATGATTTTCGAAAGTACATTTATTTTGTCTTATTGTGCAAGTTGCAATCTTTTTCTAACTATCATGTGATCATTTCAAATAGTTGCTGGATGTTTTGTGATTAACTGATATATTTTATGTGATATATTGTATAATTATATAGTATGTAGAAATAATTTTACAGTATTTACGCAAATCAAAGCTATAGACAAATGGTGGACAAAAAATTATGGATAATTAGACGCTTTGTTTTATGCTGTCATGAAACTTGCTTTTTGGAACAATCTCAAATAAACAAAACATGAAAGTGGCAAGAATTATGAATTGGGAATCGTGATACCGGAATACAGTGGCATAATAAATTCTTGCTTTCTAAAATAAAAGAAATACAAAAGCATATAAAAGCTTCAAACAAAAGCGATTGTTTTAAGCCTCCTTTGGGGTTGCTTTTCTATATATATGTATAGCGTATTGGCAAAATTAATGTAAACTTTATATTCTAAGAATAGTTATATATGGAGACAGTATTTTATTCATGGAGCAACCGAGAAAATAAAAATATCTTGTCTATACTATTCCTGTATAGTCGGATATTATTGTCTATAACTAATATGTAATTAACATATATAGTCAGATATTATTGTCTATAATTAATATATATAGTATAATTAGTATTTTACTATTTTCTATTTTTCAATTCCTTGATAAACAGGTCATGCTTATATATGCTTTAGGTCATATGTACAACAAATTCTATTTCCTGTCAAGTAACAGTAAATTCTGATATCATGTCAATTATCCCATACATAGCAGAACCAAGAAGAATGATAAGGGATGAAAAAAGTCTATCATCATCATCATCAGACTGGCCTGATCTACCCCCTGATTTGCTCCGCCTCATCTATAGAAAGCTCTACGACACCTTTGACTTCATCAACTTTCGTGCCGTTTGCAAAGGGTGGTTTGCAGCTGCTCCTCTCTCTGAACACCCTCCTCAATTCCCATTTCTCCTTGAGGGTGGCATCTCTGAGTTTAAATTGCATTCACTTCAGAGCAGAAAGACTCGTATAATTCAATTGCCAGAACCTTTTTACAAGGTGTTCACTGGACAGTCACAGGGGTATTTGGTCACATACAATGTTGGATATAATCATACCTCCGTGACTGTCCTTAATCCATTCACGAGGGCTGAGATCTCTCTCCCATTTGACGGGTTCACATGTTTTCGGCCCCTCCATATTGGTTTAGATGATATGGTAATAGATATGTGGTGTTATGAAGGTAGATTTGTGGGGTTTCGGAAAAATGAGGAGAGTGAATGGGCTCTAAAAGGACATTTCCCAGGACGTGTAGAAGCGTACCACAGAGGGAGGGTATTTTTTTCTAATTTCCTCGATTATAGCACAACAATTATAGACTTGAACACCGGAAACAGGTTAGAAGTGATGCTTCCCTCAAACAGCGTGAAAGATGATTTCTTTTGCCTTGGCGAAGGAGCCGGTGCTTTCCTTGGAATTCAGCGACGCTTTCATTCATGCACTGCATATGAATATTTGTCGGTAGAGAAATGCTGGTTTGAGGTCTACCAGCTTGACGAAAAACAAAATCCTCCCTGTTGGGTAAAACTCAGCGACATTGGCGATCTGATGATATTTCTGGATTCAGATAATAGTGGGTTTTGCCTATCTGCTAGTGATTTCGATGGAATTAAAGGGAACTGCATCTACTTTACCAGTTGTCATTCCGAAAGGGTTGATGACATTAGGATGTTAATTGGTCTTTATGAGTTGGGGAAGCTCAGGTCTAAAGTGATCGGTCAATTTGAGTCGAAAGGGACCTGGATAGTGCCTAATGTGTACTAACTAGTGTCTTGTCTGTAAGAATTAAAAAAAAGCATGAAATGAAAAATAAAGAGAAGAAAAAATCCTAGCCGCCGCTCCTCACTCTTTTACCTTTCTTTATTTTGTCTCTCTCATCTCTTCTAGTTGCTACCTCCGATATAGTGATACACTACTAGAATCGTAACTTATAGCAAGGGGAGCACCTGTTTGTTGCAAGGTAGAGACAGTCCTTGCAACAGAAATGGCGTTTGACCAGGACTCGAACTTGTTGCAAGGGTAGTCCCATGCAACATGTATCACATGCAAATGTATGATGTGCAACCATGCAACTGTTTTATACCTCCCCTTGCAACTACGTTTTGAAGGTAAGATATTATAATTTATTAAAGGTCCATGCAACAGCTCAAAATCATTGTCTTGCAACTACTTAACCACATGAAAGATATTATATTTTATTAAAAGTCCATGCAACTACTTAACTCCATGTCCATGCAACTAGTTAACCCCATAGTTATATTATATTTTATTGAAGATCCATGCAACTACCTAACCCCATATTTTATTTTAGTTCCTGGAGACAGATTCAATTCTGTTTATTTGATATCTCCTTTTGACAATTTAATTTATCATAAATTTTGAATTGAACATGATTTTCATAGTCCCATTTAAATAGCACAATTTGGTCCGAAATAAAAGATACAATTACAGTAGCTATATAATTAAGTATTACAATCCTTCTAAAATTCCTCATTAATCAACAAAATAATTTATATAACACATCCTAATTAATAAGAAAAATACTTGAATTAGATAGTGGTTTAGTAATATCATCACAATTGTTAACTACACCAAAATACCCCAAACTGATACACATCAATACACTATTGCATAGTTTAATAATTTTTGTATAAACAAAATTATTAAAATATGTTTGGCATATACACTAGTTCTTTTATAAGAAAAAACAAAGAATACTGTCTTTTTCAATAAACATTTTCACTATATACAGTAGCTAAATAGTATTTAAATATTACAATCCTTCACAAATCACAAATATTGTCTGCACTTGTGTCTTCAAGTTATTGAAATGTCTGATCTGTCCTCCTGCAGAATTTTTTTTTAAACATGAGTATCAATAAATGACAAAAATTAGCATAAAATCAACCTAGTTGTATATCAGTACAAATAGATCAGATTTTTAGTTTTTTGATAAAAGTGGTATGAGACTATCTATCGACCGCAATCCAGTATTGAACATTGGCACTAGTATATAACCCTACCAATAACCTTGTTATCTCAACTCCCAAGAATATAGAAGCAAATATAAAATCTAAGGTAAAATCAAATACAAAACCTGACAGCAGCTTTGTATTTCAATCTGACCCAGATATTGCAACTCAATCTGAATACAGGGTACTAAAATATACCAAATAATATAAACTCTAGCTAAGTTGGCATATGATTGAAATTCCATAAAGGCATATGATTGATTCACTTGACCATATTCATTATGAATTTGCATAAACCAGCGTGTGGTGAGACCATACAATGTTACATATCAAACAATATAATTCTCAATAAAACAAGCATTGGATAAGAAAAGAGGGGATGATAGTAATTGGACCTGAAAAGAGGGAACTCCAGTATCAAGGGAGTACTTGAGACCACTTGTTATAGTCTTAGCTTTCATAGCGAATTGCAATCTTTTCCATTATCAACGCGCTATTCAACAAGAGAAGTTCCAAAATTAGTATTAGACAAAATTAAATAAGGTCAAAATGCCAAAGAGTTATTCTTAAGGAGTACAGGCTCATTTCTGTTTTTGATCTATCATTTATTTCTGACAAGAGTATTGTTTCAGTTAAAAGCACAAAATTGATGAAAAATAAGGAATAATAACAAGATCAAAAAAATTAATTGATCCACCTCTTTGCTTGGTGTGCCCCAAAAAAGAGCATGTTGCCTCTTCTACAGGGGAATTAGGGATAGGGTTAAGGAAGGGAGAGCAGGGACATAAGTCATATATTTAATTTAAAAGGAGCACTAATTAACTATGAAATACCTAAATATATAAATTCAAAGATTTGAACCATCTAATGACATCAGTCATATATTCAATTTTGCAACTTCTAACCTCATTATCTCTACAGAGGTCATTGCTTGAGATTAGTTCATCAATTTATTTTTGGTTCGGGCATTTTGTCGAACACTTAATGCATGCATCAATGCGACAAAATTTACTCAAACTTAAGAATGCACATGATTCAGTGAGGCATTTCATCAAACACATCGTGAGCATAGTGGAAGTGTAACCAAATTAACAACAAGGATACCAACAAAATTCAATTAACTAATTTGTACAAAGTAATTTGGACAGCTAATTGCACTAATTAATCTTCATCGGTAGTTGAAGTGTAACCAATTAATTTTAGTTGATCTTGAATTTACTACTCACCACTTTGTGTATCCTTAGCAGAAGGAACAAAGGGGACAAAGGGGAATGCAGCCTGAAGAGGGGAAGGCACCGTCGAGAATCGTCTAATCGTTATTTGGATGAATTATCAGGGCTGCTGGGAAGCCAGTGCTACAAATGCAGAGATGTAAAAAGTAATTCAGAAGGAGGGTTTGGTGGGGATTTATGGCTTAGCGGGGAGTGAAATTTGAGAGGGAAACAAATTTTGACAAAAATTCAGAGAAGGAGAAGTGAAATTCGAGAGGAGGGAATCGAAATTTTTAGAGGGAATCAAAATTCGAGTTCTATAAACTCCATCAGAAAGGGGAGAAGGCGGGAGGGTGGTAAGAAAAGAAAAAATATATATATTGTCTGGATTATTTGTGGCTTCAGAGGATTTATTACGAACGAATATATATTGTCTTTGTATAATATACTGAAAAGCTTATGAAATGGTACGAATACATTTGTTACACAAATGAAACAAACCCACTCTATTGGCGATCCTCTTCTTCTGGATGATTTGTGGCTTTCACCGACTTATTTGTGAACAAAGTTGTATGACCTTTTGGTAATCAGTGACCCTCCATTGTTCATCAAACAGTTTGTATCAACAGATGATGAAACTGGTAATTTTTGTACATAAAATAATACGAATAAATTCCAAAAAAAATATTTTCTACATTTATACATACCCTGTGACCAAATAATGTTTGTAATTGTCAATTTCATATATTTTCATCACTATTTGTCTATTAAAATTGAGCTAATAATTGTGGACCGTTCATTTTTGTATGAGTAATCAACGGTCGATCTGCAATAAAATAACATCTAATTTCTTTTAAAATGATCAAGTTAGTACCATGAACTTTAAAAATGAAAAAAATTTGGAGTTCCAACAATTATAAGCTTCGATCCATTGTGTAATATCTATAGCCCTACGATGTCATTATATTACATTGCTTGGATGGATGTGTAGATGAACATCAAATTAGATCAAACTTACCAACAATAAAATCAATGAAACACTCTTTGATTTGAACGGTTCCGATCGACCACTGGACGACATTTGTCTTTGTTTCTTCATTAACTCGTCCAACAAGAGTTGATGTTCTATGATCATGCATGTTTTACATAAGTCATTGATACAACATACATGTACAACTGTAAAATTTAATTTGTCAAAATTATTTAATAATGCACTAAAAATGTTCTAGCATTATATTTTGATATAAATTTTATCAATATCACTATTGTCATTTTAATAATTTCCATTTATCAATCTGATAGTAAAAGTATTACTCTAGTTAAATTTATAATAAATAAAATCAACATCAGTTATTACTCGTAAATATTTAAACATATATGTATCATCAATTATAATAGTAATTTGGCCATAAAAACTGTAAAAAAATATTAAAATATACTTTTAGAATTTTTTTCATATTATTTGTTATCCATACATTACTTAATTTTATTTAGTTTTATTTTTACTTCCCGCTCAATTTTCCCTCACAGACCTTTGAAATCTTGAGCAATTTTGTTAGCAGAGCAGTTTTTATTTTATGCAACGCACGGCCTGTATAATCTAAAGAGTATCCAATATATATAACACACTAATTGAAGCAAAAACTGCTCTGTTAATATATATGTACTTAGAAACTTTTTGTTGCCCATCGCATCCCATCCAGAGAGGATTTAGGGAGCCGCCTCTCTTGAACTCATTTTGCCCTAAGTCATTTAGCAATATTCTCATTTCCCTCCCTATGTCTCTCTCTTTCTCTGAGGGTTTTCAAAATCGATCTCTCCACCGCTCAGTGCAAATCCGGCTCCCCTCTGAGTCCGTCGCTCAGCAACTTCAACCCCTCTCTCCTCTGCTATTACCTTTGCCGCTCAGCGCAACTCCGACCCCCTCTCTCTCTAGGTCAGTACCGATTTTTCTCTATAGGATTTCTTTTAGATTATCCTCATCTACTCAATCATTGCCATATCTTGCTACCATGTAATATTGTTTATCATGTGCTAATCTTGTTTTAAGCTATTAAATCTGTCTTGTCAAATTTCTAATTAGTTAAACCCTAGGTCAGAGCCGTGTTGAATCAATTTAATTAATTAATGTTGAATGTTGTCAGTGATGTGCTTTGTTTCAGTCAAGTTGTTTGCAGTCAAGTGTGTTTGCATCACTGGATTTTGAATGCTGTCAGCGATGTGCTTTGTGAAATTGGAACAGACAAAGCAACACTCTTGAAGAGGGGTAATACTGTTATAGTTATATCTTGGTTAAACATTGGTGTCAATAAAATCTTAAGTAAATATACTCTTCTGTTGAGAGATGAATTTTGATAGGTGTCACATATCTATTGCATTGCTCTTAGTTATACTTGCAGTTAATTAGCAACCTCCTAATCGCAGCCTTTGGGGATTTGGTTCAGTTGATGGGGTGAAAGCTAAGTTGAAAAAGTTAAGTGATGCAGTATAATAATTGACCTATTAATTACAAAATTAGTTTATCCCTCTTCTCTTTTCCAAAATCAGTTCATGTTCTCCCAATTATTATAAATACAGGGGTTACAGGTGCCTATTACACATGTTAGTTTGAGCAAAATCTGGGTTATTTTAGGCTTTTAAAATAATAGGGTTCTTATGTTCATGGATTCTCACATATACATTTTTTTCTTAGGAACCAGCTAGCGGTCCTGAACGACCACAAGATAGTACAGCAGGGAATATGGGTTCTTTGCAGGTAACATTTTAAGATAAAAATCTATGGGATGTAGCTGTTACAAGTCTGAACCAGCCATGTTGTGCTCTCCATATTCTAACATTGCACTTCTACTTATAATTCTTAGGTTCAAGGCCTCTCAACCACCTCAGGAACTACCTTCAAGTCTACAAATGGAATTCAATCCGGTTAGTACATTTACAATGTTGGTTGAATATTAAAATTCTTATGAAAAGAACATCTAAGGCAGCAAATTGAAAGAATTAGATGTTCCATACTAATGGGTATCACATTAATGGGTAATGGTACCATTGAGTATATTTTAAGATAATGGTAAGATGTAAGAAGCAAACGATTGATTTTTAAGGTGCCTAGTTTGGTGTTGTTTTGTTGGTACCGACCCAGTACTGCCACTGGTATCAAAATTGAACTGACAGGGACCCTTCTATATATACTCCTTAAATGTACCAAAACCAGTTCAAAGAACAGTGTATACTAATAATGATCAATAATAAGTTACTTTTGACAGGCTTGTACAACATAATTAATTTTTATAAAAGAATATGCTCTAACATTACAATTTGGTTTACAGAACCAACAACCAAATCCAGAAGTGTCATTCCAAGCACTGCTGACTTCTCAAGACGGACAAGAAATTACAAGTAACGATGCCGCAGTGTCCAGTTGGTGGGCAAATCCAATTTCGACATGAATCAGGGATGTCTAGTAGGGTTGTCGATATTTAGGGTAAAGTATTTTGGTTATATGGTGGGTATATTTTGTTAACTCATAGGGGGTGAGTTTATTTTGTTAATGCTTGATAGGTGGGTACATTTTGGGTATATTTAGAAGCTAACTCTTTTATAATCAATGATGTTGTTTTACTTCTTTTTAAATTTTGGTTCAATGTAAGATGACTATACTATGTTGGTCAATGATTATTAGTTGCTTTATATTTATGTTTCGATGTGTTTTATGTGAATATTGATGAATGAGAAACTGGGAATTGTAAAAAATTACTGGGTTGGTACCAGATTGGTACAGAGAGGGAGGATTGTAGAATTGGAGCATGCTAATTTCCAGCTATTTTTTGTTATTATATACATTGGTATGTCTATGCAAATAGTATGAACTGTTTTCAAAACATGTCAATAATCACCCATGCAATAAGCTAATAATCTTCCC
Organism: Carex pumila; assembly: GCA_033356055.1. Classification (NCBI taxonomy): domain Eukaryota; kingdom Viridiplantae; phylum Streptophyta; class Magnoliopsida; order Poales; family Cyperaceae; genus Carex; species Carex pumila. Next base: position 369,647 of record JARJHM010000152.1, on the reverse strand, counting down.
ATGCTAATAGTCAGGTGGGACCCATATTCCCTTGCCTTGCATATAGTCAGGTGGGACCCACGGATGTTAGCCTTGCAAATACTAAAAACGGAATCAACTCTGAAAGTAGTTGCATGTGCCCTTGTTGCAAGGGTATAGGCTTGCAACAAGTCTATTGCAAGGGAGTCCTTGCAACTACTTAGTAGTTGTGAGGAAAGTTGTTACAAGGGTATAGTTGCAAGGGTAAACGCATGCAACAAGTGTTTTCGGGCTTGTTGCAAGGGTATCTCCTTGCAACAAGCTATTTTTCAAGGCATGCAATAAGTTAGAATTCTAGTAGTGATGGTCATATGCATGGGTAGCCCATGCAGTTAAACTCGTAGCTAATGACTCTCATTTATATTGAGCCACAAACCTCTTTTTGCATCTAAATTGACCTTATTTTTTTAACACACATTTCTGGTCACTAAATACTTTGATACTGTTTAATTAATCTTTAATTTCTGGCTTGAGTTAAGCGTCTACGGCTTCAATTCCCCTCTAATGTTTCTTAATCTTAAATTTATTTTATGCCCCTCTTCTTACAAAAAGAATAATTCGGAACAAGAAAGTGCTGGGACCGACAATGGTCCATGACTATCTTGTACGAGAGAGCGCCACCGATTTGGTTCTTTCATAATAGCAAGGCTCTTGAGAGAGTCTCATTTATCCTTTGTTCTACCTGAATTCAGAATGTCTTGTATTATGGGGACCAGATCTTTATATACAGACTAATGAATTTCTCAGTTGTCCAAATATGATAATTATTCAATTCAGGTCATCATTAAAATAAATATTACCCTTTAAGTTCTACACATTATAGGTCCACAGGTCCACATCCTATATGACATATTAATGCTCAATAAATTATAAACCGCAAATGATAACTTTTAATTGGACGTAAAATTGACAGTATACAATACGTAATTATTTTACGTTTTAGTCCAATATAGGATTAATGACCCAACAATCTTCCACTTGGGCTCTATGTGAAACCATATAATTTTTAATTCATTACATGCACACAATAAAACCTTTTATATTTTAAAATAAATTAACTTCAAACGGAGAATTCACCTTGACGAGATGCGATTGAAACCAATCCATTTTAAAATATATAACCTTAATATATTTTATTCAAACTTAAAATTATATTCAAAGTTCTGAACAGAATTAACCGTCTAACACATAGAGTCCACAAAAGATATATTCTTGATCCACATTCTATATAGAATATGACATATTAATGCTTAATATATTTTTAACCACAATGATAACTTTTAATTAAGTTTAAAATTAACAGCATACATTACATAATTAGTTTGCATATAAGTCCAATGTTAAAGTAATAATCCAACAATACCTAAATAATCATTATTATACATAACAAACGGAATTGCCTACAAAGTTCTATTCATTTCCTACCAAGTTTAGCAATAAAAAAAAAATCCATTCATTTCTCAAAATTTGCCTATGAAGAGACGAGTAGTGCGGTCGTAGATAAGAGACTCATTATAATCATGTCCATTCAGATATGTATCGAACGGTTCAAATTGGAGAAATGGCCTGGCTCTTTAAAATTGCAGCTTTTTTAAAACGTTATTGACTTATTGTATAATACTGTAGATTGTCAGCTGACCTTCAAAACCTGAAAAAAAATATTTTGTAAATTACCAGTGTCAAAGATTATTTCTAGCTTCATGTTCGATGCGTGCAAAATCAAGTTCCACATATTATCAAGCTTTCGTGGTTTGACTACACAAAAGCTAGGAACAGTTTTAACAGAAAATCAGTTGTCATCCGTGTAGGCCAAGCTGCCAAGGAGACAGTGTACTTTACCTTTTGTTCGCCATTTTCTTCGGGTACTCTCTATTGTGTAGTGCTAACCACAAGCATTTGCTACCCCCACCCCATAGTTTGCTGTCCTAGTGCCGTTTTTTTCATTAATAGAAAAAACAAAAAGAAAATAACGATTTAAAAAAATTTGACATATAGAAAGTTCGTCATGGTCCATCGTGTCAATCATTATGGACTATAATCAGAGACGGAGTTAGACTTTTAAATTAAGCAGATCAATCGTGAATAGAGATCAATCATATAAAATATTTATACCACAAATGAGAATCAATTTTACAAAATCCATAGTATTTTATTCTAAACTATATAAAATTTTGTTTATAATTATAAAAAATAATAATAATAATAAATGGAGGTCAATTGACCCTCATTACTTCACTGTGTCTCCGTCTCTGACTATAATGTTATGCTAATCTACTCATTCCCACTAATGAACTAAAACACACAAAAAAAGAAATTCCTAGACATCATGCTTCATAACGTCCAGAAATTTGAACTAAAAAGAGAGAGTTATGCACTGTAGATAAACAAGATTTGGCATAATTTCAAAGAAAGAAGATATATTGGTCAAGCTACTGGCATTGCTCTACCTACACCATCCGAAGGTTTCTTTTTTATTTTATTTTATTATAAGTCACGGATTGTTGGTTGTTGTAAGTTGTAACTAACAATTTAATCATTGATCATGCATGTATTTTTGTATTATTTATTCAATTATTCTCTGGACGTTACAGATGATAACGTCTTGGTTAATTTTTTTTTATTTTAGTTAATTAGCGAGGCTGGGAGATGAAGGATAGATTAGCTGGACATTAATAGCAAGAGTCCATGGTTAATATATACTTGAATTTTAACAAGTCTTTAAGATATAGCAATGAATTATTTCGGCTTTGCCAAAAAAAAAAAAAGATTCTTTTTTGTCGATTGATTCATTCAAGTTGCTAGCACACCATTATCATCTATGAAAAAGGTGACCTACAGTCATGGTGTCTTACCAGACCGCAACAACACAGCGTCAGAATTATCCACAAAGGCTTAGACAATTCATGCAACTGCTGGCCATTTTAGGAACACTGATTTATAGAACTTTGTTCTTGCTACAATGCTTGCTAGGTTTTAAATTCTAACAGAGCAAAAATTTGTAAGGATAAACTGTGAGCTGACAGACCAGTCGTGTGGGTAATCTACAACCTGATCCTTGTTTTCATAAAACTTCAATATATATTATATATGATGAATACATACTAATGATACTACACAAGGAGGGGGGGAATGTAATCCACCAAAAATCATGTAATGTTTCTGGATTAAATCCCCACACTAGTTCTCTCTAGCTATAGATAAATTTCCAAATCTACAAGGAACATAAGGAAGCAAGGTGAAGAAGCTTGGCAAGCACTCACTTGACTAAAATATGAAGAATTACCATAACAGATACATTGTAGACATGAAAGAAAAGCTGTTTCTTCAGCATCCTCAAGAAACTTTGATCGGACAGTTATAATAGTGCTTTACCAATGATTTGCATTTACTTGGAGCCATCAATTTATTGTTGCTTTTTGCCAGATTGGAAGGATCACCTTAGCTTAGATTCAGCTCCTTTGCTCCGAAAAGAGGAAAGAGAAAAGAAAGAACGAGGTGCTGCAGAAGGAAAGAAATTATTGCAAGCAATCAGAAATAGTTAATGCAACAATAATTGAGGACAAAAGGAACAGTCATCAAACGAGTAAGTTGAAAAACCTATGAAAAATCGCAGTTATGAAATTATCATCAAGTGAAGTTGAAAAACCTATGAAAAATCGCAGTTATGAAATTATCATCAAGTGTATGTACCTTTCAGAGCGCTGCCAGAGAGCTGATCCTCATGCAACTTGAAGCTTGCAGGAACAGCTGGAATGGAGCTGCGCATTGTTTGAACTGGAAATCCATAAAGAAAAAAGTCCAATTAGAGGAGAAGAATGACTGTACCCATCAGTACAGAAATCCCGGTTATGAACAAAGAATTGTAGTCTGGTCGGTTCCAGGTGTATGACCACCTCAGTACAATTCTGGTACTCTACCAACTTACTATATATGTAGACCCTTCAACCCCCCACCCCTCACCACTCCTCTCATTCCCCAGTAGGAATCAGAAAATGATAGTAGCAGAAATAATAAGTTGGTTTGACGTACCTTGTTCATCAAAGATATCGCTCTCGCCAAACCCATCATAAGCTGCTAGAGAGTATCCCAAATTTGACCTCCTGAAATCCTCCCCAGGCAGTGCCCCACCAAAAGTGGGCCCAACCTCTCCCACATCCAAGATGTCATCATCCCCTTCTGACGTAGTTGATGCAGCTGACACCCAATCATTTACCCCATCAGTCCCACCCCGGCTTTTCCTCCCAAATTTCAACAACCTCTTAAACCCCTTGGCCATATCCTTCTTCCCTGACATGTGAGCCCCACCAATAGTTGGTGCCTGTGCAGCACCCCACTTCTTCCGCACTTGCAAGGAGTTCCATGAGCCTGGGCTCCCCATGGGTGACTCGGCAAATGCATCAATATCAGATGCTTCATTTTGGTACTGGTATGGAAAAAACTGCGCAAGTTGAGGAAAATTGGGTCTAGGCACACTTTCTGCACCAGGATCATCAAAGCTAGGGTTCTCATTGTCCGAGTCCGCTTGAAAATCCCCACTAGGGTTAGGATTGGGAGTTTCTTCCTCAAACGACTCTGTGTCAAAGTCTTCATTTACATCTTTTATTGGGTCATGGAATAAAACAGGTTGGGGAATAAGACCATTTCCATTCACATCGTAGTAGGATTGGTATGGATTGGGCAAGCCACTTTTAATAGGATTGAACCCAAAATTGGCATTATTAGCATCACTAAGGGTAGAAATGTCTTTTAATTCATTGGTAGTACTAACAGTAGAAACTATGCATTTATGCATGGATTGTGTCCTTCTAGAAATGTCTTCCTTTACTGGGGTACTACTTGTTATCTCTTCAGTAATGCTCTTGCTACGTGCAAAATTCTTCGTTATCTGTGTACGTGCATTGTTACCTCTCATGGACACTACTGATGGCCTTGTGTTTTCTTTTCGCAAGTCAGAGAAGTTTGGAACTGACTGGGCTAAAGGATTCTCAGGTGGGGCCCGCCGATTCAAGGAATTAGAGTTTGCAGTTGGGGTGCGTGAAGAGGATTTTGGGATAGAAACAGCTGATGGTCCCCTGGGGGTTGAATTGGAAAGAGTTCTGTTTGGAGCATGTTTTCTTGAGTCGGCACTTATTGAGGAGCCATCAGCTGATAGGTTGTCACTGTAAGACTGGTCTTCGTCTTCATCTTCAACCATGAATTTTGTAACCTAAATTAAAATGTAAATCAGTGATGTGTATAAGAGCTGGCATGCCTCCCTGAACATTCTCGTAAGACTGCCCACTAATACATGCTGCATACCTTTGTTTCATCTGATAAAGCGCCAGACATAATTGCCTCTCCGGGAATTATTTATAAATTTTTGGCTAAACTTAATTTTAGACCCTTAATGAAGCCATAGAACAAAAGAGATCAGAAGTAAAGCAAAACTATACTAAACAGTACCTGATCCTTGTCTCGCAACTCTGAGTTTGAGCTAAAAGACATCTTCCTGGAAATGCGGGTCTGACCTGGCTCAGACCGACAAAACCTTGTTCTCATCTCAGCCCGGCTTTTCTCCAAGTTTTCGTGCATGGCCTTTAAAGAGGCCTCCTTTTGGTGGCGTGTAGACCTACATTCTGCCTTCAGTTTGGCCTCCCTTTTGACAGTATACTTTTCATAGAATTTCCCTCTCAACTCCTCTGGCAGACTGTGGGCACCGCCATCTGGGCTCTCTACCATTTTTAGAAGTGCACTTGAGTTGAAATTGATGTTTTTGGTGGGAGTGGTCTCTTTCACAGCCTTTGTAATTGAAAAGATGAAATTCAGAAAAGGTATTCAGTGTAATCATAATTGTACTGTACAGGCCAGGTCACTACAACCAGCAACTGTAGATGTGAAATTGCTATGTTTAACATTGATTCATGTTCTTGTGATAATTTTCAATTGCAAGTATATTATACATTCTTTGCCATATCTTTTGGCTTCATGCATAAACTAGACAAAGATCTTTTTAATTGTTACCTGAATATCCTTAGGCTTAGTATTCCTCCTAGCAGATAGCACATTATCATTTGGAACTCTGAGTTTATGCGCTGCAAAGAGCTTCTCCAGCTCCTCAGCCTTCATTTGCAACTCATCATTTCCAATTTGTTGCCTCATAACCCGTGCCCCAGTCTTGCTTGTCAGTTCACTTTCTCCGCAAGCCGCATCATCAGTATTATCTTGTGCCATCTTACCAACTAATTGCTGTGGCAACACCTCAGACGGAGCTTGTCCTGATTTTCTCTGAACAGTTCTAGCTCTCAACTTCTTATCTGAACCCTCAGTTTTGCGAACTGATACCCCATTTGAGTGGGAATCCCTCACTCTGACATTGTCAGGAGGGGTTTTGCTAGGTCGTGATGGTGACTCCTCTTGGTCTCTTTGAATAACTGGACCAACTGAAACTGTGGCCACCTCTATATCTTTCATCATAACCTGCTCAGCCTCACATACTGGTACAATAGTTGGGCCCACATTTACTTTCTGGAAAGTCTTGAATTGAGCCACAGGAGCAGTTTGCTGGTTTTCCTTGACATGCACAGAGTTGTGCACCTCCTTGACAATATGTTCCTTCTCGTCAGCACAATCTCTTGACTGAGACAAGCATTCTCTAGGATTAGGTTTAGTATCAGGGTTTTCTATCTCACTGAGAGTAGTCTTGGGTGTGACATCTTCCATTCTAGGACTGAAGCCAGTACAGTTAACAGGTCGAGGTTCTGACGTGGGTGTCCCAGCTGGGGTACCATTATCCTTCCTGTCACTTGTATCACTGTTAACACTGGTACCCAGATCAATGCTCATGTCACTAGCCCCACTCCACCTCCTCAAAACAGACTTCTCCATTGATGTACTGGAAAGGACTCTCCTGTGCTCGGGTTTGCTAGCTGAAACTGCCACCTTGGCCCCACCAGAAGATACAGTTGAGGTTGAGGCTTGTTTCTCAAACAGGCTAATTCTATCCTGAACACTAAGCCGTCTCGACCCAGTACCAGAAGTGGCACTGGTACTAGCACCAGTACTACCAGTCTGCTGTGGTTCTACCTGGTCGGGCTGTTTTTCTTTTTCCTCTGTTTGATTAATAGGTTTAAAACACTGAGCTGGCACAGGATCTGACACAGGCTTTTGCAGTTTGGGCCCAGTATGGTGAGGTGGTTCAGGTTCATCAATTGACATGTCAGACCCAGATGAGGCACGAAGGTTAGAATCATCAAATTCTTTACACTGAGATTGGGTGTGTTGTTTTGGAACAAGGTCAGGTCTACGTTGACACAGAGAGATAAATTTGGTGCACGCCTCACTGAATCAGTTAAATGACAAATTAGTGCATGCAGTGTAATTTATAAAGATGAGGAGAACTTTGCAAAAACATAGTGAAGTTGGCAAATGGGCAGTTTTAGTCAGGATTACTTCCGGTCATGCTAATTTCAGTCGGTTTATTTTTGGTTCCAGTACAACTTATGTCGTCCAGTTCAGGCCAATTGAATTTAACTTTAGGTTGTTAAGGCAAGCCATTTTGTGTACAAGTTGTTCTGGGTTGAAACAATATAATATTCTTTCCAAAAGTCATGTGAGGGATGAATGTGTATAAAAATTTGAATACTAAGCAAAAGATCCACTCTAAAGGTTTTTGGCAATATGTTTCCCGTTCATGAAAAATCAGTGTTTTCAGCAAATGCCACTCTCCTTTAGTGTTTTTCGCAACAGAGTAAAACCAGAAAAAATGGAAAACAGTAATAGTGTGATATATGAGGGTTCAAATGCATCCATTTTTTGTGCTCCATCATGCCTCCACTTTTAAATTTTCTAATAATAAAATTGCTAAAACTTGTATGCCAAAAAAACCATGAAATGTGATCCTATATTATTCTCTCTACATGCACATAAAAAATTATCACTTTTCAGATTTATTTTTATTTCAATCAATAAGTTAAAAAATCAACATCTAGAATTATCAACATTGGTGTATTTTTATATGTTGTAATCAAAACAAAGTCAAAATAGTTTTATTTTGACTTAACAATATTTTAAGTTATTAAAGATTTTAAAATGGAGGCATTTGAACCCTTCTCATGATATGCATATACATATATATAGATAGATAATATACTTTAAACGGTGAGCCCCAAATTGGTCCGAAAAGAGGAGAAGGTCGGAAACAGTGTCGAGCGTAAAACCCGCAGCAGAGGCACGTGTGCAAGCTGTCGTCAAGTCTTGTTTCACCGCCATCAAGCGCACGTCTATTGCTTTTAGTAACTCTTTTCTGTACAGACAAGTCACGAGCAAAAGAAATCATGTCAATGAACGTTGGTGACAATCATCACCGTTTTCAAAACAACAGTTGAATTTGACTCCTTTTTAGGGAATAAAGAGCATACTTTGTTATGTCGGCCGATGTTGCCGAGGTTGTCTCGTTTTGACCTAAACAAAGAATTATGTCACGAAATGGTGCAACCAATTTCACAAGTAATGCAAACAGGGAACCAAAGATAAGGGTGTCATCCAGTTTTGATCTTAACTTCTTAAGTAAAATCTCAAGAAATGGTCCACCTAATTTTCACAAGAACACTAATAGAAAAACAATGATCTTCCATTATTAAAAAAATATATATATTAATATAGCAGCTTTCGTTAAGTCTTCTGAGAATGCTTTATGTAGTCAAGGTCAAACGACCAAAATTATGTTATTATTAGTAGGCATTCATAAAGCATTTGCCTCATCGAGAGCATAAAGTAAAGGAGTGTCTAATTAACAAGTTAACAAGGAACTTCTTTTATTTTGCTCCAAGTAAAACAATATATCACGTACACCCTTCAAAATGAGAAATACCGTGCATACTCCTCCAAATAATGGGGCATATCATCTGCAATGCTCTTAGGGTTTCTTCCAACATACATGGATTATCTCTCATTTATAAAAATTGGAAGCAAGGATCATCTGGCATCCTTTGAGAGAAAGACATTGGGGGACAGCAGATGATTTCTTTTCTTTATGCTTCACAAGGGCGTCAATGTGATACTTGGTTTGATTTCACAGGATATGCATAATATCTCTTGTTTTGCAAGGGTTATGTGATATATTTTCATATTTTCTATGCATGAAATTGCCATATTTACCAAATACTACTTTCTCCCATGAAGCCATGATCTTAGTTGTTCAATAGAAGAAAATCCACATGATCCGCACCATATTTGGTTGAGAGTTGAAACTTGAAAGTGACAAAACTAAAATAGTTCATTTCTAAAATGTAGATGTTCAGTAGTCTAGAGAAAAAGATACATTTAAGTCCTGAATGTACTCCAGACATTGAAGAAAAAAACATTTCTTACAGACGTTGACAAGGGCATACAGGAAATAATTACATTATGATGGCAAATTTAGATACTTCGCATTATGGCACGATTATAGAGGGTCAATCGTGGTTTAGTTAAATGGAAAATGTTATCATCTAAATATAAAACAAGTCCGAAATTATCTTATTCAGATAAATAAAGTGAGAAAACATACCAGGTCCTGAAGAAAGAGGATCTCCAATTCCCTGAGAGAAAAGGATAACTTTTGAGATTATGGAGAGAGAGGGGGGATAACATGTGGTTCTTTTTTCATATTGATTTTTGTCCTGTTGAATTGCATAATTGAGGCTGAACTAAAAAGAAGTATGACTAAATTAAGTTCTAATGGATCCAAAATTGCACAATCAAGGAATAGTTCAGCAAAGTCGGATGAAATTTGCAAATGTAATCCCCATGAGTAGACCTCAGTTTATTGCAACTGGGCTTACCTGTGAGTAAATCCTCCTGGCTCCTTCAAGTTGCGACATCTCTGCATCTAGTGTGTTTGCAAGTTCCACCACCTCTGGCGTGCTGACAAATCGCACAAATCTGCATACACATTTTGTTAGAATTTTAGAGTGAAAATAAAACAGCTCCAACAACCATCTCAAGTTATATATCCAAATGGTATGAGCTTATTTACCTCCTAGCGGTACATCATTTCAACATTGCAACATATAGAATGATATGAGTAATAGAATGATGATGATGATGCTAGTAATAGAATGATGTATGCTCTGTAGACACAGCATAGACTGGTTTACAAAGTAACTGCATTGAGGAGTGTAGTCGGTAATTTGCAATTGAAACAATCTCACGGCTATTATACTAGTGCAGTACGGCAGTACCTCTCAAGTGTCCCTTTGTTGAACCAAGCAGCTCCATTGCCTCTTTTCTCTAGTTGAAGTCTTATGGAAGGCTGTGCAGACTGCTCTTCAGCCACCTTCAGGTGTGTAATAAAAGGCTTCAGAAATCCTGATGCAATTTTTTCCGTTCTTCCTCTTCCCGAAACAAACAACTCACATCTGAAACAAGTAGTATTAACACCAGATGAAGCATATATTCCAAACCCACCCTTAATCTAGGGGAAAATATCAGTTTGGTACTAAACTTCAATTCATAATATTATTAAGGACAAAATAGTAGATAGTGAACCAGTAAGATATAATGCCTCTGGTCAGCAAATTAATTATTGTTCTGTAAATAAAACTAGGAACCAAATTTAAGATTGCTAAGTACGGATTATTTGCTAAATGTGCTTAAACTAGTCTAAAAAAAGGAAGGTATACCGTGACCGTCTAGGAGAGAGCTGAAATAGAGCGTAGTCCAAAGGAGCATCAGTATCCATAGCCTGTCATAAAATTCAACAGATCTGTCAGATCAACCCCATTTTGCATAAATTCCAGTTAAAACTCAAAATTGCAAAACCCACTTTACACTAACCGTTACTTGATCTAGTGAAGATCCCTGATTTAGTAGGAATCAACAAATTTGTGGTAATGTCGCTCTTTTTCCGGAATAGGATCTCGGATCTGTCATTCAAGTCTCCTTCCTCTCTTAAGAATGCTCTCCCTCTCTCTCTCTTTTAGGAGTAACGAAGAAGGGAAAGAAAAAGCCTCTCTCTCTCTTTCTCTGTCTGAGTAGCAAAGAAGGAAGAGAGAGTAAATGCTGGTATGCGGTGTGTGGCGTCTAGCTCAAGACAAATGGCGTTGGTATTTGGTAACGGTGTTTTACGTAAGCGTCACCTCTCTCTCTCTCTAAAATCAAAATTTTGTGCGTCTCTTTCGGAGGGGAAGAGAGAGAAGGTGAGTAGGAGAGGTGTGAGAGTGGAAGCTTTTCTGGACAGCTACTTTGAGCTCAGTATTTGTTAATTGTCAGTTATGCCCCCGGTTGATGGATGGTACGGAAATTTAATTGGTATTGCGCTCCTCTACTGGGTCCGACCCGCCCCGCTCCGCTCCCAGAGGATTAGTTTTGAACTTCGGATTTGAGGCCACTTTGCAAGAAAACCTTACTAGTTTTCTTATCGTATCAAACCTTCCAGTTGTTTTGAATTAACAGATAAAGGCAAAGGGATAATTCAGACCGCAGAATTTTTTATTTGTAGAAATTAATTAAAAATAATAAAAGAATAGATGAATTGGCTTGAGAATTTTATCCATAAGGAACTGAAAAAATATTTCAACTATTTTTAAAGATACGGTATTATTAATATTTTAAGTGGGTTATAAAATCTAACGCATATGCGCCGTATAGAACTGTATTTTATTACACTGAGTTTTTTTTTTTTGATAAAAAGGCTAGAAGCCCAGTTTCATTAAAATAACGAAACTTACACACCCTTCAGGTCCAAAAAGAATAATCCTTACAAGGGATATTATTATCCCAGCAACTAATCAATATGTTTCTACTGGTTCATATTACATATTTTGCAATTAACAATCCAAAATACACTGTCTATATCAGAGAAATACTAGCTAGACTTACATGCACAAAAGATCTAATATTTTTTTGGAAGGAAGGCTACTCTAGATTTTACTGGGTAAGCTATTATTCTCTATCTCCTGTCAACATCTTATTTCTCAGATGCTCTCATACTATATTTTGTTGAAAGAAATCACATCCTTCTCTCCAAGCAGCATCATCCTAAGTGGCATGACATCAATAATCTCTTCCCCATAAATCTATTTTTTTGTTTCCTCTTGCACCTTTGTCTTGATCATTTTATTTTCTCGAGTATTAAGCAAGCATTGGCTCTTTGAACCTATAATTTGACTCACTGCTCTGTCATGGGATGAGACTCAAATTGCATTATCCCAGTGATTCATAGCACTATGCAACTCTTGCATGTCCCTAGTGACAATCAACATGTCACTGCTTAGGTTATCGAGTTTAGATTTGTCAAATTCCTCACCCGATCTGGTACTCTCATCTTTGATTAACTTCTTTATCTTCCCCTGATTCAACTAAGTTCTCCAAATGACACCTGGGACAGTACGTCATTTTTTTTTCTTTTTTTTTTGGCTTTTTTTTTTATCAAAGGAATTTTCTTGAGTTTACTAACACCCTCTACTTCCTTCACAGAAGTTATCTCCAGTTCATCATCATAACTGGATACATCTATTATCTTGTCCTGTCCTCTGGCTTCTTTTACACGCCTTAAGAGGCACCTATGGGAATATCTTCAGTTTTCCTATCAGATATCTCTTCTCCAATCACAATTGAAGAAATATTGGTGCTAGTAGCTCCTTCCGTTCAAGTTTTGTTGCACAACGCTTCTTCTTTTCTTTATCAAATGAAGATTTATGAAGAAAAAAAAATATGCCCGTTTCTCGTCTCTAAATTGAGCTGAGCAATAAGCACTTGTCTTTCTTATCTCTCTGCACAAATTTTAAATATATTTACTATATTAGAAACTGGAACAACAGTTAGCGTGTATGAAACAGCAACTGTTTTTGGCTTGAGCCAGTAACTTTTTAGAGTCACGTCTAAGGATTTTAATGCGTATCGCTTTCACCTCTCTCTCAAAAAAAAAAAAAAAGATAGTCGATGTAGCCTAAACTTTATATATTTATTACACTGAGCTAAACTGTCACCTCTAATTATTTTAGACAATTCTTAAAGAATATGAAAAAATATTCTATGGAATCAAAATTTTCATACATTCTATCTATTATCCTATATTAATTTTATATCATTTCCATAAATGAAAATTTATTTTTTCTTTTTGGGTAGGGGAGCTCTTTTGTGCCTACGTCTGTAAATCGCATTTCATTGATTGATTAATATGTTTAAAATTTTACTTCCCAAAATAATAATGTCATAATTCAACGGGCAATATCCTAATTAATAACTAATGTATAATGTATAATGTATAATGTATAATGGTGATGTTACCCTTTTATCTTGAGATCATTTTTTATATATTTAATATAACAAAGCAGTTGTGAGTTGTGGTATTATTAAAGGATCATGCTTGACAATTCATAGAGAGTTCTCAAATGCATTATTGTTCCATGGCTTCAAGTATTTTTAGTAATGTACTGTTGTTGTCAACTTGTCATGTCCAACTTCCCAAATAATTCCTTTTTTTCTCTAGTCAACATGCTTGAAACTTCTAGAATAAGCGAGGTTAGTACAAAAAGTTATATAATATGGGCATCCGGGAATCGGTTCATTGAGCAATGAGCAAGGTTATTCCCTTCATTAAATGCACCCCAAAATTTCAAGACTTTTCAGGTGTGTTTGGATGATATAGAAATAGCGCTAACTCAAAAGTAACTGCTATTTTTAGCGAGCTATTATCAACACAACATGTGTGAAAAAAAAAACACTATTCTCAACAAAGAAATAGCTCGGGTTAGCTGTTATTCCGCTATTTCTTAGAAATATTGGGTTAGCTGCTATTCCGAGCTATTTTTTGTTTCATCAAACGCATCCTTCATTAATACTTGTTAAACATGGAACTAAATCTCCTACTTTTTTGTGAGCAAAAAAATTCTTCCCCTAAAATCATTAACATATGGGTTTAGGATGAGTTTTGAGGCAAAACTACAGTCAATATTTAAATATTAAAAGCCATTCCAAATTCATCTATCAGTGACTTTAGAGACAGAAAATTCCTCCTCATAGAGACTGATGATCTGATTCCGTTAAATACATATTGGTATATGCTACGTCTCGTGCAATCTTTCCTTTGTATTGTGACTTCACTTGCTCAACTTTCTTTTTAGAATTTTGCCATAAATGTTTGTGTTTTCCAAAAACACAAGTTCAAAGAATGTTATAGTTACTTAACTTCTTTGAATATCCCTCAACTAATTATTTGTACTATTTTTTATAACTATAAAAAATAAAAAGGCAAGTGTTAATTCCGGCATAGCCAAACATATCATACAACAATTAACTTTTTTAGAGTAGTTAAAACAATTAATATGAAAGTTCAATATTAATAAGTATTTATTATACAGTAGTTAAGTTTACATTTGGATTAGTTCAAATAATGATCTAAATGTCCAACCAAGCCTAAATTAGTTTACATTTGGATTAGTTCAATATTGCAAAGATGTCTCGTTATTTTAAATTAGTTTTTAGCAATAATTTTGTGATGTAATATATACTATATTTTCTTAGAATTACTATTATTCAACATTTATTTTATACAAGATTCAAATAAACTTCGACGATTTTAATTTATTGAGTTTGTTAGTCACAGATTAGGAATCTCAAACCCAATCACTGTCAATATGATTAAAAATCTAAACAAAAACCAGACCCAACATGTTACTAATATTTATCTATCTTAAATTTAATAAAATAATATTATTTTATGTAATTGGTAGATCCCATTTTATAAATTATATATTTATATTGGATGATGTTTCAGTTGTAAATATCACAAAAATCGAAAATATCCCTATGTTGAATTTGCATGTACTCAGACAAAAAAAGAAACTCATTAAATAACAAAATGTCTTAAATTATTTTAAAAAATGTAATTGAAGAAAAAATAAAAGACATTAAAGAAAACTATGTTTCATTGAACTGTATAAAATTTTAATCACCCAAATTTAACAACATCGTAGCAAGTCAGTATCCAGAAAATAATATATATATTGAATACGAGGAGGGATCCACTTACATTTTTTTTAGCGACACCATATTACACCTTATATTTTTAAAGTCCAAACAGTTGATTCAAACCGTTCAATATAATTGATATATTAAAATGTGCTTGCTGATCAAATTTTAAAGTTTTTGAATTTTTTTACTATTTATTAAAATAGATACAAAAATTCAATGATCTAAAAACGACGATTTTGTAAAATACTTCATAAATAGTAAAAAAAATAAGAAAAAATTGATCTACAAGCACATTTTAAAATACTTATTATGTTGAACAATTTAGATTTTAAAAATATTAAAAATATAAGATGTAATTGAGTGTTACTAAAAAAAAAATATAAGTCTTCCTCTTTGAATATACACTCTTTCACACCAAGTCAAAAAATTTGAATTGAAAGCGGGGAACGTAGATCATTAATTATTCCTGGAAGCAGAATGGAAATGTAAATTGAGGTCTAAGTTGTAAAGTAGCCCCGTGTAATTTAATCTAATCTAAAAAAAAACAGAAATGCGGGAGACAAAAATTCAGACAATAATAAAAGATTAAATTTCAAACGCGCCGAGAAAAGCAGAACCCGGCAGTTTATTAGCGACAAATCAGAAATCGAGATCCTATGCAGCGTGTATGGCTTAGTATTATGTGTGACAAATCGATAAGATGTGTGGACTCTGGATCTCGCACATGGTTGCAAATTTAATATTCGCCGTAAAGGATCCAGACTCTGGAAGTAACCTGACAACATTCTCTGTCATTTTATTCCGGAAATATGGAATGTGAAATTATTCATGCAATATTAAATTCAAGTATGGTTAAAATATATTAGAAAGAGATCCACTTGTATCTTCTCCTTTTTTCACCATATTACACTCTAGATTTTTAAATTCGATTCAAATTGTTCAACATGATGAATATATTAAAATGTACTTGCTAATCAAAATTTATATTTTTTTGAATTTTTTTACTATTTATTAAGATGAGTACAAAAATTCAATGGTCTTAAAACAATAATTTTGTAAAATACTTAATAAATAGCAAAATGATTCAAAAAAATATAAAATTTAATCTGCAACCACATTTTAATATATCAATCATGTTGAACAGTTTGGATCGACTATTTGAACTTTAAAAATATAAACTGTAATTCAATGTCATAAAAAAGGATGTAAGTGGATCCCTCATTATTGATTCAGTTCTCCATGTTTCATATTTTTATTATTCTTTTTTAAATTACAACAATAGGTTCACACCACTCAACATGAGCTTCTTATTATTATATACTTGGAGATCAAGTTATATGTTTTTTGGAGTTATTATTTTTTTAATAAATATAAAATTATTATTTTTAGAAGATTATGAACCATCCAAAACAATAATTTTGTACTTATCTAAAAAAGGTAAAATAATTCCAAAAAAAATTTAGTCTTCAAGCACATTTTAATATGAAAATTATTTTGAACGATTTGAATCAACTATTGAACTTTGAAAACAGATAAAAAAAAAAAAACAATGATTTTGTACCTATCTAAGATAATTCCAAAAAAAAAAATTGGTTTTCAAGTACATTTAATATGAAAATTATTTTGAATTGTTCGGATCAACTGTTTAAACTAAGAACACATAAAAGAATATGGAATATGATTGGAGCACAATAATTTAGCCTTACTCGTTAAATTTAATATTCTTTGTAATATAAATTTTAAAATTTGGAACTTACAAATTCTTAACATAAAAAAAATATCTTATATTTAATTTTATTAAAGAGTGAGGCAGCGGTACTATATATAGCACGAATTAGTTCATACTTTCAAAATTCAAATAATCAATCTGAAACACTACATATGAAAATATACTTGTATAATTTTTTTTTTATTTTTTATAATTATTTTACTGTCCTTTAGATAGGTAAAAAGCCACTTAGATCTAAAAATTCTAGATCATTGAAAAGTATTGATTAAACCTATCGAAAAAATAATAAAAAAAATTAAATTTAATATGTGAGGACATTAACCCTAAACATTTTAAACATCTTGTGCGTTGTGTCAAGAAAATAATAAATTAAACAAGAAAAATATGAAAAAGAAAAAGAAAGTTCGACTTCCGAGTTACTCAAAAGGTGCGTAATAAATTGCAAGGAATGTAGACCAACCAGCTACTTGCCAAGAAATAAAAATGGCAAGGAACGTGCAGATGAGAAACTGCCAACCATTATAACTATTTTAGCTTGTTTATTAGAAACTTTCCAATTCCCTAAAAAGTGTACTGGTTACTTTTATTCGGAGCCAAAATATTTGTGCTGGTGTTCATGAAGGAAAGAGGAGCAATTTTTTTTTTGTAGAAATTAAAAATATAATTATAGGAAATAAGATGGATTGATTTTTCAATAATAAATGAAGCTGAATCAATAATTTAGTCTCATGCTTATTTTTGTATACTTGGTAGCTATTACTAAGCCTTTAAAAAAAAAAAAGTTGGTCTCATTGAGGACGAACCTTTTTTGAAAATTAATGGTCCAATCATTTTTATTTTCATACCAATAACCATACAATATGAAAATTAATGGGACAGAACCATTGTGATGTTTTTCAGTGATTCTGAGATAATAGAATTGAGAGAAAAATTCAGTATATAATTAATATTGGCTGAGTTGTTGTTCGCGTGAAAGCGCAACGCAAGTTTCGGTACGCTTGGGAGCGTACCTTTTAAAACCGCGGTTACAACTTCCGATTAGGGTTGCAAGTGCACAACTCTATCAAGGAGTATAATCGAGTATCGATCCTCAGGGACGGTATAATTCGACTCCAAATTCTTACAAATCCGAGTTAGGTACTAGAAGTGTGAAAAGTTGGGTTTGATTTGTTTATATTTCCTAATTTCAAGTGACAATTCAATTAACAGTAAATGAAAGCAATTAAAGGTTTAGTTTTGAACAATGATAAAAGGGCGTTCCCAGGGTTTCAGGTTTCATCCCAAACTTTGCCCTCTCTGGACCTATCATACGACTCGCATCATCTCTGATGCGACCCGTATGATGCGACTCGCATCATCTCTGATGAGGGTCGCATTGCCTTCGAGCAGAGCTGACATGTGTTTGTATCTAAGTTGATTTCTTGTGCGAGGCTTCAACCTGTAGCTCTCACCTACTGGTATCTAACCTAAATTGATTGTCTGGTTTACTAGAGGTATCCACAACCTTTCGATAATGGAAAGTTCACCTCTCGGCTACTATTGATCTTAGATCTACCTCAAATGCTCAATCACATTCAAGATACATCAATGTCAAATTACTAGAAGAGATGCTATAGACATCTAACAGTAGACAATCAAGAATCAATCAAGCAATCAAAATCAAGCAATCAATGAATACTCAAACAAAGAATCACACAAGTTCATACTTAGATCAAAACAACATGCAATTCAAAGACAAAGTTTAGAGACTACATCCTAACCCTAGGAACTAAAATTCTACTCAAACATGGTAAAAGAAAGCATAAAAGAGGGAGAGAATAGGCAGATCATGATGAAGCTCGAAGATCCAAGGTGGATTGGAGATGATCTTGCAATCTTCTCTTCTTCTCCAAGTAATCTCCAATCTCACTCTTTTCTCTTGATCTCTGCTCTCAAAGTGATCTGGAATCTAAAGGGGGAAAAAACTCTCGAAATTCTGGCACAGGACCTCCTTTTATAGGCAACGGATATGACATGGGGTGTATCAGGTTCAATTTGAACTGGGCGGCAACTCGTGATGCGACTCGCATCATCTCGTCTTCAAGGCAGGAGTGAGGGTCGCATCACAGGTCGTTTTGGGCTTTGATGCGACTCTCATCATGGGTGTTGCGACTCGCATCAAATCTTCCTGAAGTCTGCTATTTGCCTGATTTTGCCCGATTTCGCCTGATTCCTGCAAAGTAAGAACCAAAACAAAGCAGTACCACATTCTATGGATATTTAATGTAAAAGACACTATTTGTTGGTTCAAAACACAGATTTTTGTATGGAAACAAGTCGAAATAATAGGTCTAATAAGGTGGTATCAGTTGTTACAATGGGTATTTATATGGTCAAAAGTGAAAAAGGACTGTTGGAAAGAAAAGTAACTGTAACTTTTTTGTAAAGGAAAAAAAAATTGAGTAACTTTATAATTAGTTGCTCCCTTTATTGCCTTAATTTAGCATACGATGATTATACCCTAAAAAAAAGGGTCCGCTGAGGCTAATCGAGTCTCTAATCCTATCTAATCCTATTTATTATTTTCAACACTAATTCTATTTATTTTCAACACCCCCCCCCTCAAGTTAGGCGTATAAATATCAATTAACCCTAACTTGTTTATATTTTGTTGAAATGGTTTAGGATCTAAACCCTTCGTAAAGACATCCGCTAATTGGTGTCCACTTCTTACAAATGGAGTCTCAATTTCTTTTGATTGAATCTTCTCTCTAATAAAATGGCAATCAACTTCAATGTGTTTAGTTCTCTCATGAAACACCGAGTTGGATGCAATATGCCGAGCCGATTGATTGTCACAAAACATTTGCATTGGCAATTGAGCTTGAATCCCAATATCCAAAAGTAATTGTTTGATCCATGTTAATTCACTTGCGGTAGATGCTATGGCACGATATTCCGCTTCGGCACTTGATCTTGCCACCACATTTTGCTTCTTGCTTTTTCATGTGACTAAATTTCCAAATACAAAGGTGCAAAAACCGGTTGTCGATTTTCTATCGAAGCTTCCGGCCCAATCTGCATCGGAATAACCACACACTTCATTAGAATTATTGCATTTTATGAAAATTCCCTTGCCGGGGGTTCCTTTTAAATATTTTAATATTCTATTAATGGCCTCTAAGTGTAGTGTTCTTGGATTATGCATGAATTTGCTAATTTGACTTACGGAATATGAAATATCTGGACGAGTTACCGTAAGATAAATTAATTTTCCTACAAGTCGTTGGAATTGGTTTATGTCTTCTAATGGTTCACCATCCTCGGTATTTAGTTTGTATTTGCCATCTATTGGTATGGAGGCTGGTTTACTACCCAATTTACCGGTTTCTTCTAACAAATCTAAGGTGTATTTCCTTTGCGAGATAAATAGCCCTTGAATTGAATATGTTATTTCTATTCCCAAAAAATATTTTAAATAACCTAAATCTTTGATGTCAAATTTTTCTTTTAATTGCAATTTTATTCTTTTAATTTCTTCTTGATTATTTTCGGTGATTATAAGGTCGTCAACATATACTAGTACAATAGTAGTGTTAGTACCTATAATTTTAACAAATAAGGAATGATCGGCATTACTCATCTTAAAATTACAAGAAATTAAACAGGAGCTTAGTTTTCCATACCATGCCCTTGGAGATTGTTTTAATCCATAAATTGACT
This sequence comes from Carex pumila, assembly GCA_033356055.1. Taxonomy (NCBI): domain Eukaryota; kingdom Viridiplantae; phylum Streptophyta; class Magnoliopsida; order Poales; family Cyperaceae; genus Carex; species Carex pumila. The sequence continues at coordinate 349,264 of JARJHM010000152.1, read as the reverse complement.
TGTTTAACTTGCAAACTAAGCTATTATTATCTCCTTTTTCATGGCCGGGTGGTAAGTTCATGTATACCTCTTCTTCAAGAGTTCCTTGAAGAAAGGCATTCTTGACATCCATTTGGTACAGTTTCCAATTTTGATTTACCGCAATTGAAAATAAAATTCGTACGGTATTCATTTTGGCAACGGGTGCAAACGTCTCATAGTAGTTTATACCGTAGGTTTGTGTGTATCCTTTGGCCACCAAGCGAGCCTTGTACCGTTCTATGGTTCCATTACTATTATATTTAATCTTATATACCCATTTACACCCTACAGGTTTTTTATTTTGTGGTAATTGTACGATTACCCATGTTTCATTTTTTTCAAGAGCTTTTAGCTCTTCTTTCATAGCTTTGATCCAAACCGGGTTATTAACGGCTTCAAGATAATCATTTGGTTCTTGTTCTTTTTCAATTGAGGTCAAGAAGGCTTTATGGTTGGAGGAGAAATTACCATACGAAATAAAATTTTGTATAGGGTATTGTACCTTGTATGTTATAAAATCTCTTAGCCTTGTTGGAGGATTCTTTGTTCGGACGGACCTTCTCAAAGGTGTTCCTTCTATATTTTGACATTCTTCACTTGATGAAATTTCTTCTAATTCCTCCTCATTTTCACTTTCATTGTCATTTTTATTTTCATTTTCATTTTCATTTTCGGTTGTGGTTCCAATTTCAATTGGTCTTACCTCTTCTATCAAAGGATTGGATTGGGGTAAAATATTCTCTTCGAAAGATTCTCTAATAGGCTCCTCATGTATTTTTTCTTTGTAATATGACTCATTTTCTACAAAAGTTAGATCTCTTGAAATGTATAATTTTTTGTTCTTAGGGTCATAGCATTTGTATCCCTTTTTTTGTGATGAATAACCCAAAAAAATGGTCTTAATTGAGGTGTGATCCAACTTGTCTTGTTTATTATTTTTGTGTACATAGCATGTACAACCAAAAATTTTCAAATGCTCTATATTAAGTTTTCTTTGGTAAAGGATTTCTAATGGGCTTTTGTATTCTAAGTTAACACTTGGCAATCTATTTATTAAATATGTAGCGGTAAGAACGGCATCCGACCAATAAGTTTTTGGAACATTATTTTGAAATAAGAGTACTCTAGTCATTTCAAGTAAATGTCTATTTTTTCTCTCGGAAACACCATTTTGTTGAGGTGTGTAAACACATGTTGTTTGATGTGCAATTCCTTTTTCTTTAAAGAATTTTGAAAAATTTTGATTTACAAATTCCGTTCCAATATCGGATCTAAAAATCTTAAGTTTAGCTTCATATTGATTTTCTATGAATTTATAAAAATCTAAGAATTGTGAGAATACTTCACTTTTATCTTTCAATAAATATAGCCAAGTTATTTTAGAGAAATCATCAATAAATATGACAAAATATTTGTATCCATTATAAGAGTTAATTGGGGCGGGTCCCCATACATCCGAGTGGACTAAATCAAATGGTTTCCCACTTTTACAACTTGATAATTTAAAGGGCAATCTAGTATGCTTTCCTAGCTTACAAGTTTCACAATTACTATTATCTATTTTTGAAAAATTAAAAACATTCTTTAAAATCTTGTCGGAAGGATGCCCAATTCTTCTATGCCAAAGTACGTCTAATTCTTCATTTTTTGTAGTATTGAGATTGAATTTTTCTTCATTCAAATAATAAAGCCCATTTTCTAGAAATCCTTCACCAATCATAATCTTGGTTATCCGATCCTGAAAAATCACATTTTTTGTCAAAAAAATGAGTTCACAATTTAACTCATTTGTGATTTTACTAATGGATAATAAATTGGATGAGCAATTTTTTAAATACAAGACATTTGGTATTATTTTTGAGAAAATAATTATTGAGCCTTCTCCAATAATTTCCATTTCATCACCATTTGCCACAATTACAAATTTTTTGGTTTCGTATTTCCTAAAAGAGGATAATAATTTCTTATTTCCGGTCATGTGATCTGTGGCACCCGAATCCAATATCCATTTAGAATTATTTGAAAAATAAGTTAGATTTGTAACACAAATCATACCAGAGGTCTTTTGTTTTTCCTGTTTTTGATCTAGCAACATGGAAAGCTGCTGGATCAAATGCCTCATGGGATCCCGTGGGTCTGAAGCTGTGGTGATTTCAACGGACGGTCCAGATCTCCCAACGACACAGTCGCTCCCTTCTCCATCCGCTAAAAACCCTCTCTTCTCTCTTTCGCCTATGCCCCGTTCCCAGCCGCCTCTTTCCCCTTTTCGATCTCCGGCTCCGCCTTTCTTGTGCCACTTGGGTCGGAGGTGAGGGTAGAGATACCAGCATCGATCCCTGCTATGTCCCTCACTTCGGCAATGATCGCACCTCACCGGTGCTTGGTCTCCTCTTACCTCCGACCTGTGGCTAGTGTTTGGTCTCGCCATTACTGAGAATGCCTTGGTTTCAATTTTTTCGGGGGATTGAACCACCATGACAGCCCTTCTCGTTTTTTCCTTATCTACCATGGCTGCCACCTCATCTGGGATTGGTAATTTGGCTAGTAACAGAATTTGAGACCTCACTGCCTCATATGTGGAATCGAGGCTTGCTAGGAACTGAAAAATGTCATCTTGCTCTTCTCGCTTTTGAATTTCAGCGAGATCGGTTGTGGGAGGCCGGTATACCCTAAGTTCATCTTTCTTCTTTTGAAGGTAACCGTATAATTCCATTGTTGGTTGCCCTTGTTGTTCGTACAATAATCTTTTACGTCTATTTGACTAATTTGCAAAAACATATAATTATTGAATTTTACGATTTCTTCTATTTTGAGATTATGTAGGTCCAAGAAGAGTAAGAACTGCAGTATAACATGCTTGGACTGAAGAAATCACGAAGACTTTTATCAAGAATACAAATTGTAAAATCAAAAGCTTGGTAAAGTATGTTTGAGGTTGATTAAATTGGGATAAAACGTTATGAACGTTTTCAAAACGTTGGTAACGTTTTATAATAATCAGTAGCAACAAACTGATCAAAAGAAGAATCAAGTTATAACGTTATACAAACGTCATAACGTTTGACAAACGTTGTAACGATTAATAGCTTTAGAACTGCTGAAGCACAGCTGAACTGTACCAACATGAAACGTTGTAAACGTTTATAAAACGTTGTAACGTTTCTAAAACGTTGCAACGTTTCAGGAATAATTAAGCTTCAAATAACTTCTATTTTGATCAAGTTTTTACAGGTTAAAACGTTGTAACGTTTTATAAAACGTTGGTAACGTTTTACTAAGCTGTCAGAGATTTAAAACCCTAAAATCGCATTTGAATAAAACGTTGTAACGTTTAATAAAACGTTGGTAACGTGTTATGTCAAACAGCTCATTTTTGAGCTGCCACTATAAATAGACTGAAAGGATCACTTTCAAATCATCTCAGCCGACCCTAATCATTTCAAAAGTGATTTTCTGAGAGCTTAGCCTACTCCATTGTTGTGAGAGCTTAAAACTTCAAAATCCCCCAAGCAACCTCAAACCAACTTCACTAATCTTGATCTAGATTAGGTTAGAGTGATCTATTGAGTGTTTCTCTTGTGTTCTAGACAATCGAGACCTTGTTCTCATCTCTTTGAGTTGGTCGTTTGACTTCCCGCTTGGTGTGTAAGGGCTCAACGGTTCACAAGTTGTAATCCTTTCGTATTGGGTAATAGAAAGGCGCACCACTCAAGGTTGCGAAGCCCCGGAGACGTAAGCCTTTGTTTTTCCGAACTCCGTTAACATCCCGCGTGTCAAATTTCTCTAAACTTATCTATTTACTTTCAATTACAATTTATTTTCAGTTTTTGGTCAATTAGAGGTGCCCCTTTAGTACAACAGCCCTTGTTGCTGTTTTGCTTGTTGGTAATCACGTTGAATTTGGTAGATATGTGAGTAATTTTTTCTATGGCCATATAGTTGTTCGGCTCTTTGCCATATCTCTAATGTCGTATCTTTAAAAGAGAGCAACTCAGATACCTTTGGTTCCATTGTTGCAAGTGCTCTCTTTTCGGGTTCAGTTGGGAGATTTGATTGTTTAGGAGCCTTGCCCTCAGGATCTATATGCTCACTCTTTTCTCAACCACTTAAGGAGAAAATTACTTGCCTTGCCCACACATGGTAATTTCTGCCATCTAGCATTACCCCTGTGAGTTTCTCATGACTTTGTGACATTGTGATTTTCGGTTTACAGCCACTGGTGCTGTTATTGGTATTGATTTACAGCTGCTTGTGCTGTTGCGAGAATTTTGATTTCGGAAATTCTGATTTACAGCTGCTTGTGCTGTTGCTGATTTTTCTCTCTTGAGTCGGGATTTTAATCCTGCTCTGATACCATGATGTTTTTCAGTGATTATGAGATAATAGAATTGAGAGAAAAATTCTGTATATTATTAATATTGGCTGAGTTGTTACAATGGGTATTTATATGGTCAAAAGTGAAAAAGGGCTGTTGGAAAGAAAAGTAACGATAACTTTTTTGTAAAGGAAAAAAAGTTGAGTAACTTTATAATTAGTTGCTCCCTTTATTGCCTTAATTTAGCCTATGATGATTATACCCTAAAAAAAAGGGTCCGCTGAGGCTAATCGAGTCCCTAATCCTATCTAATCCTATTTATTATTTTCAACACTAATTCTATTTATTTTCAACACATTGGTTCAATAGTGGTTCAGTTACATTAATTTTTAACTCAAATGTAATTAATTTATTACACTAAATTTTCAAGTTGGACTGAATTAGTGGTTTGATCCAAGTCTTTTTTAGATTTTTTGCAGACAAGATACGTTGCAACTTTCGAAAACTGTGCGTTTGGTTACACTTTGGGTATGTTTGGATGCAGCGAGAATAGCGAGAATAGCGAGAACAGTGAGAATAGCGCTATTCCGATCCATCCAAACATACTTGAATAGCGAGAATACCGCTGTTCTCGCTATTCCTACAAAAACATGGAATAGCAAATGAACTCTTTCAAAGCCTCAATCCCTACAGTAGCTATTCTAAATGTTCAATCCAAACAACTTCCGAATAGCTTTGAGTTAGCGCTGTTCTTAAATAGTAGTTGTTCTCGCTATTCTTAATCTACTATTCTCAACAGTAGCTATTCTCGCTATTCTCTAGTGCATCCAAACGCACACCTATTCCTACTTTTTGTTGGAATAGCGAGAACAACGCTATTCTCACTGTTCTGAATAGCAATTGAGTATGTTTGGATGGATCAGAACAGTGCTATTCGGAATAGCTAGCTATTCTCGCTATTCTCAATACATCCAAACGTATAGATATCTAATAAAACTAAATCATTAGTTTGATTCTATCTATTTCATCAAAATAAGTAACCCATCCTTTACCGATAATTTAATTTATTATTTTCTAAGAATTTTTTTTTTGACAAAATAAAAAATATATATATTGAAAGCGGAGCAGGGATTCGTCATTTATTTTTCTGAACACGACACGCCAAAAAATTCTGATATAAAATGAATGATCCAAATTTGTTGAAAGCGGACCAGGGACTCGTCATTTATTTTTCTGAACACGACACGCCAAAAATTCTGATTTAAAATGAATGATCCAAATTTGTTTTGTGCAGTCAGAAACGAAGCAGGAACTTTTTTTTAATAGAGATCTCGCATTATATCAAATATTAACATTAGTATAACAATTGTTTTGGAATTATATGGATCAATAATAAAACAATTTTCTCAGACTTTTATGGGAATCAAATATAATTTCCTTTTAAGAATGTTACGTAGTACACTAAAAATATTGTATATGTTTATCAGTTTATACAATTAGATAAAATAGTGCGAATCCACATCCTCTTTGGTACAGTAAAAGGAAATCTTTTAGAATTCGTGGATCCGAACCATTTTTTTAAACCTTACACGAATACCAGAGCCCAATAATATTGTCCCCTACACTAGCTCGAATCTCAAAGTGACTGAGAGTAAATATCAAACCGTAAAGTGAAGATAATCTTTTATACATATTGGAGAGTCGATTTGTGGCCAGTTGCTCCACCTCGTCCCCCCTCGTCTGCCTGGTTCATCTTGCTTCGTCTCAATTGAGCGGATGGCTCCGTTTAAGAGTTCTGCCGCTCATTGTCTTTTCCATTTGTCTCGACTTTCCAGGTTCGACCGAGGATTTATGAATCTATTCCACCCTGTAGTACCAACTATATTTATATGTAAATAAGGTATGTATTTTTTGGTTGTTTGCTGATGATGAGTTGTCTCCTTCCTTCTCTCTGAGTGGTGACTGTCCTGGTTAGGCTGATTTAGTTCTCGATTCCAGTTTGATTCAGTGCCCTCTTCTTCGTACTCTCTGAGTGGTGACTGTCCCGATCCAGTTTGATTCAGCACCTCTCAGCTGTGAATTCCTCTGGACGACATCAAATTTAGAAAGAAGAAAACGTTTTGTCCTCAAGGAAGGGATCGATGCAGCGTAGTCTGCAAGCTATGCAACTAGAAGAAATTACTGCCGTGTCTACATTATCAGAGAAGAAAACCAAAATGCCCACCTACTTGCTATTTGGACACGAATAGACTGATTTGCATTCTCTGACTTTGCGTATCTTTTATTTTATGACATAACAAATTAGATGATTTTACAAGTACCTCAATGTATATGTCTTAATACTTCTTAATTTAAACGAAAGAAACTTATGTAATAGTTATTTTGTAAATCATTGAATCAATGCAATCTCTTACGGACTTTCAACCAAAAAAGAAGAAGAAAAGAATACTTGTTCAAATAATGCATTACATCGATTGATTGATTCCTTACTAAATATGCTTATATGTATTGTCCAACGATTTATGTACATTTGCAGGTAAGGATGTCAATGTCATTCTTTTAATTGTTTACACTTTCTGTATCGTATTTGATACATCTGGTGTAAATAAGATTTTTTTTTCGTTAACTTATTAGGTATGAGTATGCATAAGAAAACTTTATCATCAATTAAATAGGTATGGATACAGGTAAATGCTATTTTGTAATCATTAGGTAACAGGTAATTATATAAAATAAAATTATATATTGATATATACATATGAGTTGGGCTATAGTACTTCATGAAGTAAAGCGAGTATTTTATATCACGTCTATATCTTCAATTTTAAAGTTCAGAATATCAATTTGAACTGTTTAAGTTGATCTCCATATTAAATTGTATTTGGAGATCAAATTTTAGTGATCTCTTATGATCTAACACTAACTTTACTTCGCAAAGTACCGTAGTCCAACTCTATAAATATATATATTCAATTCTTTCCTTTTCCATTGCTGTATTCATGCTAAATCTGATAATAAATTTTTCTTCCCTCTTCGTTGTTGTTGTTTTGTTCCTCAATTGTGAAAATGAAAATAATCTACAGTATAATGTGGCTCTCATTTCCTCTTCAATTTTCTCATTTTGTCAACCTAACTTTTTAATTCAATTCTCTACCTCCTTCCTCTTGAACCCGTCTTGAGTATTGCGTGGTTGTAGGACTGTAGCTTCCTCCTTCAAGCCTCTTCAAAATTAGACTCTCCTTCAAATATCGTAAGTGATCTTTGTATTTAATAAAATAGAATTTGTAAAACACTTGACGCAGAGATTTTTTAGTTTATTTGATAGAATAGATTATTATTATTATTATTATTCGTTATTCACTCGTTATTATTTCGTTACTCATTAATCTTAACGAATATGAATAGAGTAGATTAAGACCAATTTTTAGTAGATACATATAGTATATAAATAATATCAATTCTTAATTGATATGAGTATGAAAATATTTTTATTCTACTTTTATCATACTCATTGACACCTAGGTGTAGATATCAAGGGTGATATCAACTGTCTCGTGATGTATCCGTATTAATGCAAGTATAAATTGGTTGGTGAAAATAAATGTCCTCCAAGAACTATTAAATTTTTTACTTGTTTGAATTAGGTATTTAGGTTACTCCAAAAGTAAATCGTTCGGTGACAAGAACGTCAAGTTGATGAAACTTTTTTTTTAGGGGAAATTTCATATAAACCCCTCAAAAACAATTTCCTTCTAAAATTCTTAATATCATATTTTTAATTGCACGTTCTGGCCCCCACGTTTTAAAATTATGTAATAAGAGATAGTTACCTAATTCCCTTCCTAAAAGTTAGTTTTCAATTTTAAATGACAATAATACTCTTGATAAATTTTTTAAACAATAGTATGCATTATTATACTTAAATATTTGTAATATTGTTTAAAAAAAACGTTCTGGTCCGACACGCTTCCATCTCCCAATCTGCCCTCCAAATCAATAAAGAAAATATTTTTTTCACTCACTCTCTTTTATTTCTCTAATTTAAAACTACGAACGTTTTCTACACGATTTTCTCTTTCGAATAAAATGTATTCGAATTATATTTGAATCGTTATTTTAGTTTTCTTGACATGTTATGTACAAAAAATTGATATGCTAGATTTAAAACTTCATATACTAGATTTCAGAATTTTATATGTTGTATATAAAGACTACACTTTGAACCTTTAAAAGACTTAATATGCTAGTTATAAAGTTTTATTGCTATAAATAAAAAAAATAAATTAATAAATTTTTTAATATTTTACACTGCTTTTGATATAAAACATTTATAGAAGATTCCAAATCAAATTAAAGCACAACTAACACCAGTTGTCAAGTCTTCATAAAGAGTTATTATGTCCAGTATTTATAAAGACTTGATGTGTTTTGTATAAAAATTTGATATGTTGTGTATAAAGACTTGCGCGCATAAGTTTAAATACTTGCATGTACCAGTTGTAAATACACTAATGGCCTTTTAGGAGGTGGTTCTGGTCAGAAGTCGTTAGTTGGGGGACTGAATTAAGTCTAGAGTGCAGTTATCAAGCCTCAATTTAAAATTAATATAAATTATTGCTTCATATTGTTTAATATTTTTCATGTACAAAAAAATAGTTTTATCAAAATTTATTTGTCATGAAATAATATATTTCTGTACAAATAAAATAAAGCATAATACCTAATGACATAGTTCGAGAAAATAATTGTCAAAATTTAAAATATAAAAACTAACTTGTCACAAGCAAAAATTTACGAGCTTCCGATAACATTATCTTTTTTTTATTTAAATGAAAAGATTCCCGTACTGTTCCAATGCTAAACTTTTGCTTTGAAATAAGAGATGGATTCTTGAATCCGTTGTGTATATCAAGAATTTTTTTTTGTTTTAAAAACTTGGTAGTAGCTATCAAGGTTCGTGAGGGAAATTGAACTCTCGATTTTTGGGTATGACAATTCTAGAATATTTTTCTAGCCAATTGTGTTATCTTTTCTTTCTCGTATATCAAAAATTTTTAATATAAATTTTGGTACAATTTCGACGATATAAATAGAAATTAATGTAATTTATGTCACGTCAATATCCATTTAATTTATTTCTCTCTTCTTATTTAATTTGATCGAAGAGGTTATGTATTCTTACTTCTCTCTCCTCGTTTATAAAAGTTATACAATTTTTTTGTATTTCTCTGCTGAGATTTTTTACGCAACCTTTTGTTCCCCATTAACGTTTAAAAACTTATTTATTTTCGATTTTTTCGCATTGATTTGATAGAAAATTATCTTATTCTAATTTTTTTTTCCTCAGCAATTTTTGCAACCTGCGTGACAATTAAGAATTAAGAAAAACAAAGTGCGTCGATATGGTCAAAGTTTTTTTTTTTTTTATGAATGCAAGTACTGCCCATGGTGCCCACGGGCTTAAATAAATACAAAAAAAAGTACAATAAATTACTAAAATTTCCAAGCTTCTGTTCCCAGTTCCCACTCAAATCAATGAAAAAAGGTATTTGCTACGAGCCTGTTAGACTACACCGTGAAGATTACTATTCACGTGAGAAAATGAAAATTCATTCAGACTGAATTTTTTTTTCTCACATGAACAGTAATTTTCAGTTCAAAATTTTTGATTTCCGTACTCATTTCTATTTCCACTGATGCAACCAACCAGGCCCTACAATTACAAAAGTTTTACCAAGCGACTGTTTCGAATTTTTTTGCAGAGCAATTTAATGCAGTATTTCTTTTCATGGAGAATTTAATAAAATAAAATATAGAGAAAACAATATGAAAATTCAATAAAACAAGAACGATATTAATTTTTTGTTGGAGCCTTCCGATCTGTAACAAAATTCATACGTGCTTGATCTGTACAAATTTCCGACCAGACATCGAGCCACCTGCAATATCCTTGACATCGTATTTTTTTTCCTTTGCTTGATACAATTTTAAAAATAAAATAAAATTAACCTCCATATTTTTTTTTCCACAAAAATTGTACAATATGTCCCTCATACTTTACAAAAATCTTATTCCAATCAAGTCACTGTATTTATTTTTTCTTTCAAAATATTAAAAAAATATGCACATCCATCTTTATATTACTTAAAATTTTGTTAATATTTTAAATGAGAAAATAACAGAATAATTTATTGGAACAAAAAAAAATAGTGATATTTTGCGAAATTTATACTAATTTTTTTTTGTGACGTGGCAATTGAGAGAATTTCACTGTTTCGGTGTTGCAATTCACATGGGATCCTTGCAGCAGTTGCATGCCACAACTGTGCACGCTTCGCTAATTGATTGACTTGTGATTTGCGAGGAGAAAAGGGCAGCGGGGCACAAAAGCCGAATACTGAGCTCGTGCTCGGTGCCTTAAAGTGTAGTCAATATTTTTATTTTCCTTCCTTCTTCCAGTACTATCCCTGACAAAACCCATTTGCGATTTGCCCCCACAAACCCTCAATTATTTGGGTTCGTTTTTCTCTCACAATCTAAACATTAAGAAACAGAAGCATTGAAAGCATAAGTTATGTCCTGACTCCTGACTTTCCCACAAATCCTTGATTTTTGTTCCATTTTTGTTTTAAATCAAAATGTATATATACTAGTCTAGTGTTATCAAAATTGGATCAGACCGGTCGGTTCGACCGGAAAAAACTGAACCCGATCACCTGTTTAATTTGATTTGTTTGAAAGTTTGATTTTTGTTATTGGATCAAAAAGTCCGATTTAATTAATTTTTTTTAAAACCGCAAACTATTTTTTAAAAAAAAAATTCCGATTTAAGTCTGCTTTTCTTTTTCTACGCATCCAACAAGAGAATTGAGAGCTATGTTGCATGGATATGGGTACGGGTATCGTGTCGGACACGACACGGATACGGCGATACGGCAATTCTCAAAAATCAAGGATACGACACGCTTATTATATAAATTAAATATCAAAATTTTGGATTACTTTAAATATAAAAGCGAATAGCTTATAACATCAAATGTAAAGCGCTTCAGTGGTTAAGGCCTTAGACATTTATAGCCAAAACCCCAGTTCGAATCCGTCTTGTAGTGCTGGAAAAAAATGTTTTTTTTTTGCGGGGTTCACAGCAGACCGGGTGCACAGAGCAGCGGGGTTCAGACCTGGTGCACAGAGCAGAGGTCCACAGCAGTCGCGGTGCACGGTGTAGCGATGGACCAGGTGCGCGTATCTAGGGCGTATCCAGACGCGTCAGGGCAGTGTCCAGGCCGTATCCAGACGAGTCAAAGCGTGTCGGAGACCGTATCAAAGGACTAAGGACACGCCACGTAAGGCGACGCGCCAGCTGGCGTGTCTGATACGTATCGTGTCCGTGTTGGAGGCGTGTCGGTGTCGGATACGTGTCGGACACGGGTACGATTAGTTTCTAGGAGTGTCAGGGTAACATAGATTGAGAGTAAGGGCGTACTCCAGAATCAGAGATCGTAGATGAAGAGGAACGGACAGAGAGGAAGAGAAATGAGTGTTCTCCCCCTCTGAATAGTAAATTTTACGCCCCGAATATGGGGCGACAGATTTCGCCAAAAATCAACACGACACCTCTCTCTCATCCCTTCCGAACAATAACTCCTCCCCTCCGGTTCCTCTCTATTTTCTCTTTTATGGAGTAGGTAAATGACGTGGGCAGTCCGTTGTAATGCAGATTTTCCCTCCCTGGAGCACACTCTAATAGACTATAGGTAGAGTGGAAAAAACGTGCCGTGCCGTGACTTTGGTCTCATATCGTGACTTTGGTCTCATGTCGTGACCAAGTGAACAGTGACCCGTGCCGTGACCAAAATATTAAGGGGTGGTCATGGCACGCGAATCACGGCGTGCCATGTCCAAACGTAACTAATCACATTTCTCACGTTTAACTATTTTTTCATAATTTAAGTTAGTTTCTTCAAGATTCACTATTTGATTAAGACTTACAGTCCTAATTACACGTGACTCGTGTGATTACGTGTTGTGCCGTGTTCGGATCTTTCACGTGCCGTGCCATGACCATAAAGTGGTCACAGCACGCGACACGCGAGTCATGGCACAGAACAGTAACACGTGCCGTGCCGTTCCATGACGGAGCCGGCTCTACCGTGCCATTTTTCCCACACTAACTATAGGTTACATGCTCAGCTACAAATTTAAAAAGGAGTTATTCGGTAATTTGAGCAAGGAATGGGTAGATAAGAAAGTTCGCGTATATCTAAAATAACACTTATTGATTCATAGAGTATAACCGAAGGCACATGTTATCTTTCGACTACATATGTCGGTTAGACAAAACTTTAGCACGGGTCTTAGGTCTTCTACTATTTTCGTACTAAGATACACTCATAGTCACATACTGTATGTTTTGGTTATCTAACATGAGATCATCATAATTTTTTATGTTTTATTCATCTAATCTTAGCACCAATATGCACGAATATGTTGCTTTCAGGACTAAATTGTGGATTGTTAGTTAGACCGTACCTCTCAATCAGGCTTCAGCACTTAGACATTTCTGGTTTTGAATTCAGACCACACTACTACACATGTCAATTTTATCTGATAGCAGTAGGTTATTTCGCCATCTATAAAAAAATATCAATCTAGGTGTCCACACACTATTCAGACCACACATGTCTATGTTGATGTTTGATTATGAAGTAATTGGAGTAAACTTCTTATTCCGCACTTAAATTGTCATTAAATGAAGAGTAGAATAGGAATTAAGACATAATAATATGCAAGTTAATCTAAAATAAGTTAATTCACCTATTCAGAAAAATTTACTTACTCCACACACACTTTATGTTATAGACAGATATTTATTTTTTTAAAGTCTTACTCTTTGAACCAAATTAATTTAAGTAATTACTTAAGCTATCAAACAAGATATAAAATATAAAAAAAGAATGAGTAATTGAATCCTCTTTAAATTTATAACAACAACAAAACATGACCAATGGTAGTTGAAACTGGAAATTTGTTGTAGAGAAAGGCTTTGGAAAGATGTATAAACCATCTTTATTTATAGTAAAGGAAAGATGGCGAAATGGGCCTAATATGCCTGAAAAATGGCCTTTATTTCATACCCTTTGTTTGAAAATGTCACCGTCTACCTTTATAGGTAAATATAGCCTTTATTATTATTTTATTTAGGATGTCCTTCATAACCATTAATAATTGAATGAGATTTGACAAATCTTAAGGCAAACTTTTTGAAAAAATTTCAGCAACGGATAGAATTTTCATTATGTTTTTGTACATGAGACGTAGCTTTTGAATTTGTAATAATGTAAAGCATAACGGAAGTATTTCATCAAAAAGATTATACAGACATGACTTGGCTTAAATCTGACACATAACATCTCAAATAAATGTTGCTAGTCTTTAGGAGGTGATAAATGAATTATTTGGATTTGAATTCGGTTCGACAAAGTCAAAAATTCATAATTCCAGAATAATTTGAGAATAATTAGGAAATAATTTAAAAATAATTCGGAATTATTCAGATCAGAGATCTCAATTTTGTAAGAGAGCAAAAATAATAATAATAAAAAATTGTTTTGAAAAAAATTCATGAATAATTCATAAAATTTAGGAAAATTAGTAAAATTACAAATTATTCGGATTTATTTTGATCAAATTCGGTCAACCAAATAATTCAATGTTTGGCTCGGCATCACCAAAAAAACAAATTATTCAGATTTAATTCGCAAATCTTATAACTATATTTAGAAGCACCAAATTAAATAACATTAATAAATAAGTGGGTAAATTATTTCTTTTCGGATTATGATAAATATAATTGTTCAACAATCCATTAATGCGTTCCTGTGTAAACTTGTGTCCTGTCGTTTTGCTTATGTAACAACAAGCAAGCAGTCAGATTTGCAATTTCATATCAAATTTCTCTCTTTAATCAAGCAGATAATCTTATCTGCAACTGTCCACTACTAGCAACCATTTATATGGTGATCATGGCCAAGCCAGAGAGGAGATTCAAGAATAATTAATTCGGAAATAATTCAGAAATGATTCGGAATAATTCTGATAATTCTGATACTTAAAGAGCTAATTTAATCATGTTTATCACTAGGTAGCTTGCACAAACCCAGTATCTCTACAGTTGCTAGTACCTCAACAAAGTGCAAAGAATCAAATTCTCCAAGGAAAAACACAAATTCCAGGTACAGCATCCACCTAATTGAACAAAATTTCAGAAGAATAATAGAAACTATGAAGAAAGAACAGCCATGACATCTGACACTTTGAGTGCAATATAGTCAGTGCCATCAGCACCCTTGAATTCACTTCCGGCATACTTGGAGTACATAACAGTGCTTCCCGGGCTTATATCAATGGGTTTTCTCTTTCCATCTTCATCTAGGGATCCCGGTCCCACTGCTACAACCTATCATCCCATTTAACAAATGTTTAATGCTACTGATATTGCATGGGACAGAGCTACTACTTTTATACAAGAGGTGGCAAATAACTTGTTCAGGTTGGATTTGCATGCCTTTCATGTAACCCACTATTTCAGGATTTATGATGCTCAAGTTCAAGTTCATTGTGTATTTTTTTCTTTTTCCAAATTATGCAATTTCTGATATAGGTTGGTTCAGAATTCAGATTTTGGTCATTCAATGCTTAATATATACCAGTGTGAACTCAGAAAAAATTGGGGTAGCATCAAAATTTGCAAGTACCCAAGGGGCACCGTCAGATTTTGCTAGCACCCAGGCGGTACCATCCACTTCTAATACTAAAACTCAGCCATGACTGACAAACATAATTTGCTCCAGCAAACCATAAAATATAGCACAAAAGCACAGCAGCAAGGAGCAACTTATAGAGGGAAAATATTATAGTAACATAACATACAGTTCCAACAGAAGGCCTTTGCTTCGCTTGCTCTGTCAAAATCAATCCGCCAGCTGTTTTTTCTTCAGCCTCTGCAACCTGTGAGAGATAGAGAGGCAGAGAAAGAGGTTACGGTCATATTAGTAAAAACCTACAAGTGATGACATATAAAATTTAAAAGATAAAATATAATCTAATACATTAAATTTTTAGTTAGTTAATTCACATTGCAACATTCGCTATGAATGCCAGGCGCCCATCTAATAAGTTACAAGGATAAAGAAGGAATCAGGAGAAAAAAAATCGAGCACATAAGCAGTACCACATTAATATCTTAGATTAACCAAAGACTACCTTAATAAGAACACGGTCACCCAGAGGCTTTAGATCCTTTATATCGTCTGACTCAAGAATACCAATAATGTCATCTTCCTTCAGTAATAAGTGATTGGTTCCATCAAATTCAAGCTCTGTACCAGCATACTTTGAGTACACTACCTTATTACCCTCCTGTCATTTCAAAGTACACAAGGAAAAGAGAAAAAGATAATAACATTAGCCCAAGTAAACAATTTAGTTTACCAAATACATGATGCAAACATACATTAGATGAGTACATACCTTCACAGAGATATCAACTTTGGTACTACCAACAGTGGTACCGTCTCCAGTGGCAACAACTTCACCTTCTTGCGACTTTTTCTGGGCAGTGGTGGGGAGATAGAGGCCTCCAGTTGTCTTATCTTCCCCTGTCTTTATTTTGACCAAAACTCTGTTCCCTACTGGCTTTATTGATGTGTACTAATTGACAAAAGAAAAATTAGATTTAGATGAAGAAATTATGAATATAAACTGATGCTATATTTAATTAATCCATACAAGTTAATAAACTTCACATTAAAATATCAGCTTTTCATATCTCTATCAGACATTCCTGGTCGGGGATCAAAATCGAAGATGAAAGGTACACAACTACATAGTAAGAAATATTATATGCTTAGGCAATGGGTTAATAGAGCTCATCACAGTCCACCTGCTACTGTATTTGTACCAAATCACACTAAAAGAATAGATTTTATAGAATTAGATTCATATGATTGGGGTCTAATACCCCAGCCTATTTACTCCTCTATGGAATTATATCAAACTGCCAGTAGTTGCACAGTTTTTCACTTGCTGCCCACTCAGAGCTAAATTTGAGCATTCAACTTAACTGTGTATAACAAGGATATAAAACTTCAAATCATATATGACTTGGGTGATCTGACCTGAGACAACAGGTCAGTACGCATTGCCTATTTAATGTCCAAAACATAAAATTATCAATGTAATTATACATTAGAAGTATACTTTTAATCAACTATTTGACAGAATGTACAAATAGAATGAACTTTAATGAGATTATTATCTTTCCTAAATACCCCTTCAATTCACTATAATCCAATCAATTGAACCATTGACTGAATGACACTGACACATGTGGTCCAAACAAAGTCCTGGTCTGTACTGAGTACTGACTAATACTGAAACGTACATTCACTTTGTTTACGTTGTTTTTCAGAAACTGTACAATTCGTCAGTTGTCTAGATCTGTTGCATACATGTTACAGTGCTGAAAAAGGCTCAACATTTTGAGAAATTGGTTCAACACTATAGTAAAAAAAAACAGCTAGGCTACTCCAAGGTAACTTCTAAGTAAGAAATACAGAAAAATATAATAAAAAAATCAAGTACCTTTGGAGCTATCACAGTAGCTGCCTTCACGACCAGAGGCTTACTGTAGTTCATCTGAGAGCGCCTGAGTGTTAGCGAAGAAAAGCGGAGGGCTTTGATTGATGGAACCGAAAGAGGTACAGTCGCCATTTCTATTGCGAAGGTTTGATTAGAGATCCGAGTTGTACGAGTAAAATGTAGAGAAGAGAATAATACACTTATAAGCAAGGTAGAAGGATAAGAGAACGGAGAAGAAGCTTCTGGAAAGGTCATGGAGGGTCTCCGATGGCGCTTCTTGAATTTAACGGGCCGAGTTTAGATTAAGCCCAATAGATCCATCAACAGCTTACATTTTAGAAACTAGTATTTTTCCTAAACGAGCGAGATTCTAAAGATTTTTTATGTTATCAGAACTAACTTGTGATGCGCTGAGTGTGTACTTGCTTGATGGGATGAAAATAGATAGCTGTGAATATAAAAATTTATCCTTTTGTAATTAAAAGTGCTTTAAAAAAGTAGGACAAAATAAATAAATAATTATCATTAACCTTATTAAACACCCAACAAAACAAAAACAAAAAATTCCACCCATTTTACTCTAATCTTGTCCTAAACAAGGAAAACATTACACAACAAACTCTTGTACAGTTGTACTGCAATAGCAAATTCAGTTAACGGATTGTGCAAATTTTCTTCCGCAACAAACAGCAGAAAGGTGGTTCCTTCGCACTCGCTAAACATGCGCCTATACAAGAACAAGCATGCTGACATGAAAAGTTAACAGAGCTTAAGCATATAAGACAAATAAAGCCAATAAAAAATATCCAACCAACATAATTTACTCAACAACCAAGTCATTTGCACAGTACCTAAGCAAATTCCTAAACACAAACTAGCAGTGGAATTCAATAAAAAGATAAACATCAACAATATTATACAGGCAATGTCTTGAATCAAATATTTCTAAAATAATAGTATCCAAAATTAGATTGTCACCAACTACTACTAACAATTCTATTAACAAGTCCATCCAAGATCAAGAATATAATCCTTTGTCACACCTTGATATACTCCTGCAAAATACCCAAAACAACTGTTAATTATTTCATGTGTACAACAGGAAAATGCTGCCACCATGGTTTAAATCATTTCCAATTATGTATATACAATAAAGAATGCAATTACTATGAAAAAAAAGGTATATACAAAACTGGGTTCATAAATGGATGACCTGGTTTTAGGTGGAACCAAGGAAGGCATGGTGCATGTTCGCAACTGGAGAATCCTGTAAACAGAACCACACAAAAATTATTGTTTATTAGTACAAGATTCTTACAGAATAACGAGTCATTTTTCTTACATAAACATGAATAGCATTGATGTTTATAGTATTTGTTATAAAAATGCAAATAGTAGCAAACCGATACTGTTATAACAAAACTAAACACCAATATGGCCAAATTCTATAAACAAACTACGATTCAAAGACTCCATTGAACCATGGGGTAAGCAATTAAGCATCAAATAAGCACCAGTAAGCATTAATTGCACAAGTAATCCCTAAAGTAACCATATTTACATTCAAATTATAGTCACAGACATTAAGCTCAATTTAACCCCAACTGTCAAGTAGACTCAATTGTGCAATGCAGCCTTAATTCAACCCAATTGAGTCACAACTGCGAAATTAAGCTTTATGTCAGTAACTATCGCCAATTTTAACCCAGTCAAATTGCAAAAGGTGCAATTAAAGCCAGTCATAACCCATTTAATTTCAACGGTGCAACTCAGCAACTGAGACTCTAAGCCTTAGATAAATCTCAATCTAGAACAATTAGCTCCTAAATTACCTGGGACCTATTCCCCTGGCTTTCCCCAGCTCTTGCATCCTTGCTCCACCTCTTCAAAAAGTACTTCGGAGGCAACTCCTTTATATTTTTGAAATCAAGCACCTTCAGCACATGGCAGCATTGAATTCCCATAAACTCATACTTCCTACAACTACACAAAGCCGAACAATCACTCGCATTGTATCTCACAAAGTGCTCTTTAGGCCGTTCTGCAACTGCAACTCTATACTCAGAGATCGTCCCCACCTCACAGGTGGTGTACAGAACCGAGTCCATGAACATGTCAAACTCCTTCCTAAACACATCAAACACCACTGGCGTATATATATTCGCTGCTTGTTTGAGAAGCTTGGCCGGTGGGATTCTGGGAAGACTCTGGCTTGCATAAAAATCGGCTTGTAATTCGGCATACCTGTGCTCATCTACCACCCTTTCATAGTTTTTAAAGAAAGACAGGAGATCCATTTGCGGGTTAAGAAACTTTTTGAGGGTATTTGTGAGACTGTCACACTGTAAGGAGGTGGTTATATCAGCTGAGAATATGTGCCGACCATATGCCAAAGCCCACTTATCTCTCTCATCATACAGCTTGATTAACCACTCATTGTGCCTCAGGTCATACTTCTCTAACAACGACCTCCAACCAAATAGAAAATCCTCTTCATCCTCTGACTCAAAGAGACACCGGGAAAACTCTTTATTAAAGGTTTTTGAGCTCTGGAATACATGACTAATCTTCTTAAGTGAGTTCTGGTACACATGCCAGGGACAGACCCGGTGAGTAGTACCAGGCCAAGATGCTGCCATGGCTGCACTAATCTGCAATGACATGTCAGTAAATGCAGTATTAGGTTGCTTCCCATGCATTGTAATCTTGAAGGTATCAAACAACCACTTGAAGGATTCATAAGACTCATCGTAGAGCAACGCAGAGCCAAAAATTATGGTTTGTTTATGGTGATTAACACCCAGAAACAGTGCTAATGGGCGCCCATACCCATTAATCTTATGAGTAGTATCCAAACAGAGCACATCCCCAAATGCACTAAAGTCGGTGCGTGATTTTGTATCAGCCCAGAAAAAGTTTGTTAGTTTATCCTCCTCATCAACCTGAATTGCATAAAAGAAGGTTGGGTTATCGAGCAGCATACTCTGCAAATACTTCAAAATTGCCATTCCATCCCCCATCTGTATAGGAATTGACCGTTTTGACGGTAAGTAGTTAGAGTACTCAGCCGGAAGGAAATTAACACTCCTCATTGGCCCCACAGGCCGGGTAATAGGCGGCGGTAAAGTCTTAATTGGTGTGGGACCAGAGTGACCTGTCCCTTCATCCGACAACTCACCTGAATCATTTCCTGGTTGATACTCCATAAGAATTCTTTGTGAGCGCAACATGTGCATGGTACTAGGTGGAGCCAGCTGGTGGTTATGATCTGCTTTAAAATCAGTAACACGATAACGGGTCCCCTCAATCAGCTTAATGACCATGCGGGCCGGGCAGCCAATGCGGGTCTCAAGACGAGGCTTCTTGGCCTCAAGGGACTTCTTGTCCTTGTTGTAGCCCTCACGAGAGCAGACAAAGCAGCGCACATTGATGACGCGCTCAGTTGAGGCCTTATCTTTCCGGGACGTAGACTTGCGCACACTGAATCCCACATGACCTGCGTAGCGATTGTAGAACTCATAGGCCCTGTCTTCTGTCTCAAACTCCATGTTGAGCTCCGGAAGGAGCTTTGACAAAGAGGTCTCATCAGGAGCAATCGGAGTGTCAATTCTCTTCCTTATCTTGCCCTATAGCAATCGCATGTTAGAAAGGCGAAGAATGAGAAAAAGAATGTATGTGGGAAGGCAGAAAAGCATGTGTCTGTAAACACATACCTATTATGTTATTACAAGCTGATTTTAGCTTCTTTGCAGTTATAATTTTCCCTTTATTTATCTAATTCTTGATCTTCTGTAATAGATCCCATGACATTGATATAATAAGATAATCTTGACAACATTTACATCAATCCAAAAAATATTTCCAAAACCAAACAATAAGTTTATAACATGTTCTTGGACATGATGCCTGCCTACGACCTTTAGAAGTTAATGCTATTGGAGTATCATTTCCTAATGTATTAAGGATAATAAAATTATAACTTTTGAAAAGTTCAACACATTCGAAGGTACCACATAGATCATGCATAAAAATGTTGGATCTCAATTTCAAACTTTATATATAAAGATTGCCGAGATGGTCAAATTAAATAACTGTCTGAGGGTTCACTCAGCACTTTTCACTTTGTCCACAGTGCAGGTACATTAATTTAAATTGACCAATCAGTTACACCATTGATAACATTAGCTCAAGTATAAACACAAATAAAACAACAGGAGCAAGAGAAGCTCAAGATGCCACTGTACAGGTCGGTACCCAGCCTATCAGGCTTGGTTTTAACATGAATGAGTATGGAGCCCAACTTGTAAAATAAATAAAGCAGACGAAAATAAAGGCTTAAGAAGTAATATAAAATAATAATGAGGAAAGAATCACAGCACACCTTTCGCCAGGCAATGCCACATGCATTGCAAAGAGTCCTTGGTCCGTCAGGCCCCCGACGCATGTGGGGTGTTCCAATCTGAGTGATGCCACACCGCAAGCATCTGATACAGTCAAATAAAAAGCATTGCACCAGAATAATCAGCAGAAAAGAAAGGATAAATATAACTTGATGTAGTGTTTGGTAGTACTTGGATGCTATTAGGGTTTTTTGATGTGGAAAGGTTAAAGATGACTAGGGTTTGACTTTTGGAATAAAGAGAGGCAGCAGAGAGAGACGTATAAAATACATTAGATAAGAACATTGAGATACACATAAGAATCGCCCTAAAAGAAAAGGACAAAAAAAAAAATCTTTTTATTCATCAGAACTTAGAACTGGATAAGTTTCCAAAAAGAGAAAAAGCTAAATTACAAACAGTATTGAACAATAGAACTAGATTTTATAGGAAACCATATCTTAGCAAGCAAATATTTACATTAAATTTCTGGCACCGTTTGACTATCTAAGACTATTCTGAGATTATATTTGTAAGTTACACTGAGACTATTTCAATATCAGATATGTTACCCTCAGAATGAACTTAAACTGTCATATTCAAATCACATACATTACCCTGAGACTCTTTTTTAACCATCATATCCATATCTGCTTAGTATCCAATACAAATACAAATACAAAAATACACAAACAATACATATCAGCTTGTGTATCAAATATTTTACTTAATTATACTTGAGCCATAGAGTCTTCGATATACCCGGATTCAGGCAGATGCTTGAACCAGGCAGCCACAGAAATCCAACTACTACACTTGATGAAAGGACATTCAAGTCCACCTGCCTACCCCAGGTATAAAAACTTAGGTAATGTTTCTTCTCTTTGGCAAAACAAATGTGGAACTAATATAATACAAAGACTGGAACTGCTGTGAGAACCCAAAAGCTTTAAAGAATTAACTATTTTTTATTTTGCTCCCTGAATTATTGCAAATTATATTCTTTCTTTTGCTTTTGGTTCCTCTCTTTCTCCTGCATGTCACCCATATTTATGTTTTCATACTTTAAAAAAAAATAGAATAAGTTCTTAATGTCATCAATCATTCAAAAACGTTTGGCATCATTTTATGGCAGGGTGCCATTTAATATGTTAAACAGTTTAATCACTGTTTCCATATAACAGCATGGTGTCATTAGAAAATTTTAACACCAAGGATCAAAAACCGTGTAATCAGTTTAATTGTGTTTCTAACTTGCACTTTCTATCTTAAGAATTAACAACATATATGAGTATATTTCTGAAATATTGTTTCAGTTATTGGAAATAATAAAATATATATGTATTGATAATCTATATCGTACCGAGTATCTTATTCCTATCCACGCAAAATATCTTAAAATAATGATTTAAACAGCAATAAAGAATAAATTAAAGCAAAATTAAAAGAAACTTTCCCAAACAAACTTAGAATTTTGTTCAGGCTTGTATGGCAAGGAATTAATGCAGAAAATATATCAAATCAATCATTTTCTGACCATGAGAAAGCCTTCCAGAATTAGTTTAAACACAATTATGACATATTAATCAACTAACTTTTAATGAACCTAGGTCAGGCTTAGATTTGGACGCAACCATGGAACATTTATAAATTGTATCAGACGAATATTAAAATTCAAAATATTTTGAACATTCCTAAAATTGAATCAGAAAAACAGAAATAGATAAAAACAATAGAAAAGGCACACTTCATCTCTAACTTCACCAATTATACCCCCTCGACTCGAGATTATTTCCATCAACAAATAGGCCCTCAATTAACTTATTTCTGCAATGAAGTAATATCGACACTAATTAAAATTTTACTCATACTATGATAAACTAAATGACCAGAATTTGACCTATGCCTTTATACAGATTGCATCAACATATGCAACTACACTGGTTGAATCATTCACTGATTGATTAAATAGCAACATCCTCCTTTTCCAATAACAACCACACTTAATCTCTATTTCCGTTAGGATGCATTGATTTGTAATTTGATTGATTTCTAGAAAAATTCAAGTTATTAGGCATGAGATAACACGTTGTCATTTCCTGTGAATTGAACCTCTCATTATCTCTTTTGTTCCCACCAAATAGAAATGGAAAAACAAAACAAAAAAACAATTACAAATCTGCTCTTGCTGTGCCTCTCTTATTTCAGAACTTTTACTACTCCAAAAAAAAAACAGACAAACATAATTAATATTCCACAATGATTATTTAAGAATTTCTACACTTAGTTACCAAAAGCGCACACTAATCCCCCCCTCCCCATAGTTACACCAACTCGTGCCTCTGTAATGCAAGGGCAATAATGCCCCAAGAAACTATTATGCCAGGGCTATTTAACGGTTTCTAATACTAAATGACCAGAAGTGCACACGCTAATTTACACCCCAGGTATGCCTGTGCTTACCCAGCCATGTCATAGAAGCATGAACAAACAAAGATTAATACTTGTTTCATACCTGTTTTGGGCCTCAACAGTCTCATCACTATTGTTGCGAGGGTAGTCGAGATCATGCTCCTGCAATTGCTGCTCCCCTACACTGTCATCAGCCTGAACCATGTGCAACATCTTTCCTCAGTTTTCTCTTCCCCTTTCTTCAATCTATCTCACCTCAATTCATCCTTCTGGAGAAACATAAATGACGAGAATCTGAGGTAAGACCAAGTAGCAGCTGGATACAAGAGAATGGAACCAACGTTGGTAAATTTAGAGAGAATAGTAATTAGTTCTCTTTTTACATTTGATCTTCAGCAACTAAATATAAGATGGGTCTCAATTCTTTTCTCTACGCTTCCCGCCAACAAATCAATAATAGGATAAAATTAAGTTGGTTTCCTTCGTTCCTCTCTCCTTCTCACCTTTAAGTTGCTAACCACACAGATTCGGGCAGCACTACGAAAAAAATTCCAATAGAAACACAATAAATGGAGCTTACGAGTTCAAAGAGAACCGCGAACTGGAGCTTCGCTTCACCAATTACTGGTGTATTAGTTTGGAACTTTAGGGTTTTCGAGAGGGAAAGGGAGAAAAGGAGATTTTAGGGTTTTCTATCGCACTAGAGGGAAGAACGTCGTGAGACGGATTGGATCAGCTGAGACGAAGGATACTAAAAAGGGACTGTACGACTCTATTGAAACAGAAATTATGAAGCGGGTTGTTTTCCTGGTCTGTTGAAACCGCTACGCAGTTATTTTCTAGTGAACGCAACAGCAGATTCGCTGTCCAGAGAGAGCGTAATAGGTCCCGAGGCCTCACGGGATCGGACCAGGAAGTAGATGGATATAAAGTAAAAACTTATATCGGGTAAAACATTTAACAGAGTAGTTTTGGTTTCATGCAGCGTCCGAACCATATAATACATCGCTGTTTTGATTCTCCGTGCGCTGCGTGAAGTAAAAACTACTCTTTAAAATATTTACACCAGATATCGCTTATTTGTTCTTTCTTAATCAAGTCCGTCATTATTATATTTTCAAATTCAGGTGTGCACATCGCTTCTTCTCTGGTTACCTCCGTCTTTTCATCGTAATGATTCAGCTATAATTCGATTCAGTACCACAAGGAAACGTTAAAAAAAAAAAAAAAAAAAATCAAAATTTTCTATTAAAAAAAAAATTCACGTTTTATTCATGAATAATTTGTAATTTGCATTTTATTCGGTATTTAATTTAAAAATATCAAAAAAATAAATTATTCACAAATTATTCACACACATTATGTTACTATGCTTTTCATCGATTTCCAGGAGTATTGTTTCTTTGCTGCGACTACAGGAAGTTCACAGAGGTTGATAGGGTCCTTTTGTTTTCTTTCAAGTTTGTTTGTCAGGAATTTTAGAGCTTTAAATGAGAAATAATAGATATAACATATAAGATTAATAATAAATAAAAATTATGTTAGAACACATGATAATGAGTCTCAAAAATATAGTCAAATTTTAAACATGCAATATGTCACATAGATAACATTGTTTTTGCCATTTGACATATATTTGTTTTATTCATTTTTACAGTATACATTTTAGACGGTCTCAAATTTACGATAAACAATAAGAAAAAACGCATGAAATGTTGAACAATGTGCAAATTCCAAGGATTGACTTTTATAATAGTCTAAAATGTACATTGCGCCTTTATATCTTTTTACAAAAATGAGGAAATTTTGAGAAAAGAACCAAAAGAGGAGAAACTAAAAAATGATGGAAGTAACGGCAAAGATTGGGGTCATGATATCAACACTACAAATCTCTATATTAACACAACACTATTTAAATATTTTAATATATAGATAAATTTATCCTTCATTAGTTATTTTCTTTAGAAACTGTATCTCTCTCATTCACCATTATAGGATTTTTTTTCCCTCAAAAGTTACTTAGTAAATAATAATATTCCTTCACTCTCATACATTATTATATATTTTTCTTTCTATAAAAGTTAAATTAATAAATTAAATAAATATTAGATTATATTCGTTATATATTTCATCATAATTTTAAGATTTTTAAATATATTACAAAGATGAAATATTTTATTATACTATTGAAAATATATAATTATATACATTTATATTACCCAACTCCACAAATATCTACTTAAAGAAAAAAAATTGGCAAAATATTTTTTGTTGGATATAAATTTCACCAACAATATTTTTTTCAGACGGAATCTTTTCAATTATTTTTCGTTGAATATATTCATTACTATATTTGTTATAGATAATAAAACCCATTTAAATGAAGAAATCAAGAAAAAACATAGAAAAAGGATTTTTCAAAATGAAAAACGTTTATAATATATCTTTTAAATGAAGATTCCATGCTCTATGTTGTAATATTTTGAAGATTTGTGTTATAATTAAACTTATTAATTGTCGAAAAATTATTTTGGGGTTGAGAAAAGAGAGATATAGACAAGTTATAATTTTTTTATTATTACTTTTGGATGGGGAGAGGGTGGGAGAATTTCATGGGATGGTGGCAAGGGAGTATATGTGTTTTTTGTGCTTTTTTGATAAACAATATTTAATTTAAGATAATAGAAGACGATCCAAACAAATCAATTTGTTTTAAAAAAAAAGAGTAGAAAATCAAAAAAGAACCTTCTAATAGCTAGATAAATAACAATAAAATCATTGAAAGCTCCAATCTATTGTTTTTTTTTTCTCTATGAAGAAGATAGACAGATTAAGAAATTACATTAAAAAATATATTAGTATTAAAAAGTTTCCAAATTAGAGAACAACAGAAGTAATTGATTGTGGAGGACAATTTTATCTATCAAATAGAAATTTTAAATTGTGTTGTGTCAATAATATAAAATATTGTTAATATCAACTCCCCAAAAATTGTAGCAAAAAAGAGAAATGTGTATCTATAGTTCAATTCTACTATTTTTTAAGTGTTTTCCTCCTTCCAAACTTGAAACCATTACAAGCATAGACAAATTAAGAACTTACAAATTTCTTATAATAGTTTTTTGTAGAAATCATAGTTTTTTTGTAAGATAATGCCTTTTTTAGTTGGTGGCAAGTTGAGTAGACTTGAATTTTAAATTCTCGTAAGAAAGAGATGTTCCGCATCGAAATGAAAAAAAAAGTTTAATGCTTAATTGTTTTAAAGAGATCTTTAAGTTAAACAAATGTTTAAATTGTAGTATGACTTAATAATATGATCGAGTTTAAAATAGTGGACAAAATAAAATTAAAAAAAGAGGTCTTAAATTTTATAAAGAAGCATGTGTTTGACAAACTTAAGATTCCTTAAACTAAAGAATTCTAATGAGATATAAGAAGGATCTGCTGAATGCCCGAACGGTCGAACTTTTTATTAATATCAAAATTTAATATTAAATTTAAAAAAATATCCAGATCAGCACCATTTTTCAAAATCTACCCTTTCCGGAAACAACCACTATTTCCGGAAAAAAAAATTTTGGAAACCGGCTAAATCCGGAAATTTTTTTTTCCGGAAATAGATAGAATTTCCAGGAATTTTTTTTTCCGGAAATGCATTGAATTAGTTTATAAATTCCGTGGAGTGTCGTCGTTTTCACAGCACCCGCTCTCTCACAGAAAGTTTTAATTTATTTATAATTTAAATTTAATTAATTTATAATTTAAATTTAATTAATTTATAATTTAAATTTAATTAATTTATATTTATAATTTAATTTATTTATATTTTAAATTAAATTAATTTATAATTTTAATTTCATTTATTTATAATTTAAATTTAATTTATTTGTAATTTAAATTTAGAAGTATTTAATTTGTAATTATTTAAATATGTAACTATTTAATTTGAAATTATTTAAATTCTGAATATTGTCATATTAATTGAAAAAATAAAAAATGGTGCAGAATAATTTTAAAAGTTTTTAATTCTAAAATAATTTTATTAATTCTAAAATAATTTTGATTAATTATGAAATGATTTAGAATTGTTTTAGGAACTTTTTGCTTTTCGGGTTCCTTACGGAGCTCTGACAGTCAGATCAACCGGTTTTCAATTGAGATAATTTTATTTTCTTTATGTTATTTTTAATTTAATTTAATTTATAATTAATTACTTCATTCCAAAATATTTTTTTTATTTTTTATAATATTGTTCAGAAAATTTAGAATTGTTTAGAACCTTCTAAAATGGTTTATAATAATTTAAAAAATTCCAATATAGTTTAGAATGTTGCCCTATTAATTAATGAAATTCCAAAATAGTGTAGAATAATTATTGAAAATTGTCTAGAATATTTTTACCAATGGCAACACAATTTTTAAGTACTTATATGTTGTTATTTTTGAAATTGCCAGACCAATCGAAATTAAAAATGACAACTATTTGTGCGAAAATTTATATTGGAGAGGAAATCCAATATAATGATGACGGGGTATATTACAGTACCGGAGCTAAATACTCATTACCGCTAACCGTGAACCACAATTTTGATTATCTTCAGAATGAGATTTATAAATTTGTTAGGTACAATGCTAGTCGAGCAAATCTGGGAATTCAAGCCAGGTTTAATATGTCCACCGATGGACAACGTGACTATCAATTAGTACTGGTAATGGACCAACAATCATTCGAATTCATTTAGGAGTTGTGTCATCTTTTTCACAAAGGTTCTAGATTATAGAGTTATATGTAGAATTGGAACCGAACTGTACCAATCAGATTCTTGAACCTCGATCCCGATCCAGTACCAGTCGGAATCCTGTGGAACCCGACCTAATACCAGTTAGATCCCGACCTAGCACAGGTCGGTACTCTGTGGATGTAAGAATGAGACCTGGACCCAATATCGGTAGCAACTCTGTGGATCAACCAGTTATATCTCGACCCAGTAGCAGTCAGAATCATGTGGATCAAGACCCAATACCAGTTAGATCCCGACCTAGTACCGGTCGGCACTCTGTGGATATACCAATGAGATCCCGACCCAGTTCCAGTGCGGTCCGCAGACATGTACGCGATTATTCGCATGTACCTATGGATACAATTGATTCTGATAGTTTGGCGAGTGGAGATGAGATGCTCTCCGGTGAGTCGTCGGGTTCCGATGATGATATCGGACAGCCCAACCAGTCACAACCATAGTCCCGTCAATCACAGTACCCGATTACTGATCGGGAAAATATGACACATCCGGTTGACAGTTTCAATGACATATTCGGTTTTCGACCTGCGGACGTCGATTTTTTTCGGCAGCTCAAAAAAAACATTCGATAATCCATTGGCTAAAGGTGTATTTTATGAGTCGAAAACGGCTCTAAAGATAGCAATCAATGAGTTTCATCTTGAAAATAATTGTGAGTGCAGGGTTATTAGGAGCGAACCTAGACATTACGAGGTGGGGCGCAGAGATGCTTTTTGTAAATTTAAGGTGTTCGCAAAGCAGAATGGTCTTTCAGAATCTTGGATTATTACCAAACAAGCACTTCCCCATACGTGCACAGTATCGGCAACACATATTGATCATTGTCAGGTTACAGCAGAGATGGTTGCCCTTGCGATTGATAAAACCATTAGAAGGGACGTGTGCTCTTCTATAAATCATATTCGAGATATCGTCATGATGAAATATGATAAGGTAACCCCCAAGTACAACAAATTATGGAGAGGCCGTGAGCTTGCTATTGCAAATCTATTTGGGAGTTGGAAGAACTCGTACAACTTGCTTATTCTGCTATTGAAAGCCATCAAGAGAAACAATCCAGGAACTAAGTATTGTGTGATCTCGAAACCGATTGAGAAAGAAACTGATAGGCACTTCCACAGAGCGGCATGGGCATTTAGAGCGTGTATTGCAACGATACCGTTCCTCAGACCAGTGATTAGTATCGATGCATGTTTCATGTCGGGACGGTACCAAGGTAGGCTGCTAATGGCATGTATGTACGATGCTGAAAACCAATTGCTTCAAGTGGCTTTTGCAATTGTGGAGAAAGAAAGCGCTGACAACTGGGTTTTTTTTATGAAATGGTTAAGGTTGGAAGTAATTGCAGATAATCGATTCTTTTGTGTCATATCGGATAGATATTTGGGAATTAAAGTCGTGTTTCAGGATCCAAATCTCGGATGGGATGAGTCTACCGATCAATGTGTGCATCGGTATTACTCCCAACATGTTGCTAAAAATCTCTACAAGCACGTGGGCCGTAAGAGAGAGGTTAGCGACAGGTTCATAGCTGGAGTGAACAAATGCAAACCTAGGAGGTTGCAGGAGATGTTACAAGACTTTGAAATTAGTTGTCCGAAGGCTATCGACTACCTTAACAAGGTGGGTAAGAGGGACCCTAACGATGAAGACGAGCTTCCATGTCCAGAAAAGTTGTATAAAGCTTTGGACGGAGGCCACCGATAGGGGATAATGACAACAAATGGGTCAGAGTCACTGAACGCCGTGTTCAAAATTAGTCGGCGATTATTGGTTGCAGCGGTCGTGGAGGACATGTTCTATAAGTTGAATAAATGGTTTTTTGAACAATGTAACAAAGCTCAAATGTCATGTCAATATGGTCAGGTGTGGTCCGACAGGGTAACTAAGTTATTGCAAAAGCGAATTGAAAAATGAAGGAACATGACTGTGATTCCTTACTGTGGAAGACATGGTCTTTTTGAGGTCATGGTTAAGGGTGAAAAAATACCAGCAAGGCGTAATCAACCGAGACTCGAGTATACTCGTAGGGATTTCGGGTATAGGGTTGTTGTTACTGACAACAACAAAGTTAAATGTGAATGTCAGAAGCCTCAATTGACCGGCATACCTTGTTCTCATTTCATGGCCGTTGTCCGTGAAATGAGATATAACGAAAATTTATACGTCAACCATTGTACCGTATGTCAATAGTGGCACAGACATGGAGTGGACATTGGGAACCGAAAGGCAACCAATGTGAATGGCATGTGTATGAGGACCCGAAAATTAAACCTAAGTCGAGACTGATCAAAAAAGGAAGGAGACGGCACGACCGCATACCGATGGAAATGGACAGAATGCGTGGTCGGAGACTCGGACACCAGGCTCATCATGAGACAATTGATCGAAATGCTGCAGGTATAACTAATCAACCAACTGTTGTTGATTTTTTTAACTAAATTCACAATCTAATGCATGCTATATGATATCACCATATTTGATCTATTGTTCTGACCAATTCCCGTACCAAAATCTGCATTTTAAACCATCAAATAGCGTCTATTACATTGAATATCTATAGAATGTGGTACTGCTGCTCTTTCATTCTTATTTTGCAGGAAACTGACGAAATCAAGGAAGTTACTGACATTTTGAGACTCTAATGCGGGTAGCGTCAGAGTTGATAAGGGTAGCGTTAGAGTCGATGCGGGTAGCGTCAGAGTCAATGCGGGTAGCATCAGACCTGACGTTGGTAGCATCAAACCTAACGCTGGTCGCATTGCGAGTTTCCAGAGCAGACAGCAAAGGCCGAATAAAGGCCCAGAATTGAAGCACTCGTTTTGAAAAAGTCTATAAATAGACCACCACTGCCACCAAAGGAGGGAGTTCCGATTTTGAAGATTCAAAACCTCAAGAATTGGAGTGTTAATCAAGAAAGAAGGGAAGATCCTTGCTAGATTGCTACATTGGGTTCTATCTTGATCTCTTCTCTTCTCGCTTCTTTTATGATGTTGTTGAGTAGATCTTTTTCTTGTTTCTAGGGTTGATGTAGTCTAAAGCTTTGATTGTATGTATTGAAACTGAATTTGAGTTGTTCTTGTGATCAATTGATTGAGTATCATTCTTTTATTTGCTTGATTGTGATTGTTTGAATCTTGATTGTCTTTTGTTGAATGCTTCTTGCATCTCTTCTAAAATCTTGACTTTGATCTTTTTTGCAACTTAATCAAGCACTTGAGATAGGTTAGAAATCTGAAAAGATAGATCAATTGAATCGAAATGTGAGATTTCCATTTATTGAGAGATAGTGGATACCTTTAGCAAGCCGATCAATTAACTTAGATTGAACATGAATAAACAAGAGTTGAAAGTTGTAGATCTAAGAAGGTGAAATTACAATTTCTTACTAGGTTTCTAGTGCTAATACACGAGAGTTGAGGCTTAGGAATCATAGGTAGGGTCAGTAGAACCTTGCACAATCGAATAACTCAGAAATAGGTGCAATGCTGCATTCACTCAAAGGCCATGTGGGTCGCATCACTAGGGTCGCATCAGAGATGATGCGAGTCGAGTGAGAGTCCAGAGAGGCAAAGCTGAGGATGAAATCTGAAACCCTGGAAACATCCTTTTAAACTTGACTGAAATAAACATTTATTTTCTTTTGCAATCTTTTGTTATTGAATTTAGAAATTGAAACCAATTCAACCAAAGTTTGTCCCTTCTAGTACCTAACTCGGATTTGTAGGAATTTAGAATCGAATTGTACCGTCACTGAGGATCGATACCTCATATACTATACGGTTAGGATTGTGCACTTGCAGTCTTAGTCGAGAGTGGATTCAAGGTTTAAACGGGTACAGCTAGCTGTACCTGAGACTTTGCAGCACACTTTTGTGCGAACACTCTACACTACATGTAGAGGAGACAGCGAGACAGGCGCAAGCAGCGACAGAGCAACCAACAAGATCAAGTAGAACCGTTTGGCGCACCCTCGGACAACATTTCAGTCTGCGTCGTAGAAATTAACTTGTGTGTTTTTTTTATTTTCATGTGTTAAGAACTACTTGATTCTGTAATTTTCTAATGTTGCTGATTATGAAATTGTAGACGATTAAGATGGACAGTAACAATCGAGAAAAGACCGAAGAAAATAAAAACAAATGCCAAATCACTGGAAGAGATAAAAATGACTATCCGAGATGTGTGTAGATAAAAGAATATATGCGAATTGAAATATCTGATGATGATTTTGTAGATAAAAAAGCCTAGCTAGCACGTCGTCTCGGGGAGATAAAAAAGTCTGGCTAGCATTGTTAAGTACGGTATTTTGTGAAGCATTTGTATGTGTTGAGAATTATTTTATTTTTATGTGTTGAGAACTATTTTATTTTGTATGTGCTGAGAACTATTTTATTATGTACGTGTTGAGAATTATTTTATTTGTATGTGTTGAGAATTATTTTATTTTGTTAAGTTATAGGATATGGTTTCGATGCAACACACATGACAAGATAAATCAAAAATAACAAAATATAACACAAATCTATAAATAAAAAAATATACGAGGAGTCCTACAAGATAATAAAAAATAACAAGATATAACGCAAATAATAAGATAAAATCTATAAATTCTACTGGCCACGTTGTGAATATACATGGTGGTCCGAATACTGCGAATGTGAGAAGCGAGAAGTGTCAAACCTAGCACGCTGTGAGCGTCGCAGTACGTCAGTGGGATCCAATGCATGTGGTGTCTGAGACAGATCCTTTGCAGGAGGTGGATAAGAAGACGACGCCCCAGGATCACCGAATGCGTGGCCAGAGAATGGAATCGGAGGTGCCTCCATATGAGCCATCATTGATTCGTGCCTTGCCTGGTCAAATTGCATTTGCTCCATCTCGTTCGCCTGCTCCTGAGACAGTCCTGGATAGTAACGATAACCCGCTTGATCCTGAGACATCTGCATTTCATAAGAAAATTTTTATTACTTGTTCATTGTGAATTAAAAAACAAAATTACCTCAATTAAAGTATTATATACCGGGCTGAATTCATCGCCGAATAGTTCTTGCAACCATTCATCACCAGTCATCTCCCGCTCCTGCATCGACTCCTGCGTCTGCATCAACTCCTGTGTCTGCATCGGCACCTTTAGTTCATACATAGTTTTTCTTTGCTACAAACTAAATTTTAAATCAGCTTGTAAGTTCAATTTATACCTGGCCAGCGTTGGCACGTGATGATAGATTATGCCCTGCGAACTCTCCCGGACGGATGTAATCCCTCCATTGTGAGCCATCATATAACCAGCCCGTCATTGGATCTGGGCCTTCAAATACGGGGCCAACTGGCATCGGCTCAGTTCCTAAAGGATAATAATCGTCAGATGGAATTTCCTTCCAGTTAGGTGGAACCCCCGCATCCTCCAGCATGGCAATAGCACGGTGAAGACGAAGTGATGGGGACGGGGAGCATTTGTAGGCAGCCTCTGTTTCTGAAAAAAAAATTTCCGGAATTAGCCGGTTTCCGGATAAATTTTTTCCGGAAGTAGCTACCGTTTCTGGAAAAAAAATTTCCGAAAAAAAAATTTCCGGAAAGGGTAGATTTCGAAAAATGGTGCTGATTCGGATTTTTTTTGAAATTTAATATTAAATTTGGATATTGATAAAAAATTCGGCCCAAACGGCCTCATTATACTTTTTTTATTCTTCCATTGCAGCTGGAAACAAGATTCGTGAACTATTCACAAATTAAACTCAAATAATTATTTTTTTTTGTGATGCCGAATCGAACGCCGAATTATTCGGTTGACCGAATTTTACGAATTATTTGTGAATTTTTCCTATAATAATTTTTTTTTTTGCTTTTTTACAGGACTGAGATTTTTGGTCAAGATAATTCTGAATCATTTCCAAATTATTTTTTGATCACAAAATTTTGACATCACCAAACTGAACCCAAATAATTCATTTATCACTGTGACTGAAACTATTGTAAACCAGCCTGAATGTCCAACACGAGGCCTGCGCCGCAGAAATGCATATAGCAAAAAATCAAGGCCATAATGAATCCAACTGAATAGTATTACGCAATTTCACTATATAAAATACATCAGGTCAGTGTGATACTGGTACTCTGGTACAGCACATGGAACAGAACGGTATACATACTGACATGGATTAGATGCTTAAACTAAACATGCATAGAACTTCAATTAATACACTAAATTATAAGGATGATTGTGAAATGTTAAATTTACCATTAATTGACAGATTAGTGATTATGTAGCACATAATCAACCCTGTCTGACATTGTATCTAAGATAGCATGACAATAGTTTGTTTTTGAAGCAGCTGGAATAGTCTGAAAAAGAGAAGCTCAAGCTTGGAAGAAACAACAACAACAAAAGAATGCTTCCATCTGAGAAATTTAAATTGAATTATAAACTGTCGTCGTCCTCAAAACCACTAAGACCGACCCTTCTGGACCCGGGAAAAATCCTTTTCTTTCCCTTCTTTTTATCTTTCTTCTTCTTCTCCACCTCTTCTTTCTCGAATTTCTCTCTTGCTCTTTTCTGTAGAAAATCTTCCACTCCCAAGTATATCACCTGTAACAAGGTTTAGCATCTAGATATAACCCAGTAGAAAAATTAAAACAAGAGAAAGAATCTGTTAAATAAACATATGAACTACAAATACCCCAATTGTGAGAACACAGAGGACTACAAAGGCAATAAGCAAAAGAGAAGAAATGATCGTAGACACAATTCCATCATCCAACGCGGCAGGAACAATCTCCTGCGCTTTCTCCAAGGGTACCTGACTAGGCGCTATCTCTCCAGTGGCTGCGCGAATTGGAGTTCTCTGTGGAAGTGTGGTGGATTTCCATCGGAGCTTGAGAGTGGGAATGGAGTGATAAGGTCTTGGGGAAGGAGAGAGAGGAGGGAGACGAAGGAGAGAGAGAGGGGTCGCGGTGGCCATGACAATGACGTGGAATCATCCGATGTATGGAGCTATCATCCAATGTATGAAGCTCTCTCTTTTGCCATCCTCACGATTATATCATCTCATCCGTGGAGCGTACACAGGCCAGGAGGTTAATTAATTAGAATTCAGATCCAGCACAATCCGACAATACTTAACAGCATTCGCATGAGATAAGAGATCTGAGTCGTCAGCATTAATCTTGCACAAATCTCATATCTCATTTTTTCCCTTGCTAGAGAAGGGAATTCACATCCTCTCAGTTACCGGACTGAGTACAATTGAATCGAACGGTCTAAAATTGTTCTTTTTAACTTGGCACAAATCTCAAATCATATATAATATTGCCCTCTCAGCCATTCCGAGCAAGAACCGGATGAAATTAAACCTGGCCCGTCCTTTTCAATTGTGTTGAGTCAGATACCTGGGAGGATATGGATCCAAAGGGAAGGGGTGTGAAGAATAGAAGGAAATGGATTTTTGATTGATTAAAATTTAAAAGGTTAATGAGAAATTGAGTAATTGTTGTAGATTTGTAACAAATAAATTTGAATGAGAATTATATATGTAAGATATAAGATTGGACATTTATGTCATTTTTTTTTTAAATATTTGTAACAATTTCTTCCCACCCGTTACATTTCAAATTAGAAAGGAAATCGATTCCAGCACATTGTCTTAGTCATTTCTGGGCATACCAAAAGTATCCGTTTCCATGGATCGATTTATGGGTTTTTGTATCTAAAAAATTCTCATCCCGTGTAATTCCGTGACAATCAAACGGACGCTTGATCTCTATGGTTTTGATTGTGCTCCAATGTGATTTTGAGGTAACAACCAAAATTAGTTTAAGTGTACAGTTACAACTCTGGTTTCAATCACGACAGCAAAATTATAGTGTTTTTAAGTTCACGAAGTCTCTTTGTGAGCCTAATTTTACAACTTATCGAATTAATTTCAAATGACAAACTTAAAATGTTAAAACCATTTTATTTTATGAGCTATTAATTTACATATTAAATTTATAATTTTTTTGAATTAATTTAATATAAAATCAAGCGATAAAAAGTTTATAAATTAATATTAATGCATTCATTTTTTTTATTTTTTATGAATAGAAAAAATATAAAAAAATAGAGGTAGAATTTCGTAAAATTTTGAAATATAAAAAAACCCGATAATGTTCAGATCTTTCAAAAAGTAATATTTTGACATCACTAATTTCAATTGAGAAGCACCCCAATTATGGCCTAGGGGGGATTCATGTTGGAGCCGAGAGGCACCCCAACTCTGGTCTAGGGGATCAGGTTCGGGTCAGAAAGCACTCCAACTCTAATATTTTCCTGATTAAAATTATCTATAATAATGACTTTAAAATGCCTCCATTTTATAGTCATTAAGAGTTTTGGAATTGAAGAGGTTCAAATACTTTCATCTTTTATATCTCCATCATGCCTTCATTTTTAAAAACTTTAATAACTCAAAATTTTAAACTTAGAAGTCAAAATAAAACCGTTGGATATAATCTACATCATTTGAGTAGAACTAGGGTGTTCTTAAGTTTACTAAGTTCCTTGGTGAACTCAAGTCTAAAACTCATCAAATTAGCTTTAAATGGTGGATCCGAACTGTTGAAACTCATATACATTACGAACGATGCATTTACATGTAAAAATTTAAACATTCAAATTAATTTAGTACAAAGTCAAGCGGTCAAAAAACGTTCAAAAAAATGAATGCATTAAAATTATTTTATTAACCTTCTAATTTTGACCGATTGACTTTATACTAAATTAATTTGAATGTTTAAAAATTGATGCATCACTCGTAAGGTAGGCAGATTTCAACGGTTCAAATTCGTCATTTGAAGCCGATTTGATGAGTTTTAGACTTGAGTTCACCAAATAACTTAGTGAACTTAAGAACACCCTAGTTCTACTCATATTATTTTATCTATCTATATGTAAAAAATTATGATATTTTAATTTTCTTTTAATTGTCATCAAGAGCTTGTAAAAATGTACTAATGTGAATAATTTCTAAACGTTAATTTTTCAAATTATTTAATTAATATAAAAACAAAATCAAAATGTGATATATATTTTTTGTGAGTACATAAAGAAAATAATATGGACTACATTTAACAGTTTTTTTTTAATGTTTATAATTTTAATTTCAATTTATTAACACTTTTAAAAATAGAGATAGATAAAGACACAAAAAATTGAGATATTTAAACCCTCTTTAGCATTTCATGCTTTCCTCTTGATAATATCTTCTCCAAACGAAGTATAAACGGGAGAATAATGTCCTAAACCTCATTCAGAGAACAGGAGCAAAAAGGTGCTTCTCCATCTTCCTCCCCAGTCGCAATGAGTACTATTAAGTTTTGCCGTGAATGGTTCGATCTCTCTCTCTCTAATAAGGAATTTAGTCTCCCAGTAATAGTAATTCTTCTCACCCATTTGTGCTCAAAAGGGGTTTTGTTTCTCCTTCCAGCAACAACATACTCTACCCTAAAGAAGACAAGGAGATTCCCCGACTCCTATATGCTTGCCGCAACTGCCATTATGAGGTATCATGCTCCAAATCCCTTTGCTTAAACCCTACATTTTCCATAGTATACCTCTTAATTTCTCTAATTGCCGCAACCTAGGTTAGGTTTGCTAAGGTACTAACTAGCAGGTCAAAATGTTACTTTTTTTTTCATTTCTGAACGGTCGATCCATGCATCTCACTAAAATATATGTCCAAATGTTGTAGAATACCATAATTTGCAGTATTTTTGGGTTTTTTTTCCTATTGTTTGGATGTTTGAAAGATGACTCTAAAATAATAATAAAAAAACCAGTATTTGCATATCAAATATGTTCATCTTTTAAAAATCCAAAAAAATAAAAGTCCTAAATATAGTAAAATTTGTTGCTCTACAAGATTTTGATGTATAGATTTCATTGAGATGTTTGGATCAACCATTTGGAGATGAAAAAGCAAAATTTGACCTGTTAGCATATCTGCCACATTAGAATAATAGCATAACTGTGTGTGTCTGTGTGTGTGTGTGTTTTCACAGTCTAGCCACCAAAATTTTCTATCTTAATTTTGCAAGTAGGATAACTGCACCATGTAGCAGACTGTGGACTTTATCATTACTTATTGCATCTATTTTGATTTTCTTTCAGTCCGTAAATTATAAAAATGATAAATAAAACTCCAACAATTCAATAATTAATATATTTAAACTTCCATATTTTATTTTTACTAATGAAAAGTGATTGTGAAACAAGGAAATATATGATACACAATAAAAGAATGAATCAAAATTAAATTGAATTTTGACCTTATATATCTTATATAATTTCCCAATACACTGCATTCAATGAGCAAGTCTCTGGCTATTTGTAATCTCTGTCATGTTGTGGATCTTTTTATCACTAGGTGCATATGCCATCTTTCCCTTTTTTCACTGTTCAAACAAATTTTATTGCATCAACAAGTAAATAGCGAATAATGAAATCAGGTTAAATTTTTTTGATGACACCAGCTCCTCTCTAGTGCCAAGCTGAATAATTTGATGATTTTAGATAGGCAAGTAATGGCAATTACAATATCCGAGATTTTCCTTATTTCCAGAAAGAGATCACATGAAATTGGATGTAAGAAAGCTTGTCTCAATGAAATACAAAAGCAACTCAAATCAGAGATGGTTGCTGTTATCTGGAGATCCTGGAAACGAAGCACAAATAACATAACAAATTAAAAACTGCGTAGAAAGACTTAAAGTAGAGATCGGCTATTAATGTTTTATATAGTAGGTTGCTTACGTAAGAATGATAACCTGATCGGACTTTCTTTTCCTTGAACTGGTATAGATACAGATTAGCTAGTTAAAATTCAAATTTTTGGGGACTTGTGTATTGGACCTGTTTGTGGGATAGAAAATGCCCCAAATTATCAAATTGAAGACATGTAGCTACTTCCTACCAGGAAAGGAAGTTACTTCTAAGAAAGATGCAGCGTTAACTGTCAAAATTAGAAGAAAAAAAGAAGACACCAAATGCACTGGTTTAGTACAAAATTTAGAATGTCCTTTGTGTAAATTCCGAAACAGTAGTCTTGTTGGACTGACACGAGTACACTCAATAAACCAACAAATACTCATGCAAGTTGTTAATTTTCTAATATAGGAGGCATCAGATAACAACATAGTGTACAAAATGGAGATCAGAAAGCCATCTACTGAAGATGTTACAGGTGACTTCAAAGATGCAGTTGCTGATCCAAGTCTACCTCGTACCAGGAGTATTAAATGTGCCAATTGCAACCATTCTGAATCAGTTTTTTACCTGGTATGAGTTTTCAAAGGGCACTATTATTGGTACCAAAAAGATACTGACTAGTTACACTTTAAACACTGTTTTTTAGTTCTGGTCACAGCTGACAAAGGCATCCTGTAACTCCTGTTAGTGTCAGCATTTGTTATTTTAATGTCATGAATTTTTTTTAAACTATAGGCTGCAGCAGAGGGAGAGGAAGGCCTTAGACTGTTCTTCCATTGCTGCAATACAAACTGTGGTCACCGATGGAGAGACTAATAGTTCTGGTTGAGATGACATAAGAACTTTTCTATGTCCAGACCGATGCTAGCTTTCTGATGTTTTAGACTGAGATCTTAATTTCTAGTTTTAATTAATGATTTAGGAAGGAAAGTATGGCTAATTGGCAGGTGTTGAAACTGCTGCTTTTGAATGTTTTGAATTCAAGTTGCAAAATGGAGTTTGTTACAGACTGGATAACATTGTGTCGAACAATCCGGAGGCCCAAGTCGAGGCCTAGCCCACTGGTCAAGCAGAGCCCGCTATTTTTTATTTAGAAATTCAAATTGCAGTGACCCTGCTCTCTCAATCAATCAGAAAATGCACAAATATTATAATCTCAATTGAACTGAAAGTCAATTTTACTGA
This sequence comes from Carex pumila, assembly GCA_033356055.1. Classification (NCBI taxonomy): domain Eukaryota; kingdom Viridiplantae; phylum Streptophyta; class Magnoliopsida; order Poales; family Cyperaceae; genus Carex; species Carex pumila. The sequence continues at coordinate 308,767 of JARJHM010000152.1, read as the reverse complement.
AAACAGTGAATTGAGTCACAAGAGTTACAATTTGCTATGAAAGAAATTGCCAAATTCTATATAGTTTTTTTCATATCCTTATCAACAGAAGTAAAGGCCTTATATGGGCAATGCTATAACAAAAAGATTAAGCTAAAAAAAAAATTGTCTTTATTAAGCTCTAATCACTGTACGGCCTCCATCTCAGCAAAGCGAATCTTCAGGAAACGGTTATGGTGGAACAAACCTCAAACGGCCTGACACTGTGATCTGAATCGACCTCTCCAGTTATGCTCGTATAGTCCCCTCCATTTCTATTGACTTGGGTCCCTTTGTCATCCTCACTGTGCACTAAAGCTTTCATGCTGTTCTCCAAGTTGATGGGTCCATCGTCAAAGGGTTGTTCAATTAACACGGGCTGCCCTTTGCAGCTGACCCTTTCTCCTTCTTCCTCTTTTCTTTTTTCAAATTCAAGCAATTCAACGGTTATCCTCAAATCAACTGGGCCACGCAGCAATCCTTCCCCCTTAGCAAAATTCATGTCCTCACGAATAAATTCGGGGAATTCTTTAGCAATGCGATCATAATCCTCCCATGTCGCATTCTCTTCCGGTTGATTGTACCATTTCACCAGTACTTGCGGCATCGCCGCATTCCGCCTTTTGATCATTCTTCTTGTTAAGATCAATTCAGGGCTAGGTTGGAGAACAATCCCTGGTCCGAGCACTGGCAACATCGGGTGAATTGGCTGATTGCTACCCACCTTTTTCTTGAGCTGAGAAATATGGAAAACATGATGGATTGTCGAGCTCGGTGGAAGGTTCAATTTATATGCCACCATGCCTATATTTTGAATCACTTCAAATGGGCCATAGTACTTCGAGCTGAGTTTTTGATTTCGCAACCCGGCCACTGTAACTTGCCTATAAGGCTGTAATTTAAGGTATATCCAATCACCTACTTCCAACTTTCGTTCACTTCTATGCTTATTCTCATACTGCTTCATCCTTGATTACGCCTTACTCAAATTAGATTTCAATTGAGCAAGTGTTGTTTGTCTGTCCCTCAGAATGGTGTTAACAAACTCTACTTGGCTTTTAGGTTGACTTCCCAGAGACAGTTGGGGTGGTGCATAGCCGTATAGCGCCTCGAAAGGTGTCATCTTGATGGCACTGTGAAAACTCGAATTATACCATAATTCAGCTAAACTTAGGTATTGTGCCCATTTGTTTTGCTTATCAAACACCATGCTTCTCAAGTAACTCTCCAAACATTGATTAACCTTTTCGGTTTGACCATCTGTCTGTGGGTGGTATGAGGTGCTCATCTTGAGTTGAATGCCTAGTTGTTTCATCAATTCTCTCCAAAATTTACTTGTGAATATCGGATCCCTATCCGAAATGATGTTGGCAGGCAAACCATGCAACTTGTAAACATTATCCATGAATGCTTGAGCCACATCAACAGCTGTAAATGGATGAGCTAGAGGAATGAAATGAGCAAACTTAGTTAATCGGTCCACCACCACAAAAATCACCTCTTTCCCTTTAGACTTAGGTAACCCTGTTATAAAATCAATACCCACACTCTCCCATGCTTCGTCAGGAATTGGCAAGGGTTGCAACAGTCCTGGAGGTGTCACATACTTGGACTTATTGATTTGACAATTGTCACAGTGTTTGACAAACTGATACACATCCCCTTTCATCTTTGGCCAATAAAACATCCTTTTAACCCTCTTATATGTTGCATTGATGCCCGAGTGACCACCTAAACTAGAGTCATGTAACTCTTTTAATATGGCCTGTCTCAATTCTCCCTTTGCCCCTACACAAATTCTGCCCTTAAATCTCAAGACACCCTGATACTCAGTTAAATGGTGACTACCTTCCAACCCTTCTTCTTGCAACCTCAATTTTAAAGCAACTATCCACTCATCATCTTCATAACTTTTCACTACATCTTGCACCCAATGTGGCACCAATTCACTCAACATGAGTAAATTTGCTTCTAATTTCCCTTCTCTTTCTCCATGTCCCTCCCTTCTGGACAATGCATCTGCCACTCGATTTTCAGCCCTTTTTTTGTATTCTATGGTATAATTCAAACCCAGCAACTTACTGAGACCTTTATGCTGCATAGGTGTGTTTACCTTTTGTTCTAGTAAATACTTGAGGGTAATTTGGTCAGTTCTAATCACAAATTCAGTTCCTAATAGATAATGTCTCCACTTGGTCACTGCTGTAAACAAGGCCATCAACTCCTTTTCATAAGTAGATAGAGACTGGTTTCTTACCCCTAACTTCTTACTCAAGTACGCAATAGGTCTTTTATCTTGCATTAAAACAGCCCCAATGTCGTTTTGACATGCATCAGTTTCAAGGATGAAAGGTTTGTGAAAATCTGGTAACTTGAGAACCGGAGCACTCACCATAGCATGTTTAAGTGCTTCAAAAGCTTGCTGGGCTGTTGGATTCCACCTAAACCCATTCTTCTTGAGCAATTCAGTGAGAGGAGGAGAGATGATACTGTACCCCTGAACAAACCTTCGATAATAGCCTGTCAAGCCCAAAAAGCCCCTGAGTGCCTTGATATTTTTAGGAACCGGCCAATTCACCATTGCTTCAATCTTTGATGGGTCAGTTGACACCCCTTCCTTTGAGATTATGTGGCCCAAGTAGTCAATTTGACTAACACCAAATGCACACTTAGACTTCTTCACAAATAGCTGGTTCTGTTGCAGAATCTGTAGGGCTTGCTTGAGGTGCTCTATGTGGGATTCAATACTCCTGCTATACACAAGGATATCATCAAAAAAAACCAGAATGAACTTCCTTAGAAAAGGCTTGAAAATAAGGTTCATGAGGGCCTGAAAAGTGGCAGGAGCATTAGTTAGCCCAAAGGGCATAACCTTGAATTCATATAAACCCTCATGTGTGGTAAAGGCTGTTTTGTGCACATCTTCCTCTCTCATTCTTATCTGATGGTAACCATTTCTCAGGTCCAATTTGGAAAAATATTGTGCCCCATCAAGCTCATCCAACAAATCATCAATCAAGGGAATTGGGAACTTATTCTTGATAGTATTATCATTCAATTTGCGGTAGTCAATGCACATACGCCAAGTTCCATCTTTCTTTTTAACTAACAGCACTGGTGAGGAGTATGAACTAGTACTGTTTTGTATTATGTTATTTTTGAGGAGTTCTTGAATAATTTTCTCTACCTCCAATTTCTGAAAGTAAGAGAACCTATAGGGTCTTAGGTTAGTGGGAGTAGAATCGATTTTGAGGTTAATTTGATGGTCTATGTCCCTTTTAGGTGGTAGAGTTTTAGGCTCTTCAAAGAGAGATTGAAACTGGTTCAAAACGGGTAAGAGAATTGGATTAGTTTCTGGTTTAGTGGTGTTAGAATCTTCTCCCATTTTGAACAATTGAGCATAAATGACATGATTACCCTTCTTCACCTCCTTCTCAGGATTCACATTTCCTTCACAGATTCTCACCTCAGCTACTTCTCCCTTTTGCACCAATTTGATTCTTTTGCCCTCCTTCATGGCCATCATGCCTTCTCCATAATTCACTGCCATTGTACCCCATTGAGACAGCCAATCAATTCCCAACAGAATATCATACCCCGGCACGACTAGAACTCTCAAGTCATGCTCAAAAGGGTGTTCATTCAAATAAAAGCTGACTTTTGGGCGCATGGCTGTGGAGCTCATTTTACTTCCATCTGCAATCTTCACATGTAATGGACTAGTGGCAACAACAGGAATCTCTAGATTAGGCAGCAAGGCAGGATTTATAAAAGAGTGGGTACTTCCTGAGTCAATGAAAGCACAAATAGGAAGTGAACCCATAGAGCCTTTGTAGGTGATAGTTTTGTTGTTGGAATTTTTGGGACCATTCAAAGAAATTACCACACTCTCTTCTAGCACAACTTCAGGTTCCTCCTTGGTGAGCTCCTCATAATTCAGAATTTCATCTATCTCATTCTCATCTTCTTCCACCCCTACTTTATCCATGGTGTGGAGCCCTTTGTTACACCTATGACCTTGAAACCACTTCTCATTGCAACGAAAACACAACCCTAAGTTTCTTTTCTGATCAATAGTTAGGTTTTGTTGGGTATTTGGTTGAGGTCTTGGTGGAGGTCTAGGTTGGATATTGGTCTGAGCTGCCCATTTCCTGATTGTTGGATCAGGAGGTTTAACGGTTCTGACTGCAGGGGTAGTTTGGGGTCTAAGAAATAATGGTCTTTTGTCTGACGGACCAACTGCCATCTCAATTTCCTGAGCAACACTAAATGCTTCATTCAAGTTCTGTGGTTTGAAAAGATTGATAGTGGTTTGTAACTTGTCTTTGAGGCCACTGATGAAACTCCAAGTATAGAAGTAGTCATTCTTGATATTAGTTTCAGCCATCAATCGAGACTTTGCCCTTTGAAATTCAGTGATGTAATCCTCCACTGAATGAGATTGGATCACTTTTCTGAACAGAACCACAGCATTACAATTCTTCTTATCTTTAAACCGTTCAAACACGGCTTCAACTAGTATTGGCCAAGGTGGATTTGGATTTTCCACCCTGAAACAGCTATATCATTCTTTAGCCTTCCTATAGAAATTCATGGAAGCTAACCGGGTTTTATACATCTCAGCGGTCTGGTAACATTCAAAATAGAATTCACTACTCTCTAACCAGTCAACCGGGTTATCACCATCAAAACACGGAAAATCAAATCGAGGGAGAGAGGTTTTCTGGTTCTAAATGTGCTGATCCAGATACCTGATACTCATTTCAGGTGGTTCTTCAATGAGAGGTGGTGCTAGTGGATCTCTTCTTGGTTGAGTTGCAGGAGGCAGTAGCCTATTAGAGTTACTCCCAGTAAGGTCATTGGTATGCTGCCATCAATGTATTGCTTGAACATTTCAGTAAGTTGACCGATCTTGCCCTCGACCTTATCAATACGATCATCTCGTGCTTGTAGCGAAGCTTGGAGGGAGGATTCGGTTTCCCGCACCATCCTGACAAGCTTATCATTAACCGCTGTCAGATCTAGAACCACCTCCTCATCGGAGTTGTCTTGACTTCTCAAACGCGGAGGCATCGTGCTGCTCGACTTCGCCTTGCGCCTAGATTTCCCTAGTTGGTGAGAACTTGGCTCTGATACCAATTGCAGTGACCCTGCTCTCTCAATCAATCAGAAAATGCACAAATATTGTAATCTCAATTGAACTGAAAGTCAATTTTACTGAAAACAGTGAAGTGAGTCACAAGAGATACAATTTGCTACGAAAGAAATTGCCAAATTCTATATAGTTTTTTTCATATCCTTATCAACAGAAGTAAATGCCTTATATAGGCGATGCTATAACAAAAAGATTAAGCTAAAAAAAAAACTGTCTTTATTAAGCTCTAATCACTGTACGGCCTCCATCTCAGCAAAGCGAATCTTCAGGAAACGGTTATGGTGGAACAAACCTCAAACGGCCTGACACTGTGATCCGAATCGACCTCTCCAGTTATGCTCGTATTGTCCCCTCCATTTCTGTTGTCTTGGGCCCCTTTGTCATCCTCACTGTGCACTAAAGCATTCATGCTGTTCTCCAAGTTGATGGGCCCATCGTCAGAGGGTTGTTCAATTAACACGGGTTGTCCTTTGCAGCTGACCCTTTCTCCTTCTTCCTCTTTTCTCTTTTCAAATTCCAGCAATTCAACGGTTATCCCCAAATCAACTGGGCCACGCAGCACAAATCCTGATTTGTTCTTTTTTATTTTAAAGTTTAATATGTTTAATTGATGATTTTTGGCAAGTTGCAACAGAGATTGAAAAAATTGAATTTCTTATTACCAAAACCAATGGCGATCAAATATTCAACAATATCACTAACCACTACGCTATGGATCAGATCAACCAGACCCAAGCCGTTGGTTCTGCATCAATATCCGTGCACTTGATCTACACCAATGTTAAAGTTGTTCGTACAAAACTTGATCTAGATCGAATGGGTTTAGCCACTGAATTTAATTTGATACTCATCGTACCGCTTCCGATTATGTTGATGTTAATAACACCACAAAACAAAGCCCAACTGAAGCCCATTTCTTTATTCGTTTTTGTTTTTTCTTGAGTCTAAATTTGGGAACGGAGCTTTTTTGTTACGCCAGTGAAAAAAAAAAGTTTTGTAACCAACAAGTTCCAACAAGAGAGAAAATGCACCAAGAAGCGACATATGGAACTTGGAAGTATCAAGAAGTCTCCATCTCCACTGTGCGTGGATGCGGGACACATGCTGTTCCCTCTCATCGTTATCTAACAAGTGGTCCATAAACCCCTAATCTACCTCCTGTTCTTCTGTGATAATTACGCGTATGGCTATACGTGCAGCCATTCATTCGTAGTCATGTCTGATTAATGTTTCACTGCAAATTAGGTTACAATATTGACAGAGTAGCTTTTACTTCATGCAGCACGGGGACAATAGAGCTAAAACAGAGCTACATATGAATTGTGCGCTTCATTAAGCAGAAACTACTCTGTCAATATATGTACCCCCAATTAATCACTGTAAAGCAATGAAATTATAAATTCATAATTAAGGAAAAATATTGGCTGTGAATATTGGATCAGTTATTCAAGCTTGAGCCACAGGAGAACCAGGGTGGGTCCCACACCGCAAAATGAAAACTATGAGTCCATCAAGACCTGCTCCCACTAGTGCCACTTCAAAGAAATTGACTAATTTTGAATAAACAGAGACTCCAAGGTCACATTCATTGAGAGATATGATTGAGATTGCCCCAATTAAACAACTCCACTTGTCTTTAAAATAATTGTCAATTATGATTCTCATAAAATAATTCTCTGCAGATTAAGTATTCTCCACTATGTTATTAAATTGCTAATAGGAGAGTTGTTTAATACATATTTTTCTGACTAGTATAGTAGTATATGACACTACTGTAGTAGAAAGGCTGGATTTCTCTTTCTTAATTAACTAGATAATAATATTCTCTCTTACTCTCTTAAGTGTGTATATTATTCATCATTGCTTTCATATGATTTCAGATCCATCCATGTTCTTAATTTGGCGAAATGATATATCATCTCTTGGACAGCTACTGTCCAAACACAGAGATATTTTTAAGCTCATAAAGTTTTTTGATGATGCTACTCCAAAATTTATTAAATTGATTTTAAATAACTAATTTAAATTGTTGAAACCAATTTACTTCGCAAGTAATGTGCTTACATGTCAAATTTATAAATTTTCAAGTTAATTTTAGACAAAGTCAAGTAATAAAAAAAAGTATAAATTAATTTCAATGCGGTAAGTTTTTCATCATCTTTTGTTTTTATTGAATTTTTTTCATCTTTTGACCACTTAATTTTGATATACTAAATTACTTCAAAAAATATAAATTTTACATGTAAGCACATCACTCCTTAAGATTGATTTCAACGATTTAAATTTGTCGTTTGAAATCTATTTGATTGATTTTGAAGTTAAAACTACAAAAAAAAATTGAAGTTAGTTTAACACCGAAAAAACATACTTTCGTAATTTATAATTTATAATGTAATTTTTAGTACACTAGTTGAGAAAAAAGTATTTTTTGTAATAAAAAAAACTTTATAAGATTAGAAAATTCACAAATGATGCCATTATGTTATTAGGTTTAATTAATTGGGGCTCTAGTCTCTAGTCTCTGCTCGTTTTAAACCTAAATCCAAATCCAAGTTGTTTGATCCACGGATTCAGATTTCTTACGAGGTTACGTCAGGTATGTTTCGTACGTCCACACCAACTCCACGCCACCTGGCCCATGGTTTCTAAACACTATTTTTTGTTGTTGTTGAGATTTTAAGCACGAAAACAAAAGCTATGTATGAGTACTAGAGGTGGCAAAAAAAGCTCGTAAATCATAACTCAATCGCAATTCCTAACTGACTCGCTCGTTGCTTAGCCGCACTGTTAACGAGCAAGCTCGTTACTAGTTTGGTATATAATTAATGAGTTCAAGATGAAGCCTAACTTACTTATCAGCTTGCAAGCTAGCTCGGTTAGACATCAATTTGTGATTTTTTATGATTTGTATATTTTATATTGTCCAATTTAGTTTAAAAAGTTTGTGAAATTTATTTTATTCTTAAGACAAGATCCAGCTAGATTCAACGAGCTGGCTCCATTAAACTTGTGACGATTTCAAACTGAGATTTCAGCTCGCTCGTGACTTGAATGAGTCAACACGTGACGAGTTCAAGCTGAACCCAGCTCATGTCGAGTTCAGACTAAACTCAACTCGTGACAAATCTCAAAACCCAATAATACTGTCCCCTTGCATTAGTCTGAATTCCAAACCAGTTGAGATTTAATCTCAAACCATAAAATGAGAAAAATCGTTTACAATATCTGAGAGGAGCTGGATGCAGATTTTATTATATCACCTAAATGGCTAAATCCATCAAATTTCAAATCTTATCTCTGCTTAGGAGATCAATTTTCCATCTATTCAATTAAAAAATAATCAAAATTTTGTCATAACACTTTTAATTAAAGTAAGGATCGTGATATAACCATTTCTGTACCGCAATATGTGATAATCCGTACCCAAACACATTTACGAGGAAATAGTCCTCCTTTCCTCAAAAAAAGAAAGAAATAGTCCTCTTTTTTTTACTCTGTAGCTTTTTTCTAGTTCATTTAAAAGAGTTACTGCACAGTCTGCACTTGTGTCGTTTCCTTTTTATTTTTCCTTATAAAGTGTACAAGATTCCGCAAACTCGGTAAGAAACATTTTGTTCAAATAAAAATAAACTTTTGTAATTATTTCCATCAACAAGAAGTGACTAAGAAAACAGACAAACTTTCAACTAATTAAATGGATATAATAATTATTATATGTACTAGTCTTAAATACCTTCAACGTAATTTTCTAACGTACCGTAAAATACACAGTTTGAACTATAGCTTACAGATTTCAATACCGTTGAAAATTACATAGTACACATTTTAATTTAAAATTATTAATAATTGTCTTTAAAATAAAAAATAATAATTGTCTTTCAAATTACAGTTTGGACTATTCCCTCTAGTTAGTTGTTTCTTGTGTTAGATGGAATAACGGCTATTTCCAAGATGTGAAGTAAGAGAAAAAATTATCTTTTCTCAGATTTTCATCTACACATTCCATATCTGACAAATGACGAAGTTAACACTGTTTTTATCATCTTCACGTTGTGATAATTCGTTTGAAACTTTACTTACCTTCTTTTCTCTTCCTTGGCCCTCCGTTGTTTCGCTCACAAGAGAAGTTACAAGAAATCGCTTTTACAAATGTACAATTCAAACAACATTTTCACTAATTCGAATAGCAACACAATACATTATTTTCACACTCTATTCTCATCTACAAATCTCAATTGCTCTATTTTTGCACTAATTCTTTCACGATCCAAACACAAAGATGTTTTAAAGCTCATAAAGTTCTTTGGTGATATTAACTTCAAAATTTATTAAATTGACTTCAAACGACTAATTTAAACCATTGAAACCGATTTACTTCGCAAGTAATGCGCTTACATATCAAATTTATAAATTTTCAAGTTAATTTTTAGTATAAAGTCAAATAGTAAAAAATATATAAATTAATTTTAATGCGGACATTTTTCATCATCTTTTATTTTTATTGAATTTTCATCATCTCTTAACCACTTGATTTTGATATACTAAATTAATTAAAAAAATAAAAAATTTACATGTGAGCACATTAGTCCTTAAGATTGATTTGACAATTTAAATATGTTGTTTGAAATTCATTCGATTGATTTTGAAGTTAAAACTAAAAAAAAAAATTGGTGAACTTAGTTTAACACCGAAAAAACATACTTTCGTAATTTATAATTTATAATGTAATTTTTAGTATACTAGTTGAGAAAAAAATAACGTTTTTTTTTGTAATAAAAAAAAACTTCTATAAGATTAGAAAATTCATATATAAATGATGCCATTATGTTATTAGGTGGAATTAATTGGTCTCTAGTCACTCTCTGCTCGTTTTAAACCTAAATCCAAAACCAAGTTGTTTGATCCACAGATTCAGATTTGTTACGAGGTTACGTCTGGTGTGTTTCGTACGTTCACCCCAGCTCCATGCCACCTAATCCATGGTTTCTAGAGCTCAGATCCAATGAAGAAAATCAAAAGTTGGGTTTTAAATTCGGACCGTTTGATTCGAATTTGTATAATTCATTCTAAGTGGAGAGCACACATCTCAAGCAATGAATCCGAATTCCGAAGTGATCTTGAGCGACAGAATTGAATCAGGCGGTCTCGATTCAAAACCCAAAAGTCGAGTTACTTTAGGGGATCCGGACCCTGGTTTCTAAACACTAATCTTATTTTTGTTGTTGAGATTTTAAGCACGAAAATAAAAGCTATATATGAGTACTAGAGGTGACAAAAAAACTTGTTGTCTGTGGCTCAATTATGACTCACATCCAACTCGTTCACTAACGAGTTAGCTCGTCACTAGTTTGGCTTAGTTTTCTCGTCAGCTTGCGAACTAGCTCAGTGATACATCAATTTGTGTGTATTTTATACTGTCCAGGCGTTTAGCTTGGTCTAATTCAATCCAAAAAAATTGTATAACTTTTTTTTCTTCTTAAAAGTTAAAACAGGATCTAGCTAGGCTCAACAAGCTATCTCGGTCCAAGTTGTGACAATTTTAAACTGAGATTTCAGCTAGCTCATAACTTGGATGAGTCAACATGTGACGAGTTCAAACTGAATCCAATTTATGATGAATCTCAAAACCCCAATAATATTGTCCCCTTGCACTAGTTTGAATTCCAAACTGATTGAAATTTAATCACAAACCATAAAATTTTTCATGAGAAAAATCGTCTACGATATATATCTGAGATATATGAGCTGGATGCAGATTTTATTATATCACATAAATGGCTAAATATCAACATTTCAAATCTTATCTCTGCTTAGGAGATCTATTTTCCACCTATTCAATTAAAAAAAAAATCAAAATTTTGTCATAACACTTTTAATCAAAATAGTCCTTTTTTTACTCTGTAGCTTGTTTCTAGTTCATTTAAAAGAGTTACTTGTGTCGTTTCCTTTTTATTTTTCCTTACAAAATTTACAAGATTCCGCAAACTTGGTAAGAAACCTTTTATTATTTCCTAAAAAAAAAAAACCTTTTGTTCAAATAAAAAAAAAACTTTTGTAATTATTTCCATCAACAAGAACTGACTCAAGAAGACAGACATACTTTCAACTAATTAAACAGATATAATAATTATTTTATGTACTGGTCTTAAATATACCTTCAACGTAATTTTCTAACGTACCGTAAAATACACAGTTTGGACTATACAGAGCTTACATGTTTCAATACCGTTGAAAATTACATAGTACACATTTTAATTTAAAATTATTAATAATTATCTTTCAAATAAAATAATAATAATTGTCCTGAACTTATACAATTATTTTTCAGACCCTCAGAGTACACACATAACTACCTAATAATGCACTCTTTTTAGTACAAAATGCCTAATAATGTACTCTTTTTTAGTACAAAATGCACGCGTATTTATCGTAAAACTAATAATGCACTCCTTTTTAGTACAAAATGCACATGTATTTATCGTAAAATTTATACTTATCGTTAATTTTTGCATTGGAGAATAAGTTTTTGACTTAGTGACTAAATACAACATTCTCTATATGAACAGTCGCAGATTTGAAAATCAATCGAAGACTTCTTGTGAATATATAAGGGTCGAAGAATTTGTTCCATCTTTGTTTTCAAAAAACATAATTTGTTTTTTTGATGAACTTGGTAGTGGGCTATATATCAAGGGACCCTAAGGCGTGCTGTTAGATTGCTACAGCATCAACATCAACATCTTTATTCTTGTTCTCTTAAGCTTGCACAGTTGCACCAAATCACTGACTGCTACACCACTTTAACCATAGCTTACATTCTTCCACAATTGTATCGCATAATACTCTTGTTGGCAACGCCCGACCTCCAAACTCAACCTGATTCTTCTTGTTCCAAATGCATTATATATTGCTGCCAAAATCCATCTTGCGCATACCTTCTATCTTAAACTCAAAAACAAAATTGAATGACTATATATGAATTCTTATCTTAAAGATAAACTCTTGACCTCTAATATTTTCTCAAGAAAAATACTTTGACACTTATTACGTGGATAAAACCTAAAATGCATACACACTTGTTAATGTGTATTTAGAAAATGCAAATAGTACACTTTACTATTTTTTTTGTTAATAAGTTGGTGAGACATAATTATAGACATTTATGTCTATCGGACCGTTTCTGATTCAGGCATGGAGACACCAATTCCGTCTAGAGTTAGAACAAAGAATACCAAATTTGCTTTCAACATGGAATGACAAAAATGAAATAAAGAAGTAAAAGGTTGCACTTCAAGTCAACAGGGCCGGTCCTGAATATTTTAGGGCTCGGGAAGGAATAAATTTTTGGACCCTTTATATATACCCGTGTTGTAAAAAACGGGCTTAACGGCCTATTATATGCCTGTTTAATTGTTAATGGCTGTCAAACATTATGAATACACTTATCGGAGATCTATTAGTGAAATTTTCCGATTAATTGGCCGATTATTCTCGATTATTCCCAATTATTTCGTTCATTCTCGTCTGATCGTCCGTTTTTTTTTCCGTTTATTCTCATTTATTTTTGTTTATTCCAGTGATTATTTATTTTGATACCTCGCATATTTATCCTATATTTGACTTGATTTCGTACCAAATTCACGTTCTAAATTGTCAAAATCATGTGCATTTCATTGATATATCCTTAGAATTTGGTACTGCTGAGAGTTTGTTTGTTTTCTGCAGGATTGGAGCAAAATACATGAAGAAACGACATTTTTGGACTTCCTGGTACGACCCTTACCAGGCTTGGTACGGGCCGTACCAGACTTAGCCGATCCAGCTCTTTCCCATCTTGTACGGCCTAGCCGTACCACCTTGGTACGGGCCGTACATAGATGCCGCCAAACAGAATTCAAATCTTGGCAGAGGCTATTTAAAGCGTGGGACCTCTCCATTTTCGGGGATCCCATTCCATTCCAGATTGAGAGCTCAGAGAAAGAGAGAAAGAGAGCAAAGGAGCAAGGAGAGAAGAAGAAGGAAAAGGAAGAGGCAAAAATCAACGGATCAACCCCTTCTCCACTCTCGATTTTCGATCTAGTTCTATCATGCCTCTCTTTATCTCTTTATTTGTATTTCTGGACAGATCTATGACTTGTGAGTAGTTGATCGTTGTTTCTAGGGTTTGTAGATGGATTTTCTTGATTTGTGTTGCTTTTCTTGATTTGGATCTTGTATGAACTCTTTTAATTGTATTGATTGTGTATTTGCTTGTCTTGATTGCTTTGTCTTACTGTGATTGCATGTGGTGTGCCTATAGTGGTAGATCAACCCTAACAAGGTCATGTGACCATTGCCTTCTCTCAACCAAACCAATCCCTTTAGGTAGACTTGTTCGAATTGAAGCCGAAAAGTTGAATTCTCCTCTAATCGACAGATTAGAGGATACCTTAGATCACCAATCAATCAACTAGAGGATATGGACCGAAACATGAGAGTTGAGGTTTAGAAACCCTAGAAGGTGAAGAATTGACTCCCAAACCTAGATCTTGAACCAACAAACGAGAGTTGAGGTTTATGAACCTTAGGTATGGTCAATTGAACCTTTCTTAAGAGTTTAATATGAGGTACCAGCAAGAAATGCATCAACTCGAACTTGTAAGCTCTGTTCTGGTAAATCAGTACGGGTCTTACAAGAGTGGTGCGGCCTACCCGTACCAAGTCCCACACGGCTTGGTCGGACCAGGTTGGTGAGACCTAGCCGTACCAACTTGGTAAGACCCATACCACTAGAGGCAAATCAGAGATGAAGTCTGAAACCCTTGAAACATCTTTTATCCTAAATCAAAACACAGTTTATACCTTTTATTGCACAGTTACTATTCTATTGCATTGTTTGATTACTTGAATTGATTCTTTAGGAAGATTAAATACCAAAACTCCTTCTTTCTCACTTCTAGTCTTTAGACAAGATAAGTAGATTTTAGACAAGAAAACCGTCCCTGTGGATTGGTACCCGATTATACTCCTCGATAGGGTTATGCACTTGCAACCCTAATTGGAAGGTGTAATTGTGGTTTTAAAAGGTACGCTCCCAAGTGTACTGAAACTTGCGTTGCGCTTTCACGCGAACATATTTTTACATTGTTTTTTTTTTCCTGTAACTGTGTGATAATAAGTTTCATAAATATGTATTGCAATTTTATTTGTGCTTGGCTATACATTCAATTTTTTATATATTTTTTTTCTTCTTACTTATTTTGAATTAATTGATTAATTCCTCTATTATATATATATAATATATTTTTCTTACTTACTCATGTAATTTTTTCAATTAGTGATATCTCCATATTATGTCTAGTTTACAGCCCTAATTCGCACTAAAACCTGTGTTTTAAAGCCTATAAATGTGGACTTTATACTTGTATTTCGATGAAATGTGGTACTGCTATGCTTTGTTTGGTATTTTGCAGAAAAAAAGGGCGAAAAACTGGTTCTGACTACTTTTCATACGGCCCGTATGACATACCGTGCGGGCTGTACAGGATCTGCCCCACCACACAAAAGGTTCAACAGCAGAGGCATCAAGTCTCCAAGACAAAACATACCCATACGGCCCGTATGGGGTTCCCTACGGGCCATAGGATGCTAAATGGGAAAATCCAGCTGGAATCTGAAATCAACTTAATTTAAGGAGGCCGAAAAGGAAACCTCTGGAGGTGATCTGGAGGCATTAAATGAGATATTCCTCACAAAAAAAAGGGGATTCACCACTGAGACTTGGACAACCTTTCTTGAAGCAAAAGACAAGAGGAGGAAGAGAGGAAGAGAAGTGAAAAAAAACGCGAGTTTGCAACGGATTTTCGGATTTTCCACTGTTTTGTCATGAACCCTTTTATTTCCTGTTATTTGTGTTATCTTATGAACATGAGTAGCTAATTTACTTTGTTTCTAGGGATAAGATGTAGTTTCTAGTTTGGTTTTGTTGCATGCTACTTGGATTTTGTGTTGAGTGCTTTGTTTTTACTTTGTTGAGTAGTATTTCGATTGCTTTATTTGTGCTTGCTTGAATTGATTAGTCATCCCTCTAGATGAATGCGCACATCTATGTGTTAGGAGCCAAGTCTATGACATTTAATCCAACCGAATAAAGTATATGAAGTAGGGTGAAACCAAGGAGTACCCGAAAGGCGAAACTTTCCTTGAGGCGAAAGTTCTTGGATACTTTTAGTAAACCAACAAGTAACTTAGATAAATTAGGCCAAAATGCGAAAGTTGAGGTTTAATGCATCTAAGAGGGAAGTATTTGAGTCCGGTAATCGGGTGCTAAGCCAAAATGCGAAAGTTGAGGTTAGACATCTAGATCTGGTCGATAAACACCCTAAACTTTAGCACCAACACAGAAAACAATAGCTGCTGCATTAACTCGGGGTTCCATACGGACTGTATGGGAAACCCTACGGGCCGTATGCCTCGGGACTGAACAGAAATGAAATCTGAACCTTGGAAACACCTTTTTATTAATTGAAAACAACTTTAATTCTTTTTATTGTCTTTTATAACTTGTCATAATTCAGTAGAATTGTTAGAATCAAACCAAATCAATCTCTCTCACTTCTAGAATCTCAAGTAATTTTAGAATAAGTCCGGTCTTTTTCTTCAGTTCATTTGGATCGATACCTTAGCATACTCATCGATAGGATAGTTCACTTGCTATCTGATTTGACAGAGTGTAACAAAGGTTTAAAAGGTATAGCTTGCTATACTGAAACTTTGTAGCATATATTCTGTGCGAACAATTAGCACATCATGTTCATATATTAAATTAAGTTGTTATTACAAACTAACTTTAGTGATTTTATGTTGGAATGTTTCATGTCTTTCAAATAATATATTGTTAGTGTTTGAAAATGCTTAATTCTCGAATTTATTTTTTAATTAAATAAATGTGTTACTTATACATGTAAAGTGTGTGTGTATTGTTAAACGTAGTTTCATGTTATAATAATATAACTAAGTTAGATTAAGTTTATTTGATAAGTTTGATGAGTTAAATAAATTATTATTTTTAATAAATTATGAATATATACACATAATTTTAATGAAAATACAAAATTGTCTGCATAATTCTGATTAATCAGCCGCATACCGATTAATTGCTTGACAATATCTTGTTAGTTCTACAAACGCATATCGCTATTTACAATATTGATATACACAATTTTTTTTATTGATATGTCAATAGATCATACTTATTTATAGAAAAGTTTGAATCCTTTGAATATTCAAAGTTTGGGCCCTAATATTTTATTTATTTTTAATATATATAGATTAATTTTTTTTAATATATGCAAAATATTTTTGTTTCTTTTGGGGCCCCATAAATATTGGGTCCCGGGACGGTTGCGTTGGCTGCCCAGCACGAGGGCCGGCCCTACAAGTCAACAGTCTGTTGCACAACATAGCTCATTTTGGTATCTCTTAAGCAAGATTCTGAATAGCGATTATAACACTATAGCTTTTAAGATCCGAAAAAACTATAGCACAATCATAACTAGCTATTTAGAATTATTATAAAAGGAAAGCAGTTAATACCGTTATAGCTTTTGAGGTCTGAAAAAGCTATAACGCAGCTATTGTGTAGCTATAACTGTTATTTATAACCTGCTCTTAACACTTAACTTCTTTCCTTTTTTTTTCGAGAAAATGTTCTTGTCCATTACCTTTTATCCACCGTCTGCCCACTACATTATCCGGTTCTCACTTTCAAATTGTCTGTCTGCTCGTATTTAAACATGTCGTTTGACGGAACCTTCCGAATTTCATTTCCCAAATTTTCAATACGATCAGATTTCCTTTTTTGAATTTCTCTCTCTCTCTCTTTTCTCCTTGCTCGCCCGTCTCCAGTTCGACCACTTGGACTGGTGCAGATGCGGTTCTCCTCTCCTCAACCCCTTCCCTCCAACGACCTCTCCTTTGATGGTCTCCTCTTTGATGGGTTCTTGATCGTGCAGATCTGAACGGCCTCCTCTCCCACAGTTCATTTTTCAACGGCAACACCACTACTCGTCGTTCATCGGCACCACTACTCGCCGACGCTTTATTCTCTCCAACGGACTTCTCCGGTATCTCTCTTAGATTCTAATGGAGAGAAAAAATCTAAGAGAGGCGATCTGGAGGAGCGATCTAGTGGAGAGAGATGAGAGCGAGGCGATCTGGAGGAGAGAGATGAGAGTGAGGCGATCTGGAGCATAATCGGGTTGTTTTACAGTATTCATCTTGTAGTTTTAAAATATGCATCTTGTGGTTTTACAGTATTCAAATCAACTTATTTATTTTACAGTTTAATATATGGTGTTGAACTGATGTGTTTTGTTGAGTAATTGTGTTACAGTTTGGAATCATTATATTTGTAGAGAAGATGTGTCAGTTTACAGTATTGAGCTATTGTTGTTTTTAGTTTTTGTGTTTTTAATCCTGAATGTTCTGGATTTATAGTTTAGATATAGCAATTTTACAGTTTTTATTTTTGTTTTCAAAATTTTTGTTGACTATTTTACAGTATTGAAAATTCATATTTTTTAAATATAATTTAATCGTTTTCATCTGCTATTTTTATAATTTGGTAAATTTATAGTTTTTACCTTTTGTTTTCACAGTTTAACTTGATAATTTTACAATATTGAAATTTTTATTTTTTAACATTTTATTTTATCGTTTTCATATGCTAATTTTATAATTTGGTAAATATATAGTTTTTGTCATTTGTTTTTATAGTTTAACTTGATAATTTTACAATATTAATTATTTTATCTTTTGATCACGTTTTTTTATCAAAATAATTGCTAATAACTAACATTAACTGTCAATAACTTTCTATAACTGCAACTTCGAAAGTACAGTTTGAAAATATATTTTTTTTGTCCTATTGTGGAAGTTGCAATCTGTTTCTAACTATCATGAGACCACTTTAAATAGTTGCTGAATGTTTTGTGATTAACTGATATATTTTATGTGATATATTATATAATTATACAACATGCAGAAGTAGTTTCACAGTATTCGCACAAATTAAATATGTGGATAAATGATGGACAAAAGTCTGTGGACAATTAGATGCTTCGTTTTTTTCAACTGTTGGTGTAAAAAAAAGTTGAATTAGTTTGATTAACAAAAATACTTTGGGTAATAAATTACCTGAAATCTAACTAAGAATGGTGAGATGAATGAGTTATTTATTTTCTAACAAAAAGAAAATAAGAGAAAATGAAATGCTTTAGGTCGTGGCTTACAAATGGTCTCATTAATAGCCGCTGTAATTAGGTGTAGCATGTGTTGTGATATCAAATAGAAATCGACTACAAAACAACACTTCTTTATTTTGTTTGTCTTTTTCTCTGTATAAAGAAAATGTTGACATAATCAGTAATCTTGGAAAAGGCTCTTTTACCAAAAAAGCGAACTAGCTCAAAATTCTCTCTTTCTTGTTGGAAAAAAAGCAAACAAATTTCTTTTCAATGCTTTTGAGGTTTCAGTGAAGTTGCATCACGAGAAAAAGCAAATGTAAATTAAATGAGGATACGGAAAGCCGATTATTTTATTTATACCATTTTAGAAAAAAAAAAAACATAATTTCCATGAAAACTTTGATTCTAACATAAACATACATATTCGACAGCAGTGTTGTAAATAACGGTATGCACTCAACAGATGCAGTTTCGCCAAACAATTTATCATAAATAATTTAGAACAATCGATTATAATTGAAAAAAAATTAGCCTATTATCTATTTAAATCCAATCTACGATCTTTTTATCCTCTTCCAACGAAAATCACATATCCATCTTTGAATGAGGTTGTTTTCTACAAAGACCATAACTACTGAATGCCAAATTAGGTTACATCACCCATATCACAATTTCCACATAAGACCAGAGTGAAATACAACAAATGGGGTGTACCGAAATGTGTTTATTTAAAAAAAAAAAAAAAAAGGTTCGATACTTATGTAAAGTACTCTTCAAATTAGTTTCGTAATTTTTTTTAATTATGGTTATTAAAAAAATTATTGTTTATGCTAGAAACTGAATTTTGTCTAACCGAGTACCACGTTTTGAATTTTAGCTGTTTTTAAAAGGTACAGTAGGTAATGAAAAGGGTAAGAAAAGAGAAGGAAAAAGAGAAAAAAGATTCCTTCCTGCATACTGACAGAACCCAACCTATAGAAAAGGCACAACGCAAAGGCACCCACAGTCCCACCCGTTTACTAAATTCAGTGAATTTTCATGGCCCACCAGTGGGTCCCACCAGAAATAGACAAGAACGACTTCACGGATATACAAATTATGTACCTTTTTCACTCACACGGTCACACCCACACGTACGTTCAACTATTTACATATCAAATCACACAGTAAATTGTATAGCTTCTGCTATAATGTTTGTTTTCCATAGAGACATACACTAATTATGCTTACTGGGTAATAATTCTGTTCAAAATAATAAGTTATATAGATTAGTAACTAATTTTATATTATTATATCTATGATTGATGGTTGTTTTATTGTCATGATTGTTTATGTAATAGAACAGTTACTATTCGAAATCAGAACTTTTTTAATATTTAAATATCTTACGAATATACTTGATGAATTTAACGGCAGTTGCTTATTATGTTGGACTAGATTTAAATAATTATAGTTGAAGTGTAGATATGTAACAGAAAGTTGTAAAACTAGCCACAAGAAAAAGCTTCCCGTAAATTAATTTCTGAAATCAAATAAAAAGAGGCCTGCATGCCCACTGAATATGTGGTGGGCCCGTACCAAAAAATAGGGACACCTATCACAACTATGTGGGGCCACGTGTCATCATCGTGGGCCCACTCTGATCAGTACTATTCCGTCGTGTAGCGAGACTATCAGGCCCACAGCAATCACGTGCCGATGGGACACGTAAGCCAATAAGGAATTTCCAAATTGGAATTTCACGTGACAACGAGAAGAAAAAGAAGTTTCTGGAGATGCAGACAGCAGACTTCCTTGCGAGTCACCAGACCGCCACGATCTCTGCAATATTACAATAAACACCCCGGGGTTCTCGAATCAGGTTTCCCAGAAGTTGTAGTCTTGTAGAGTTTCCAGGGGTAGCATGGACATTTTGTTATACTCTTCATAGGACGCTTAAAATAACATGAATGATTTGGGTACTTTTGTCATTTCCTTTCTAAGGCGGTACCTCGCAAATTAACCCGAACAACCGGAGAAGGGAACCTTCATGAATCTTCCCAAAATGCATCTCCTTAAGGGTAAAACAGACAATTCTCACTACAAACAGTAGCGGCAAAAAGATTCCCGAGTACGATGTTAATTAGTGCCATCTTCGACAAGTGTAAAACAGACAGCGGACACACTACATATATGTGCTACTTCTATCCGATTATTCCGATCCGATTCGAAACCGAACCGAATTTAAAGTGGAACCGATATTCGATTAATTTAGATATAATATAATTTAAAAAATATAATTAGTTAAATTACAGATATAAATATAAAATTAATAATTTAATATCTGATTCAGATCTGAATCAGAATCAATACTATAATAGATAGAATATGAATTTTATTTAATTAACTAACTCATAACCGAATCTGATCCGATACCAATATTAATATCATTTCCTTTATAATTATTTAATATAAAAATATATATTAATAATTATAAAAATACAATCATTTGCATTTTTTTAATTTTTTAAATGAAATTTGTTGCTATTTTAACACAGATTATTGAAATCAAATGTCACGTTCATTTTTTGTTTATAAAATTTTGAAGCTAATTAATTCATTTCTTGATCTTTTTGTGTACCGTATATATGTCTTTCTACAGAGATCATTGAAATTTATTGTGTTTTTCTCTAATTGAAACAAATTGGTATTAATATTCTATACATTGATTTTTGAAACTATAGAATTTAATATTCTATTAATTTCTTGATCTCTTTAATATTTTACTTTCTAAAATAATTTCACATCCAATATTTTAAAGCATATTTTAATTTATATTATAATGATATATTATATTTGAATATTTAAGAAATTATATTTATATTTAAACGTACAGAGTTTCTCAAATACTTATGAATTACGATATGTACCTGCTCTGGACTAACAAATAGATAGATATCTGAATAATAAATATGTGAATCGAAATTAAGACCGCGGATTCAAATATAATATTATTTGAACACTATCCGACCCGATAGCACCTCTACGCTACACGTCTACATACAGTAGCCGGTAACAAGCTTCTAAAAGGTACAATGTAATTAGGGTCATATAACTGAGGGTACATTTGTCAATTCAAATAGGAGTATAAAAACTTTAGCATTGGGGAGTGCGGAGTCACTGTCCTGTACTCCTGTTTCAGCCGAACCCGGGACGCGTGTGCATAGATCTAACGGTCACAGTATTCGAGAATAGATCTGCCCGACACGCATATTTCTCTTAGCCTCTACGGTTTCCGCGTGTCCTTTCTCTCTCTCTCCCATGTCTCTTGTAAATGAAGCTCGGACAATTTTTTTATGGACCACCTGATTGTACCACCATGATCCACCATGATGTTACTACCGACTTGTCCCGGAATAAATATCGATTACTTTACCAAACTTACAAAAAAATTTTGATTGTCATAAACCATATAAATATGTTAAGTCTTTTTCGTTCCTAAATTTGTTTTTTATACATTTAAATTAGTACATAAACCATATAAATATGTTAAGTCTTTTTCGTTCTTAATTTATCTATATATTGTCATGCGTACAAATTAGCCTTTTGATGTTCTTGTACAGTAGTAACGCCAGCTGGGTATAAATAGGAAATGGCAATCATTCCTTTCAAAGAAAGCTAAATTGCGACAGGTCACATGCACTCTAATTTCTCGGATAACAATTGCCCGATGTCAAATTTTCACCAAGAGCGTTAAGAACTATGTAGCGAGTTATACGTCTCCTTATTTTTACTATCTTACGAGTTGTAGCACGAAGGAAACTAGAGATTATGCTCCAGATAAACTTAAGCAGTTTTAATAAGTTGCGTTCAGAAAACAACTTCTTGGTGTTCTTGCTTGAATTCACATCATCTGAGATATGTCATATTTTGCGTGACATTCTGGAAATTCTAAACCGTTCAAATACGTTCTGCACGAATCTCAAAACTGAAATAACACTGCCCCCTATGGTATCCCCGAATAGGCACCGGACACGTTCGTCACGCAAAGTATGAGATATCTCAGAGGATACGCTACCAACGAACTCTTGCACTCTGTCGCGCAACGATGCGCTCGACGACGGTATAACAACCGTATGATTTTAAATGAAGTTTTTTTTTGACAACGCCACGAATCTTGACGCTGTAAATCCGTAATACCCGTCCGACTTCACGGAAGCTGTACAGTTCTGTTGTATCCAATCCGCTCACATAGGCGGAACCGGTCAGCCCACAAGTTTTTGTTTTTTATAATACTTGTTTTCTCCTCCCAATCATGTAACCAATAATTCCAGCGGCTTGCCTCCCACAGAAAATATGCAAAAAGTGTTAAACGAAGGAAAAAATAAAAACAAATCGGTAGCGGTTTTATTCACTTTTGCCCTTTAAAATGTTTATAGTTATTATACTTTTTTTGTAGATTTCTCACAGGATTTCTCTCTTCTACTTTTTTTAGCAGAAAGTAGATATTATATCTATTACAAAATTTTAAAAACTTTACAGTGTGATTCTTCGTTTTCTAGCCTCAAAATTTTGAATAAATTGTTAAATTATAAGTGTTGTGAGAATTAAATAAATGCATATAATCATTAAAAGAGTACATTAGTTATTGTGTTTAAAATTTATTTAGCTAACCATTGAAAAGAATCTACGAAGATTGCTTTCTAATAATAAACACTGCTCGAATTAAGTATTAATTGCTGTATACTAATTAATAACCAATTTGAGTTTTATACGATTGAAATTTCAAATTACTGCTAGTACTATTTTTGGAAAAAAATATATTTGAAGTTCAATGTGTCTTACATAAAAATCGTTGAGCATGCACATTTATCATTCATTGACAACAAAATTTGTGAACAGCAATAATGATAATTATCAGAAATTAAATTTTACATCTAAATGAGAGCATGGATGATGAACAATTGCTTAAAATTTTCTGAATTCCGGACCTTATGTTTCGACCTTGCGTTCAATATTTAAAACTAATTAAATACATAAAACTTGTTACAAAGCAATTAATAAAATAGCTAATTTACATACATACTTATTATTTGTTTTAATTAGTTTTAGCTTCATTTAAAAAATATAATATATAATTGTCAAAGTTACTCGTTCTAACAATCCCTCCTTGTAAATGCTTTAATATTATTTTCGCGAGCCAGGCCTAATTAGAGTATCTACATTCTTGAAACTCTTGGAGTTTCTAATCTGATGTGCCAGTTTCTAAATCAGTTTCAGAGATGCAGATGAGTTTCTTATTTAGCAACTTTGCTTCAAAGTTTCTTAATAAGAAACCGTTTATAAACTCTGACATGGCCAAATAATTGGTTGAAATTTTTTTCTCTTGTAATTTATTTGCTGATGTGGCAATTAAGAAACTCTAATTTTGAGTTTTAGAGATGTGAGAGTTTAGAAACTTTCAGAGATTAAATTTCTAAAAATTAGTTAACAGTTATTTAGAAACTTCAAGAATTTTAGGGATGTAGATGCTCTTAAAATATTTTTAAAACACAAATATTGACTTATAAGGTTGTTTTTGAAAAAATAGCAGAAAAACAAATGTTCAAGTTGGAAAGCTCCTCCCTAGTTCGTATCCTCTGCATTAACTCAAAATGAAATCTTTCGTGTTAATGCATCTTTTCTGTCCGATAGCTATATATAAGATTCGTGTGATTTAAATCCACACTAATATTAAAGACCCTCTTATGTTTTAGGCGGGAACCGGATGGGCTCCGTTTACAATCGAACGGTCAAGATGTATCAACTCAAAAGATTCTCTTTTGAGTTAATGCAGACGATGCGGGCTCGACGTCTCCCAGGGTTGGTGCGTATCCTCTTTGATATCTCAACTTTTCCGTGACCGACGTGTCCGGTGCCTATTCGGGGGTGATGTAGGGGGTCAGTATTATTGGTGCTTTGAGAGTCGTGCATAGAGTATTTAAACGGTTGGGATTTTCCAAGAAGTCACGCAAAGTTTGAGATATCTCAGAGGATATGAATTCTCCCAGGGTAAAGACTTTAGCAGAACTGTTTTAGCTTCATGCAGCTCACTAACCATATACAGCGCTACTTTCATTCTATTGTTCGTGTGCTGCAGGAAGCTAAACTGCTCTGTTAAAATCATTACCTGTCTCACACTCTTTTAAAAGGCTCTCTCACAAGTCCCAAGTGAACCAGTCTCTCCCACCTCTCTCTCTCTCTCTCTCTCTCTCGCGGTGGTCTGGTTGCTCTCTCAAACAAGCATGGTGATGGACCAATCTAGATCGTCAAGACGCGCGATCCCAGATCCGATCACCCTCTGCGACCGTCAACCTTCCTCTCCCGAACCGATTCTAAGCCCCACTAGCCCGTTAGAGCGCAACTGGCAGAGTCCTAGAGGCTGGAAGAAGCGGGACTCCGATGGTATCGGCCTTGCTATTGTGGCATCGCTAGATAAATCCTGTGATGGTCGCGTGTCTTCTCCGATAAGCATCAGGGGAGGGTTTGAGTTGTCAGAGCTCGGCTGCAGTGGGAGATGCACTGCGAGTGTTTGTGGAAGTCGAGTTGCAGGAAATAGAGACTTGAAATTGAAAAGGGACGAATTTCATGTGGCCGATTTTCTCAACTATTGCAACTTATGTAGAAAAAAGCTGCACGGCAAGGATATTTATATGTATAGGTAATTTCACTGAACCTCAATTTTCTATTCTTACGATCTAATGATCTCTCTGTTTGGGACTGAATTACTGGTAGAGTTTTGTACGATTTGTGACAAATCCATTAATTTTGGGTATTTTGCCTGAATGAAAAGCACTTTTGTTAATTATTATTGATTAGAAATTGTGCTAATAAATTTCTTTTTCTCGACTCCTTGCAGAGGTGAGAAAGCTTTTTGTAGCATGGAATGCCGGTACCAACAAATTGTGAACGATGATTACCAAGAAAAATGCAGTTCCGAGATGCCGAAAAATTCAGAAGTGGCTGGTTCACCGTATACTAGTGATCGGATTTTTTTTACTGGAATAGTGGCGGTTTGAAGTAGTTGGGGGTGGTGGGGGGTATACATAGAGCACAAATAATTTTTGCAGCTTTGAAGGAAATTTTGTTACAGTTATGAAGAAGCTTGAGAGGTTTTGGGTTTTTCGTTGTAGAAATTAACCAGCGCTTGGAACCGGTTTTTGTTCAGATGATAGTGAAGATAATCTCTGAATTAAATTTTAGTTTTGGGGAGGAATATTTTTTTCACTAGATGACTATCGGAGTTAAAAAGCTTCTTTATTATTGTACTCGTGTCAGAATTTTACACAGATATAAATATCTCAGTCTCATCAGATTCTTGATTGTAAATTTTACTCCCAGAAACTGGAAAGTTTATGTAAATATAATATATCAACGGTAGTTCAGTATAAAATTTTCCGGAGTAGCTGCCTAGCATGACCCTCCTACCAATAGTAAGATCTTTAATTAATCTAATAAAAAATGTCCATTTGCAGAATTATAGAATTTCATTGTTTGGATAGTTAAGTAATCGTCTGCTGGAGTGCCACTTGGCAAGTACTGTATTATAAGAAAGATAATTTAATATTGGAGCATTTTTTTAAGTTGCTTGATCAGGAAGACAGGAAAGTGGTTGAGCAAAATATTTATTTGAATATTAAAATCGAGATATAGAATATTTAAATGTTTTTGTATAGTCTAGAAATAATAATTCTGTACGTATATTAAAATATAGTAAATATTTTTCAAAAAAATATAAAATGTTCTCTCAAAGCAAAATGTTAATATGGAGATATAAATATTCAGATTGGATATAAAATATTCACATTGACTATTTAAATTTAAAAAAATGAAAATATAAAATGTTAATCTTAGAAGACATGAATTAATCCTCCTTTATGACGGAAAAGTGCTCCCCTTATAATCTTATATCCAATCTCCTGCTCTTGCGAGAGAGAGTTGGTTTGGTTGGTTCATTTCGTTTTTAGTTTTCATTTTGGGTTAACTCATCTAATTTAGGTTAAATTTTATATATACGTGGGATTACGAAGATCTACCAGCGTACCAGGAGTTAGAACGTTTCCTCACCGATGTCAGGAATTGGGTACCAGGAACCGAAATTGAGGTTTTTTTAAGACGGAAGTAATAATATTAAAGGAAAACTTAATAAATAATATTTACGGCTGGAAGATGTAAATATTTTTTAAGCAAACATCCTGTAACGGTCGGATCCAAATATTTATTAAATAACAATGTATTGAACCTTACAGTCTGAGGCACAAAGCAAACAGAAATACACTTTTAGTCCGATTTCAATAACAATATATTGAAATTTTTTGTTGTTGTTTAAACTAATGGCGATTATCCTAT
Organism: Carex pumila; assembly: GCA_033356055.1. Taxonomy (NCBI): domain Eukaryota; kingdom Viridiplantae; phylum Streptophyta; class Magnoliopsida; order Poales; family Cyperaceae; genus Carex; species Carex pumila. The sequence goes on along the minus strand of JARJHM010000152.1, from coordinate 282,001 downwards.
GTTTATATGATTACAATTATGTACCTAATTCAAAAGAATTTGCAAATATGGGCTATTTTAAAAAAAAAAAAATTAAAGCAATTGTAAAGGCTGAAATTTTGGAAAATCTCTCATTACAATTATTTTGGAACTTTTAAAAGTGTTTTTTTTTTGTTTGTTTTTAGTTTCCAATTTTACTTGTCTAAAATTTGATCTCACTAGACAATAGCTGAGTAACCGAAATAAGAAGTGCTGGTAGGTAAGAATGCTACAAATTGAATTGGGCCCATAAATAATAAACAGGCTTTTATCTGTGCTTTCATATGGGCCCAGCAATTATCTTTTGCCTTTGGTTTTTATGTGTGCTAATATGGTTTTTATTTAAACTAGCAGCATTTTAGTTTTTGCAATACAAAAGGAAAGATAATTTCTTTATTTAATATAAATCTTTTACAGTTTTCAGTAGGAGTCTAAAAATATAATTTTGAAGCAATTATTCATGACAATGAAAGAATCTTTTTAGTACCATTATTGATTCGAATGGAACATCAATTTAACATGACTCTTAACAACATTGAAGCAAGGAGTCTTTTAGAGTACAAATGGCATTTAGGTGGCTTTTTTTTTTCTTTGATCTGTCAAGAAAATTATAAATTGATATCTGATTAGAACCAAAAGATTTAGTATATATGATAAAACTATTACTTCTTCTTTTCACATCAAACCGGTACCTGTCCTTTGGTACTGGTCTTATCCATTTGTAAAGTTCTCGGTTAAGGCCAGTGTGTTTGAGACTTTGGAGGTACTAGCTTGTGGTATATACATTAAACCCTAAACCCTAAACCTGATTGTATCAAAAAGATAGAACAATGCAACCTAGCATCAAATAAGACCTGCAAGTCTTCATCTTTTGGATCAAACAAGCTGAAACAAATGGTTTGCTGTTTCAATTTTCTGACAAATGTTACAAAATGCTGCACTTCTCCAGAACAGTATGTCCTAACTTCACCTTGATCCGTCAAAATTAAGAAAATAATACATCGATTTAGCAATATAAAGACCCTTTGAGATATAAGTTCTCCCATAAGAGAAAGTAGCATCTGAGTTTCTGACCTAATTAGGCACTGTAAAATCCGTCTTTTTGGCCTTGGAAAATAAATTAGAAAATTGGATAACAAAAAGAATATAGCCAGATCAAGTATTACACCAAGAAAATGTATATATTGTATTGCCTTATATCAATCGCAATTCTATAAACAACTAGGAAAGCAATATTAGAAATTAGAAAACTGGAATATTAGAAATTATATATTGTATTGCCTTATATGCAGTTTTCAGAGGCATTTACTCAAAACATTCATGCTCATTTAAATGTTAAAATTGGAAATAAATTTAAAACAGAGAACACTAATTTCAGGTCAAAAGTTCATTCTGGACACTCAGTCAATCGTCCAGATAACATCTGTAAATTTTTTGATAGAAGGAGACAATAGACTGTTGGGAATAATATACAATTAACTATATCAAGGCAAATATTGATGAAGAAATTAATTCATTGAAAAAATATTTTTCTTAAATGACACTGTAATTAAATGAACAAGATACTTGTTTTTGAGGAATAATAAGGCTTGAGCCCATATTTGATTAATGATTGCAGTTACAAAGTTTGTATCCACAAGAAACAGAAAATGAGAGTGCTAATTACAATTGAGCCAAAAAGTAAAACCAAAAAACAGAAAACAATGACAACAATGAAAATAAAAGTGCAGAAAAAGTGTGAAAACAGAAATGCAAAATCTTGAGAGCTGTGATTTTTCCAAAATACACCCCCAGGTCATCTCCCCTTGATGTCAGCAGCTCCTGGTACCAGCCAGGTACATGAAGTAGGATCTGAACTGCAATAGTTTTGTACCAGTATTACCAGTTATTACTGGTACTGAATCAGATCATGCCGCAGTTACTGTCCCCCCCTCTGTTGCGTACCAGTAAGTACACCACTGTGCCGGTTCTATGTTACTCCTGTTTTCCAAAGTTCCTGGGGTGTCAGACAATGTCTTATTTTTGCCCCCTCTGTTGCATTCTATTCAATCCCCATCAATTAGTCTTGTATTGCTCGTCACTCCACTTGTTCATAGAACGTCATGTGCCAGAGAATGTCCTGTGTCATGTCTTCCAACATACCTGTTCTATAGAATGTCCCCCCCTCTGTTGCATAATCAACATACCTGTTCTATGCACTTGTGTCATGGCGCCCATCCTGTCTTTTATTGTTATTTCAATTGTTGGCCTAACCGACCACTCTGTATGGGGCCGTATAGCTGTATTGTGTACGCACATTCCTGAAACAGATGAGTTACAGTCTCCGACTCTCCGTTGCCATTTTACATTGATTGCACCTGCTGACAATCTCCCAACCCCTTTTCTGAAGGTTGTCATGTGTTAGAATTCTTTTGCTGATTGCTAACCATGCAAATATAATCATCCCTGGCAGGGGCCCTGACTTGCCAGATTCCAGAGTTTACATCCCTGATTCTCGGCCCATCCTTGTGAAGTAAACTTCATACACTGGCATGTAAACGTCCATTGCATGGACTTTTCTTTTATGTAATAGTAATGAAAAGTCCATGCAATGGACGTTTACATGCCAATGTATGAATTTTAAATAAATATATAATAACTATATATGTTAACGTTTTGCAAGAATGGGGCCCCAAAAATGGTCAGATGGGACTGGGCACCTTTTTTACAAAACATTAAGATAGGGACACGACACCAAGTACTGCCCTGGAAAATGTAAGTAAAAGTTTTTGACGGAGTTACTAATTTTATTGTAATAAAATAGCATACGAACTGCCCTGGAAATGATTTTCCAGTTTGTATGCATATTTTGTTACAATAAAAAAAGGAACTCAGCCACCGAGGAAATGATTTTCACCAGTTTGTATGCTGAGGTGAGGGTTTGGTTTTTAGTGATATATAGGCGTCAGGTATATACGGTAGAAGAGAAACGGGTGTTGCGTTCAATAAATGTGTAAAGTGCGTTGTTAATAAGAAATAAGAGTACTGTCATGTTATAATAATATAATTATTATTATATAATTAAGTTAAATTAAGTTCATTTGATAAATTTGATGAGTTAAATAAATCATTTTTAATAAATTATGAATATATACATATTATTTTAATGAAAACCATTAATGGTCCGTATAATTTTGATTAATCAGTCGCATACCAATTAATCACTTGGCAGTTCCTCGTCTGTTTGATGACTGCATACCGTTATTTACAACACTGGTAAAAATTACTATAATATTTAATAATTGTGATTAGTCCTTTTTTGGAACAAAGTATTCTTGGTCCATTTTCTTGTTTTGTAAGTTAGTGTGGTAATTGAAAATCTTGTACGCAGTATAGTGGAATGACGTTGATGATGGGGTAAACTAGTGTCAGAAATAGTTTTATAAAACTCAAAACTTTATAACTCCAATTTTTTTTTACTGCATTCTCTTTACAAGTATTTGAATTTGTTGATTATTGGGGCCGGTGCTGTACATCAGCTGGCAATCTACTTTGGTCCATTGACCATTACTGCAAAAATTTACATTATTTTATTTACCCGTAATGAATTAAACAATTGTCCGTTCTTGGGCCGGTTCTTTTTGGGCCATAATTTGAATGATTTAAGAGGAACTTTTTTTTTTTTGAAAAGACTTGATAGAGGCTACTAAGGGGATTTAAGAGGAACTTAGACCGTTTATTTTGATGCCAATGTTGCAGTGGTCAGCAGGCTAGGAACGGACACATATAATTGACATAGCAGTTTTAGCTTCTTGCAGTGTATGAACAGTGCGGTTTATATATAATTTGTATGCTGCATGATCAAAACTACCCTGTCAATATCTTGATCCCTGGGTACTGCGATATACGGAGGAGAAAGAAAATTAACAATATCATTTCATATTGCTAAGCTCTAAGCCCATCGATCCGCTAGACCATGCCGTACTTTAGAAGCATGGTGCATGGATAACTGAGAGCATTTAATTTTTTTGCTTGATCAAATTTCAGATTTCAAAACTAAAATTCCAACAACTAGCATCTTCCTTCCTGCTATAGAGAACAGTTTTGCTTTTCAATCCGCTAGACTATATGATGTACTTGAGAAACAAAGCATGGTGTACGGATAGGAAATCTTGTTTTATGAACATTTTAGCAATCAAAGGCAGGTAAGACACATCGATGAAAGCACGTACAGGAACCAAAGATGAAGGGGAAAGAACCAAACACTGGTAAGGCAATAAGGACAAACGAACTCTTAGAGTAGTTAATATATATATATAATGAGTGAGGTTATGGTACTTTGCAAAGCGCAGGACAGTGTGGTATGGGTTCATATCTTTGTTTACAAAACTTTAAAATGATCAAACAAAATTGTTCAATGTGATCTCTATATAAAAATGTACTTAGAAATCAAAATTTATATTTTTTTAGAATTTTGTTTACTATTTAATAGATAGGTAGAAAATCACATGATCTAAAGATCCTTAACCATCCGAAAATGGTGATTTTCTATCTATTTAAAAAATAATAATAAAATTCTAAAAATAATGTAAAATTTGGTTTCCCGAGTACATTTTTATATGGTTATCATGTTCGGTTTGAATTGACAATTTTTAGATATAAATCCATAGATTAACGTGTACACAGTATTTTTTTTTAAACATAATTAAATGATTGCCTAGATGTTGGTTTCTTTTTCTTTGAAAACACTTAAGATGTGATATACCTATACGAAATCTTGGAACCACAGTTAATGAGCCCAATACATGTTTCTCAACTACCGTATATACCTTATACCTATCACTAATAAATCAAACCCTCACCTCAGCATCTTATAATGAAACGAAATGTAATCATGTTCTTCTAAGAAAATTAGCAAAACCAAATCTGAATTCTTCTTGGAAGAAATGAATTTGTTAATGGTGCTAGGGCTTTTTTCCTTTTGGGGGGCACAATTAGTCATAGTAACAACTGGTCTAGGCGCGGAAGTTTTCGTTCTATCCTTTAGCAATCAGCATAATTTCACCAATGGTTTAACTGATTCAGCAGATACTTACATTTTCCAGAGCAGTACTTGGTATGCTTATTATATTAAAATTAGACTAGGAAATCCTCCAAAAACTTTTACTCTGTTATTAGATACCGGCAGCTCCATTACATGGGTTGAGCATGCAGACTGTATAGAATGCATCAATGGTGATGCACCTCCATGGACTGGTTATGATGAGGCCGTTTCATCCACTTCTGAGATTGTCTACTGTGATAAAAATAGAAAATGTAATATGGCAAGAAATGCCTTTTGTAAGCGTTCCAGAAGATGCGAGTACTCCTTAAATTATATTAGTGGAGACTGTAGGGGATTTTATTTTTCAGACACTCTTTATATGGATGATGATGGAACGAGAACGGATGTCTTTGAAGGATTCATATTTGGAGGCAGTTTAAAAATTAGAGGTAAACTGGAGGAGCACACGCACGGTATCTTCGGCCTCGGCAACGCAACTGGGTAATTGTTTTATGATTACACAAACGGTACAAAAAAGTAAAACTAGAAATATTCAATTTTTGTAACTCCTTTGGAAAACAATTTACTTGTTTATGTGCAGCTCGTTCATATCCCAAATAGGGCTCCAGAGCTTGTCGTTTTGTCTGCAACCTTTAGATAGTTCACAGCGCACTAAGTTGCTGCTTGGAGATGAAGCGAGAATGATTGGAAAGAGCTTGCCTATGGTTAAAGATCCTAATGGGCACTATGCTGTTCGTTTGATTGGGATAAGTGTGGATGACGATTATTTAGATATAGAAGAAAGGATATTTATGGGTGTTGACGGTACGGGTGGTGCCATACTGGATACCGGTGCTGCATTAAGTGTCCTACCTAAGAGAGCTTATGGTATTGTTGTGGACAAATTAACTTCTATCATGAACTTTCCATTGAGCTCAATGCCTAAATCTGATAGGTTATGTTTTAATATAACCGGAGAAGCAGAAATAAATGTATCTATTATACCTTCACTGATGTTGCATTTTGAGAGGTTGAATCTGCCAATCTCGCGAAGATATTTATTTGCGAGGACTCGGGATGGTGATCTGTGCCTCAACATAAGGCAGTACCGGCATATGACACTTATTGGGATCCCATTCTTGCAAAACGTTAACATAGGGATAGATTTGGATCGGAACAGAATTTTCATGCAGCCACTGAGTTGTACCAGAATTTAGCATTTTGATGATGTGTGAGTTACCATATATTTATTTAAAATCATACATTGGCATGTAAACGTCCATTGCATGGACCTTTTTTTTACATAACGAAGTATCTTGTTCATTTTATTATAGTGTCATTTAAGATAATATTTTGTCAACGGATATATGTTATTGGCAACAGTCTATAGTCTCCTTGTATCATTTAGTCTAGGAATTGGGGGCTAGTCACAATATATACTATCTTAGATGATAGAGTTAATTATATGTTATTCACAACAGTCCAGTCTCCTCATATCAAAAAACATCAAGATGCTATCTGGACGATTGACTGAGTGTCCAATATGAACTTTTGGTCAAAACCATCCACAACTAACAAAATATATAGTTCTCCAATCAATATCTTTGTTGTAGCGAGTGTTGTATACTTACAAGGTAGATAATCCCTTCCCACTTCTCAGGTTTTTCTGTATCCCCTTAAAAACATCTAGAATCTTCCCAGGCTTTTCTCTATCTGCACTAATATATTTTAAGGAGTACTCACATCTTCTGGAACGCCTATTACAAAAGGCATTTGTACTCACAACTTACCATATTACATTTTTCTTCATCGTAACCGGTACATGGGTGCGTCACCATTGATGCATTCTATACAATCCGCATGCTCAACAATCTTCCTGGCGAAAATGTGTGAATTCATATTATTCCCTTGCACAACAATCTCGAAACAACAAAAGTGTAAATCGATGTTGTACGTTAACATTGATTTCCTCTAATATTTTGTTGTACTAAATCTCTAATTAATTAAATTGATAGAAAATAATATTTAGGATTTTAATATAGCAAAGTGAGATATACTCATTTATATATATAGGCTGTGACTAATTTGCTGCCGGCAGTACTGCCGCCCATTTTTCTGTTTTGTAATGTCCAAACAACAATTCAAACTGTTAGATATTTAATCTATATTATAATCTACTTGGAGACCAAATTTTACATTTTTTGGAATTTTTTTACTATATATTAAGCTGGTTTGAAAACCGCTGATTTCAATGCTGCAGAAATTTACTGAAATCAGCGGTTTTCAAACCAGCTTAATATATAGTAAAAAAATTCTAAAAAATATAAAATTTGGTCTCCAAGTAGATTATAATATAGATTAAACATCTAACGGTTTGGATTTGTTGTTTGGACATCACACGGCTAAATATAGTCCCGGCAGCACCTCTGCTGAAATGCTGCCAGCAGCAATTTAGACAGATCCTATATATATATATATATATATAGATATATAGAGTTGGGCTATGGTGCATTGCAATGCATGGAGGGGTTTGTGCATTGGACCATAAATATAAAATTCAAAATCCAAATGGCCGATCCAAACTGTTCATCTTGTTCTCCATATTAATATGTGCTTGGAGACAAAATTTTACATTTTTTTGAATTTTTTTACTATTTATTAAGTATTTTACAAAATTGTTAATCTAACGGTGGCTTAACAAAATAGTAAAATCAGCAGCCACCATTGGATCAACAATTTTGTAAAATACTTAATAAATAGTAAAAAAATTCAGAAAAATATAAAATTTGGTCTCCAAGCACATATTAATATGGAGAACAAGATGAACGGTTTGGATCGTCCATTTGAATTTTGAATTTTAGATTTATGGTCTAATGCACAAACCCCTCCATGCATTGCAATGCACCATAGCCCAACTCTATATATATATATAGATGGGCTACGGTACATTGCAATGTATAGTCATTTTTGTACATTGCATTATAAATCACGTGATTCAAATTCCAAATAACCGATTCAAACTGTTTATCTTGTTGTCCATATTAATATGTGTTTGGAGACCAAATTTTATATTTTTTGGAATTTTTTTTTACTATTCTTTTAGATGTATTGAAAATCGCTGAATAATAATTTATATTAAAATTGAGAAAATCATACTAATTTGATGATCCATTCTTAGTAGTTTACTCATGAGATATTTGCATCCTTTAATATTAATAATATATATTCACAATATATTATGATAGTAATTACTTCATAGTGTTTTGCTATTTTCTAGTTATTGTTAACATTGGATAACACTAAATTTACATCTAGCATTAAATATTTTTAGCTCCCTCTTTTGACAGGGTACCGACTTCATTCTTACCAAAGTAAAAAATAATAAAATAAAATTAGAGATGAATATGATAATTGAATCTTTTCTCTTATGAGAAATGTAAGAAAGAAATAGAAAAAAAATATAAATTTAAAAATTAAATGCAATTCTAGTCTTTTTTTTTTCTTTTTTTTTTCTTTTTTTTTGAAGGTTGGCTAATTTAGCTATTAATAATAAAAAGGGGTTTATTTACAGATCCTACTCTTTAATATAATACAAATTAGTATCTAAGTAAATAAATAAATTTAAAAACTCAATTATTAAATAACACTGCCAGAAGCAATACATAAGCTCCTGCTTGATCCACCCCTTCGAACCCCCGTGTACAATTAAACAACTTGCAGCCAACGCATCATCTATCAAATTGAACGTGAGTTTCTCCTTACCAGAGAAATGTCTCATGTTTCTTTCCTTCCATATTGCCCAAACTCCTGCCGCCCACATGATCGATTGTTCCGCTCGAGCTCTCGCCGAGATTTGCGGATGCCGTCGAAGCCCTAAGTTTCTGATAGCTTGATCACTTGGTAACCTGACATTGAATTGTGCACACAAACCTAACCATACTCTCCTTGTGTAAATACAATCCCACATAAGGTGATCCCTCGTTTCCATCTAATCATTATGACACAATTTGCACCCAAGTGGTACATTATAGCCTCTTCCAATAAGCACCTCCTGTGTTAGGATTTTATCATCGAGCATTAATCAAATGAAAATACGGACCTTTAATGGTACCTTCAACTTCCATAGCCTCCATTGGATTGGCGATATGTGATAGGGGTAAGATAAGTCGTTATTTACCCTATCATTTGGCCTAGATTACTGCCATTTATCGAGTTGCTATTGCTTATTTTATAAAGAATAAGATTCCTTTTTATTATTTAACTTGATTTTAGAGAATTACAGATTTTCAATGATATTGGAGCTAAAATAGGCATAAAACGAAGCAATTATGACACTTAGCCTCAGCCGCACGGATGCCATCGTCCGCATGCGACCTAGAAGTGATATCGCAGACAGTTATGCCCTCTGTACGGTTTACATCTAATCGTATGCGACTCAGGCATCCGCACGTAGAAACTGCCATAACAGCGGTTACAGATATAATTTTCCAATCGAGGCTTATATAAGCATATGGATGTTGGGTTTCGGATACCACTTTTGGGGTTTCGCGGTAACCAAAACCCGTTTAGGCTTAAGGTGCGGAATGACCGTAGAACAAAAATTTCTACGGCCAATTCCTATATATGTGATTTACCTATATATGTGACCGAATCACACATATTTCTTTCATTTCGTAATGTTGACCTTGGTCAACGTTATGGACACGTGAAAGTTACTTGTCAGAAAAATACCTATAGTGATCCAATTCCTATCTTCCTCAAAGACCTCTTTCATATGCTTCAGTAAGCAGTCGTAGGAAGGAAGTCAGACAGAAAGAATAGTGAATATGATTCTATTTTCATTTTCCTAAAAGACCTCTTTCATATGCTTCAGCAAGCAGTCGTGAAAATGAAGTAAAAAAGAAACAATGTCAAACGTGATCCCACATTTGTATTTTTCTTCAAAGAAAGTTTTCTTTCACGGTTCCTTAGAAAGACGGTAAATCTAGTTTTACCCATTTCATCTCAAAGCAGTAAATCTAATTTACCCTAAGTTGTAAATCTAATTTACTTATATACGGGACCAAGTCGAGTATATAATTTATCAGTTACCAATTCTTTATTTTGCAGCTATGCTTAGTTCTTATTTATACCATTTAAAGCACATAAACAATTTATATGTTTTAAAATCAGATATTCTTTTCGGTCCATAAAGCAATTTAGTAACGTGACAAAGTTCCTTTTGGGCCAGCCATTAGGACACATGAAATGGGCTCCCAGGAAATATTGGGGTCACGAGGACCGCTTAGACTCAATCTTTCCTAGACAAAACCATCTCTTTCTTGTGTGGAAATGACAGCTCTTACTCAGGTACTTTATTGCTTCATCACATTCTTCGATGAACTTTACTTATCCGAAGGTTTTCGAAAAGGCGAAAAACTTACACTAAATTTTGCCATTTCAAAAGCGTTAAAGCAATTTCGTAACGTGACAAAGTCCCCTTTGGGCCAGCTATCAGGACACGTAAAAGAGGGTTAGACGAAAAGCCGAGACTTTTCTTGTCATTAACCTTGTCTTTTACGGGTGGAGATTAACAGCTCTTACTCAGGTACTTTATTGCTTCATTACATTCTTAGATGAACTTTAACGCAATCAAAAGTTTTGAAAACGAAAACATAAAGAAAGCATAAAATCCTATTTTATATTTCTCGGTCGGAAAATCGATCCAAGAAAGATAAAAGTTTACATTTCATAAGAAAGCATAAAGAAAGCTTAAATCTAATTTAACTTTCTTAGTTGGTAGAACCGATCCAAGAAAATCTCATTTCTAATCAGTTTTGGACTTAAGCTGCAAATGTAAGAATTAAACTGATATGCGGTATATGCACCTAATTTGCATAGTTATAACTTTTAGAAAATCAATCAGCGGGAGAGCCTTGTGCTCTGATACCACTGTTGGGTTTTGGATACCACTTTTGGGGTTTCGCAGTAACCAAAACTCGTTTAGGCTTAAGGTGAGGAATGACCGTAGAACAAAAATTTCTACGGCCAACTTAAGCTCAGGATTAAACGGGGTATGTCAGGAAACTTTCCAAGGGGGTCCACCTTCAGTATTCCTTTGGCATCAAAGCCTAATTTAATCATTTTACAGATCTACTCCATGATTGATTTCTAAAACTTTAATTTACTTACCAATTAAATATATTAATATAACATATTTATACATTGTTTTCAAATCACAGTTGGAATGCAGACCGAGCGTGTAGAGCTACATCACGGAAGGAATCGACTCGTCTCGGAGCATCAGACGTCTGATGCCTCTATCGGTTATCAACCAGGACTAACCAGAGAGCGATTTATTTCTTCTGCCAGAAATACCATAAATCGCGGAATTCTGCAAAAACACTATTCACGGGGAAAAGACGAAAACCCGTAAACATGAATTTTCAGTTACTCAGTTTCATCAAATGAGCAATACTGACATACCGCGAAATTCGGTAAAACACTATTCATCGATCCAGTAAATATACTCCACAACAACCCGCAAGAGTATATGTCAACTTCGTATAACTTTCTTTTCTCAACCGAAACACTATTTAGGAGAGAAACCGAGAAAGAGAGAAAATACCGATTCGATTCTGCACGAAACGATACAAGTGAATTAGTGGTTTTTCTCTCTACATGCACCCCTCTATTTATAGGCTTTTGAGGAGGTTTGCAAAAGACCGAAATGCCCTCCAAGTTCGGCCTATTTACAAGGTATGCCATTGACACCTCATCCTTTTATATGTGAAATGACCAAAATACCCCTTCCACACCCTTCTCCATGCTTCTACATCATGCAAGGTGGCATAGGTGTGAAATGACCATTTTGCCCTTGTGGATAGGATTGATGACATGCCATCTGGATAGGATCGATGACATGTCATGCGGATAAGGACGAATCTGAAAAGACCCGAATGCCCTCGGCCCGAACACAAATAATATTCGTATAATTATTCTGAACAATTATATATATATTTTTCTTGCGGTTTGTTGTTTCGGTAATTTATACAACGTGTCCTGCACATTTATAAATTAACCGATTAACTTTTATACAACGCGTCACACACGTTTATAAATTAACCAATGTTTTTTCTTGTTATTTTTACATAACATTTATAATTTAATTATAACACGTATAATTAATTATAATCATCTTACTATTGATCATAACCAATTTATAATCAATCACAATAAGATTCTCCGATTAACTCATATATGGTGTGACCCAATAGGATCTGTGTTATGTTGGTAAATAGAGTTAAAACTGTTTTAACTTCTATAATCATGGGTGGCGTCTGGCAACACATCATGACCATCTAATAACACAGATGATGCTGTACAGTACAATATCATGATCCAGTAAATAATTTACTTGTGTCTGTTCTTCTGTCTCATAGCTATCGGATTAGTTTCAAGGTAGATGTGTGTCATCATTTTAAACTTAATCTTTTCTTGATCTTGAGCAGATTATCAAATATGATTACTCTTGTAATCATATCGCGTGCTGATAATCTTACTCTATCAAGGGGCCCAGTGATGCTATAGCTCGTATAAAATACGAGGGACAAATAGTATTCTTGGTAGACTATCACTTCCTCAGCTAAGCTATACATATGGGAATGCTACCATTATGACTGCTTTTTACGGACAGTGGTGGATAACAATCACACATACATATTTCTCAGTGGGAACGATAAATACCTCATACTGTAGAACGTGACACTAAATGAAAACATAAATGACACGAACACAATTCTATTTAATGTTTCATTCGAGGTCTGTCAAATACCATATTCCTAGAACATGTATCTATGTGATTAAAATGACATCTCGTGTCAGGTGGTTTGTAAAACTTAACCATCTTTTAATCCACATACTAACCTTATAGCGGTAATTAGTGTTCCTGCTAATTACCTTGGTCAGTGATATTTTAAGATTAAGAGTATATACCATCTATATTATGGAGTTTCACAATTTCAGTCATGAACTCGAAATGATCCATAAATGCAATAATAATTAAGGCAATAAAATGCTATTAATCATCCAATTCATGAACAAAGATTTATGATAAATTATTACAAACTAACAATGGACGCCTAGCGACATTTCTAGACTGCTCCAAGCACTTTCAATTGGAGTGTTGTATTAGGTTTTAAATGCTCTATTATCTTGCCATATAGAAACACTACTAGAGTGCTCCAAACGCCTTCAATTGGACAGTTGTTTTAGGATTGCAAGTGCACTATTATCCTGCAATCTGGAGACACTACTAGAGTGATCCAAGCACCTTCCATTTGAGTGTTGTATTAGGGTTGTAAATGTCCTATTATCTTGTCATATAAAGACACTACTAGAGTGCTCCAAATACCTTCATTTGGAGTGTTGTATTAGGGTCACAAATGCCATATTGTCTTGCTATATAGAGACATTACTAGAGCGCTCCAAACACCATTAATTGGAGTGTTGTATTAGGGTTGTAAATGCCCTTTTATCTTGCCATCTGGAGATACTACTAGAGTGCTCCTTACACCTTTAACTGGAGTGTTTTATTAGGGTTGTATATACCCTATTATTGTTCCATCTGAAGACACTACTAGAGTGCTCAAAACACCTTCAATTGGAGTGTTTATTAGGGTTACAACTACCTTCTAATGTTGCTATGAGGAGATACTACTTAGAGTGCTGCAAAGACCTTTAATTGGAGTGTTGTATTAGGGTTGTAACTACACTCTTCTTTTGCCATTTAGAGACATTAATAGAATGCTCCAAACACCTTCAATTGGAGTGTTGTATTAAGGTTGTAAATACCATATTATCTTGCCATATGGAGACTCTACTAGAGTGCTCGAAACAACTTCAATTGGAGTGTTGTATTAGGGTTGTAAACACTTTATTATCATGCCATATAGAGACACTAATAGAGTGCTCTAAACACTTTCAATTCGAGTGTTGTATTAGGGTTGCAAATGCCCTATTATCTTGTCCTATAGAGACATTACTAGAGGGCTCCAAACGCCATCAATTGGAGTGTTGTATTCAGGTTGTAAATTATCCCGCCATCTGGAGACACTACTTCCAAACACCTTTATTGGAGTGTTTTATTAGGGTTGTAAATACGCTATTATCTTTCCATCTGGAGACACTGCTAGAGTGCTCCAAACACCTTCAATTGGAGTGTTGTATTAGGGTTATAACTACCCTCTTCTCTTGTCATACTGAGGCATTACTAGAGTGCTCCAAACACCTTCAATTGAAGTGTTGTATTGGAGTTTAAATGCTATATTATCTTGCCATATAGACAAACTACAAAAGTACTCCAAACACCTTCAATTGGAGTGTTATATTACGATTGTAAATGGCCTATTATCTTGCAATCTTGAGACTGTGTGCTCCATACAACTTCAATTGGAGAGTTGTAGTGGGCCTGTAAATGCCATATTATCTTGCCAAATAGGGACACTTCTAGATTGCTCCAAGCACTTTCAATTGGAGTGTTATATCAGGGTTGTAAATACCTTATTATCTTGTAATCTGGAGACACTACTAGAGTGCTCCAAGCATCTTCAATTTGAGTGTTGTATTAGGATTGCAAATTCCCTAATATCTTACAATCTGGAGACACTACTAGAGTGATCCAAACACATTCAATTTGAATGTTGTATTAGGGTTGTAAATGCCCTATTATCATGTCATTTAGAGACACTACTACAGTGCTCCAAACACCTTCAACTGGAGTGTTGTATTACGGTTACAAATGCCCTATTGACTTGCCTTATAGAGACATTACAAGAGCGCTCCAAACACCATCAATTGGAGTGTTGTATAGGGTTGTAAATGCTCTTTTATCTTGTCATTTGGAGATACTACTAGAGTGCTCCAAACGCCTTTCATTGAAGTATTTTATTAGGGTTGTATATACCCTATTATTGTTCCTTCTGAAGACACAACTAGAGTGCTCCAAACACCTTCTATTGGAGTGTTTATTAGGGTTACAACTACCCTCTAATGTTGCCATCTGGCGAGACTACTTAGAGTGGTGCAAAGACCTTTAATTGGAGTGTTGTATTAGGGTTGTAACTACACTCTTTTTTTGCCATTTAGAGACATTAATAGAGTACTCTAAACACCTTCAATTGGAGTGTTGTATTAGAGTTGTAAATGCCATATTATATTGTGTTGCAAACACCTTTTATTGGAGTGTTGTATTAGGGGTTTAAATTGCTTATTATCTTGCTGTACTCTACAAGATTGCTCCAAACACCTTCAATTGGACCGTTGTAATAGTGTTGTAAACACCCTATTATGATGCCATATAGAGACAATAATAGAGTGCCCCAAACACTTTCAATTCGAGTGTTGTATTAGGGTTGAAATTGCCCTATTATCTTGTCATATAGAGACACTACTAGAGCTCAAAACACCTTCAATTGGAGTGTTGTATTAGGGTTACAAATGCCCTATTGTCTTGCCATATAGAGACATTACTAGAGTGCTCCAAACACCATTAATTGGAGTGTTGTATTAGGATTGTATGCGCCCTTTTATCTTGACATCTGGAGAAACTACAAGAGTGCTCCAAACTCCTTTAATTGGAGTGTTTTATTAGGGTTGTATATATACCATATTGTTGTTCCATCTGAAACACTACTAGAGTGCTCCAAACACCTTCAATTGGAGTGTTGTATTAGGGTTGTAAATGCCATATTATCTAGCCAAATGGAGACTCTACTAGAGTGCTCCAAACACCTTTTATTTGAGTGTTGTATTAGGGGTTTAAATGGCTTATTATCTTGCTGTATAAAGACTCTACAAGATTACTCCAAACACCTTCAATTGGACTGTTGTATTAGTGTTGTAAACACCCTATAATCTTGCCATACAGAGACACTACTAGAGTGCTCGAAACACCTTCAATTGGAGTGCTGTATTAGGGTTACAAATGCCCTATTGTCTTGCCATCAGTAGATACTACTAGAGTACTCCAAACACCTTTAATTGGAGTGTTTTATTATGATTGTAAATGCCATTTTATCTTGCCATCTGGAGAAACTACAAGAGTGCTCCAAACTCCTTTAATTGGAGTGTTTTATTATGGTTGTATATACCCTATTGTTGTTCCATCTGAAGACACTACTAGAGTGCTCCAAACACCTTCAATTGGAGTGTTTATTTGGGTTACAACTACCCTCTATTGTTGCCATATGAAGATACTACTTAGAGTGCTGGAAAGACCTTTAATTGGAGTGTTGTATTAGGGTTGTAGCTACACTCTTCTTATGCCATTTAGAGACATTAATAGAGTGCTCCAAACACTTTCAATTTGAGTGTTGTATTAGGGTTGAAATTGCCCTATTATCTTATCATATAGAGACACTACTAGGGGTGATTAATGAGTGAGCATGAGCGAGTTAGGGTATGCTCATGCTCGCTCATTAAGTAAATGAGCAAGTTTAAATGAGCGGATAAATGGGCAAGTTGTAAATGAGTGAGCTTTTAATGAGCGAGTTATGAGCGGCTCACGAGTTATGACTTTTGACTCATAAGAAAATTATATAGTGTGCCCACGCATAACAAAATTTGTTAAAAGTCATCATAACAAAATCCAACAAATTGTCATAATTCATTTAAATGAGCGAGTTGTTATAACTATTACTTATTTTGGGCTTTAGGCGGAGGATTTTGTTATGCCGATTTACAAAAAAAAAAGAATATGAAACTATGAATATTAGTATATTATACGGGATTAAATGTTACATTGTGCTCACTATATTACACAGGATTAAATATGAAACTATACTCATTATCTATCAATCTTAATGAGGCAAGATTGATGTTATACATAATTACATAGGATTAAATGTGGCAGGGATTAGATGTGGCAAATTCTTAATGAGCGAGTTATGAGCGAGTTGGGTCATGGTCATGCTCGCTCATTAAGTAAATGAGCAAGTTGTTAATGACCGAGTTTAAATGAGCGGATAAATGAGTTTAGGCGAGCCTTTAATGAGCGAGTTATGAGCAATTTACTCACCCCTAGACACTACTAGAGTGCTCCAAACGCCTTCAATTGGAGTGTTGTATTAGGATTGCAAATGCACTATTATCTTGCAATCTGGAGACACTACTAGAGTGATCCAAACACCTTCAAATTGAGTGTTGTATTAGGGTTGTAAATGCCCTATCTTGCCATATAGAGACACTATTAGAGTTTTTCAAACACCTTCAATTGGAGTGTTGTATTAGGGTTACAAATGCCCTATTGTCTTGCCATATAGAGACATTACTAGAGCGCTCCAAGCATCATCAATTGGAGTGTTGTATTAGGATTGCAAATGCCCTATTATTTTGCCATATATGGACACTTCTAGACCGATCCAAGCACTTTCAATTGGAGTGTTGTATGAGGGTTTAATGCCATATTATCTTGCCATATAGAGACACTACTAGAGTGCTCCATACGCCTTCAATCAGAGTGTTGTATTAGGATTGCAAATGCCCTATTATCTTGCAATCTAGAGACACTACTAGAGTGATCCAAGCATCTTCAATTTGTGTGTTGTATTAGGGTTGTAAATGCCCTATTATCTTGCTATATAGAGACACTACTAAAGTGCTCCAAACGCCTTCAATTGGAGTGTTGTATTAGGATTGAAAATGCACTATTATCTTGCAATCTTGAGACACTACTAGAGTGATCCAAGGATTTTCAATTTGAGTGTTGTATTAGGGTTGTGAATGCCCTATTATCTTGAAATATTACACTACTAGAGTGCTCCAAACACCTTCAATGGGAGCATTGTATTAGGGTTGCAAATGCCCTATCATCTTACAATATGGAAACACTACTGGAATACTCCAAACACCTTCATTGTGAGTGTTGTATTAGGGTTGCAAATGCCCTATTATGTTGTCATCTGGAGACATTACTAGAGTGCTCCCAACACCTTCAATTTGTGTGTTGTATTAGTGTTGTAAATGCCCTATTATCTTACCATGTAGACACACTACAATAGTACTCCAAAGAACTTCAATTGGAGTGTTATAAATGGTTCTCAATGCCCTATTATCTTGCAATCTAGAGACACTACTAGTGTGCTCCAAACAACTTCAATTGGAGAGTTGTTTTAGGCCTGTAAATGCCCTATTATCTTGTCATATAGGGACACTTCTAGAATGCTCTAAGTAATTTCAATTGGAGTGTTATATTAGGGTTGTAAATGCCCTAGTATGTTGCAATTTGGAGACACTACTAGAGTGCACCAAACAATTTCAATTGGAGAGTTGTATTAGGCCTATAAATACCTTATTATCTTGCCATATAGGGACACTTCTAGATTGATCCAAGCACTTTCAATTGGAGTGTTGTATTAGGGTTTATAACATATTATCTTGCCATATATAGAGACACTACTATAGTGCTCTAAACACCTTCAATTGGAGTGTTGTATTAGGGTTGCAAATGCCCTATTATGTTGTCAGTTGGAGACACTATTAGAGTGCTTTCAGTGCCTTCAATTGGAGTATTTTATTAGGGTTGTAAATATCCTATTATCTTTCCATCTAGAGACACTACTAGAGTCCTCTAAACACCTTCAATTCGAGTATTTTATTGGTGTTACAACTACCATCTTTTGTTGCCATCAGGAGACACAATTAGAGTGCTGCAAAGACCTTTAATTGGAGTGTTGTATTGGAGTTGTAAATGTCCTATCATCTTGCCATATGGACACACTACAAGAGTTCTCCAAACACCTTTAATTGGAGTATTATATTAGGGTTGTAAATGCCCTATTATCTTACAATCTGGAGACAGTACTTAGAGTGTTCCAAACAACTTCAATTGGAGTGTTTTATTAGGCCTATAAAGGCCATATTATCTTGCCGTATAGAGACGCTACTAGACTGTTCCAAGCACATTCTATTGGAGTGTTGTATTAGGGTCGTAAGTGCCCTATTATCTTGCCATATGGAGACACTACTAGAGTGCTCCAAACGCTTCAATTGGAGTGTTGTTTTAGGGTTGCAAATGCCCTATTATCTTGCAATATGGAGACACTACTAGAGTGATCAAACACCTTCAATTTGAGTGTTGTATTAGGGTTGTAAATGCCATATTATCTTTCCATATATAGACGCTACTAGAGTGCTCTGAACACCTTCAATTGGAGTGTTTTATTAGGGTTGTAAATGCCATGTTATCTTGCCATTTAGAGGTATTACTAGAGTGCCTGAAACACCTTCAATTGGGGTGTTGTATCAGGATTTTAAATGCCCTATTATCTTGCCATATCTAGACATTACTAGGGTGCTCCAAATGCCATCAATTGGAGTGTTGTATTAGGGTTGTAAATTACCTATTATCTTGCTATCTGGATACACTACTAGAGTACTCCTAACATCTTTAATTGGAATATTTTATTAGGGTTGTAAATACCATATTATTTTACATCTTGAGACACTACTAGAGTGCTCCAAACAACTTCAATTGGAGTGTTTTATTAGGGTTACAACTGCCTTCTTCACTTGCCATATTGAGACATTACTAGAGTGCTCCAAACACCTTCAATTGGAGTTTTGTATTAGAGTTGAAAATGCCCTATTATCTTGTGATATGGTGACACTATTAGAGTGCTCCCAACACCTTTAATTGAAGTGTTTTATTAGGGCTGTAAATACCCTATTATGTTTCCATCTGGAGACACTACTAGAGTGCTCCAAACAACTTCAATTGGAGTGTTTTATTAGGGTTACAACTACCGTCTGATGTTGCCATCAAGATACACAACTAGAGTGCTGCAAAGACTTTCAATTGGAGTGTTGTATTAGTTGTAACTACCCTCTTCACTTGCCATATAAAATAGTACTATAGTGCTCCAAACACCTTCAATGGGAGTTGTAAATGCCCTATTATCTTGTCATATAGACACACTACAAGAGTGCTCCAAACACCTTCAATTGCAGTGTTATATTAGGGTTGTAAATGCATTATTATCTTGCAATCTGGAAACACTACTAGAGTGCTCCAAACAACTTCAATTGGAGTGTTATATTAGGCCTGTAAAAGCCCTATTATCTTGCCATATAAAGACACTACTAGACTGTTCCAAGCACCTTCTATTGGAGTGTTGTATTATTAGGGTTGTAAGTGCCATCTTGCCATATAGAGACACTACTAGAGTGATCCAAATGCTTTCAATTGGAGTGTTGTATTAGGGTTGCAAATCCCCTATTATCTTGCAATCTGGAGACACTACTAGAGTGATTCAAACACCTTTAATTTGAGTATTATATTATGGTTGTAAATGTCATATAGAGACACTACTAGAGTGCTCCGAACACCTTCAATTGGAGTGTTTTGTTAGGTTTACAAATGCCCTATTATCTTGCCATAAAGAGACATTACTAAAGTACTCCAGACACCATCAATTGGAGTGTTGTATTAGGGTTGTAAATACCCTATTATTGTTCCATCTGAAGACACTACTAGAGTGCTCGAAACACCTTCAATTGGAGTGCTTGATTAGAGTTACAACCGCCCTCTAATGTTGCCATCTGGAGATACTACTTAGAGCGCTGCAAAGACCTTTAATTGGAGTGTTGTATTAGAGTTGCAACTACCATCTTCTTTTGCCATTTAGAGGCATTACTAAAGTGCTCCAAACACCTTTAATTGGAGTATTGTATTAGGGTTGTAAATGTCCTATTATCTTGCCATCTGGAGACACTACTAGAGTGCTCCAAACACCTTCAATTGGAGCGACCATTGTATTAGGGTTGTAAATGCCCTAATATCTTGCCGTATAGAGACACTACTAGAGTGCTCCAAACACCTTCAATTGAAATGTTGTATTATGGTTGTTAATGTCATATTATCTTGCTATCTGGAGACATTACTAGAGTGCTCCGAACACCTTTAATTGGAGTGTTGTATTAGGGTTGCAACTACCTTCTTCTCTTGACATTTAGATACATTACTAGAGTGCTCCAAATACCTTCAATTGGAGTGTTGTATTAGGGTTGTAAATGCCCTATTATCTTCCCATTTAGGGACACTACAAGAGTGCTCGAAAAACCTTCAATTGGAGTGTCTTATTTGGGTTTTATCCACCCTCTTCTCCTGTTATCTGGAAATACTACAAGAGTGCTGCAAAGATATTCAATTGGAGTGCTATAATTGGTTAGTAACTACCATTTTCTCTTTCAATCTGACAACAATACTAGTGTGATCCAAAGACATTCAATTGAAGTGTTGTGTTAGGTGTCGACTACCATCTTCCATCTCTATATGGTGACACCACTATAGTGTTTCAAAAACTTTCCATTGCCGCATTGTATAAGTGTTGAAACTACCTGATTCCTTTGCCACTGAAGATAGTACTAAAGTGCTGCAAAGATCTTCAATTAAAGTGTTGTATTAGGGTTGCAATGAACCTCTTCTCTTGCCATTAGGAGACACTACTAGTGTAATGTAAAGACCTTCAATAGTAGTGTTGTATTAGGGTTGTAACCACCTACTTCTGTTGTCATTTGGAGATACTACTAGAGTGCTACAAATATCTTCAATTGGATTGTTGTCTTAGTGTTGCAACAACCCTTTTCTCCTGCCATCAGGAGACACTACAAGTGAGCTGCAAATATCTTCAATTGGAGTTGCAAATACCCACTTCTCTTGTCATCTAGAGACACTACTGGTGTGCTGCAGAGACCTTCAATTGGAGTTTTGTATTCGGGTTGTAACAACCCTATGTTGCAATCTAGAGACACTAGAGTGTTGTTAAGATCTTCAATTGGAGTGTTATATTAGGGTTGCAACTACCATCTTTTGTTTCCATCTAGAGACACTACTTTTGTGCTGCAGAGACCTTAAGTTGGAGTTTTGTATTAGCGTTGCAACTACTCTATTCCCTTGCTATCTTTGGACACTATTGGAGTGCTGCAATGACCTTCAATTGGAGGATTGTATGAGGATTGCAACCTCTCTCTTCCCTTGTCATATAGAGACACTACTAGTGTACTATAAAGACCTTCAATTGGAGAGTTGCATTAGTGTTGCAACTATCTTCTTCTTCTCTTGCCATCTTGAGACACTACAAGAGTGTTGCAAAGACCTTCAATTGGAGTATTGTATTAGGGTTTCTACTATCCTCTTATATTCCATCTCGAGACACTACTAGTGTGTTTCAAAAACCTTTCATCGGAGTGTTGTATTATGGTTGTAACTACCCTCTTTTGTTGCCATCTCGAGTTACTACTTAAGTGTTGCAAAGACCTTTAAATGGAGTTTTGTATTCGGGTTGCAACTACCCTGTTTATTTTTCCTATGGAGACAATACTAGAGTGTTGCAAAGACCATCAATTAGAGTATGTATTAGTATTGTATTTGGGTTTTAACGATGACACTACTAGAGTGTTTCAAAAGACTTCAATTGGAGTGTTGTATTAGGGTTGCAACTACCTTCTTCTCTTGCTATCAGGAGACACTACTAGTGTGTTGCAAAAACCTTTAATTGGAGTGTTGTATTAGGTTGCAACCACCTTCTTTTGTTGTCATGTGGAGACACTACTAGAGTGCTCGAATACCTTCCATTGGAGTGTTATATTTGGTTTTAACTACATCTCTTGCCATATGGAGACACTATAAGAGTGCTACAAAGACCTTTAATTGGAATGTTATAATATGTTTGAAACTACCCTTTTCTCTTGCCATTTGCAGAAATTACTAGAGTGCTGCAAAAACCTTACTAGAGTGTTGCAAACATTACTAGAATGTTGTAATAGGTTTGAATACCTTCCATTGAAGAGTTGTATTATGGTTGCAACTACCCTCTTCTCTTGCCATATGATGACAATATTATAGTGCTGCAAAGACATTTAATTGGAGTGTTGTATTAGGGTTACAACTACAATCTTCTCTCTCTATATGATGATACTACTATAGTGTTTTAAAAACCTTCTATTGGAGTGTTGTATGAGGGTTGCAACTATCCTCTTTATTACCATCTGGAAACACTACTAAAGTGCTGCAAAGACCTTCAAATTGAGTGTTATATTAGGGTAGCAATTACCATCTTCTCTTGCCCTATGGAGATGATACTAGAGTGCTGCAAAGACCTTCAATTGGAGTTTTGTATTAGGGTTGTAACTACCTTATTCCCTTGTCATCTAGAGACACTACTAGAATGCTGCAAAGAAGTTTAATTATAGTGTTGTATTAGGGTTACAACACTCTTCTCTTGCCATCAAGAGACACTACTAGTGTCATGCCAAGACCTTCAATAATAGTGTTGTATTAAGGTTGCAACCACCTTTTTCTATTGTCATTTGGAGACACTACTAAAGTGTTGCAAATACCTTCAATTGGAGTGTTATCTTAGTGTTGCAACGGCCCTTTTCTCTTGCCATCAAGAGACACTACTGGTGTGCTATAAAGACCTTCAATTGGAGTGTTGTATTAGGGTTGCAAATATCCTCTTCTATTGCCATCTAGATACACTACTAGTGCACTGCAAATACCTTCAATTGGAGTGTTGTATTCATGATGCAACTACCCTTTTTTGTTTCCATCTTAAGACACTACTTGTGTGATGCAGAGACCTTCAATTGGAGTTTGAATTAGCATTGCAACTACCCTATTCCCTTGCCATCTAGAGACACTACTGAAGTGCTACAGAGACCTTCAATTAGAGTGTTGTATTAGGATTGCAACCTCCCTCTTCTCTTGTCATATAGAGACACTACTAGTGTGCTACAAAGACCTTCAGTTGCATTAGGGTTGCAACTACCCTCTTCTCCTGACATCTTGAGACACTATTAGAGTGTTGTATTAGGGTTTCAACTATCCTCTTATGTTGCTATCTCAAGACACTACTAGAGTGTTTCAAAAATCTTCCATTGGAGTGTTGCACTACCATATTTTGTTGCCATCTCGAGACACTAAAAAAGTGATGCAAAGAACTTCAAATGGAGTGCTATATTAGGGTTGCAACTACTTCTTGTCATATGGAGACAATACTAGAGTGCTGTAAAGATCTTCAATTGGAGTGTTGTATTTGGGTTTTAGCTGCCCTCTTCTCATGCCATATGGAGACACTATAAGGATGCTGCAAAGACCTTGTATTAGTATATTGTAATAGGTTTGAAACTACCATATTCTTTTTCCATATGTAGACATTAATAAAGTGTTATGAAGTGCTTCAATTGGAGAATTACATTAGGGTTGTCACTACTCTTTTCTCTTGCGATCTGGAGACACTACTTGTGTGTTGCAAAGACTTTCAATTGGAGTATTGTAATAGGTTTGCAACTACCCTTTTCTTTTTTCCATCTGACGACAATATTTGAGTGCTGAAAAGACCTTCAATTGGAGTGTTGTATTAGTGTTGCAACTACCCTCTCTTGTTGCTATTTGGAAACACTACTAGAGTGCTACAAATACCATGCATTGGAGTGTTGTTTTTGGACTTTAGCTACCCTCTTCTCTTGCCATTTGGAAACACTATAACAGTGTGATAAAGACATTAAATTGGAGTGATGTAATAGAATTGTAACTACCATCTTCTCTCTCTATACGATGACATTACTAGAGTGTTTCAAAAGACTTCAATTGGAGTGTTGTATTAGCATTGCAACTACCCTCTTCTCTTGCTATTAGGAGACACTGCTAGTGTGTTGCAAAGACCTTCAATAGCAGTGTTGTATTAGGCTACAACCACATTCTTCTATTACCATTTGGAGACACTACTAGAGTGCTACAAAAATACCTTCCACTAGATTGTTGTATTTGGATTTTAACTACCATCTTCTCTTGCCATATGGAAAAACAATAAGAGTGCTACAAAGACCTTCAATTGGAATATTGTATAGGTTTAAAACTATCATCTTCCCTTGCCATCTGCAGACATTACTAGAGTGTTGCAAAGTCATTCAATCGAAGAGTTGCATTATGGTTGCAACTATTCTTTTCTCTTGTTATTTGGAGACTCTACTTATGTGCTGCAAAAACCTTCAATTGGAGTGTTGTAATAGGTTAGCAACCACCCACTTTTTTTTCCATCTAACAAAAATATTAGAGTGTTGCAAAAACATTCAATTGGAGTGTATTTGGGTTGCAACTACCCTCTTCTCTCTCTCTTTATACGGTGACACTATTAGAGTGTTTAAAAAACCTTCCATTGGAGTGTTGTATTAGGGTTTTAACTACCCTCTTTTGTTGCAATCTAGAGACACTAATAGAGTGCTGCAAAGACCTTCAGATGGAGTGTAACATTAGGGTTAAAACAATCATTTTCCCTTACCCTATGGATACAATACTAATGTGCTGCAAAGACCTTCAATTGGAGTGTTGTATTAGGGTTGCAACCACCTTCTTCTATTGTCATTTGGAGACACTACTAGAGTGCTACAAATACCTTCAATTGGAGTGTTGTATTAGTGTTGCAACAATCATTTTCTCTTGTCATCAGGAGACACTACTAGTGTGCTGCAAAGATTTTCAATTGGAGTGTTGTATTAGGTTTGCAAACACCCTCTTTTCTTAACGTTTAGAGACACTACTAGTGCACTGTAAAGATCTTTAACTGCAAAGACACTACTAGAATGCTGCAAAGATACTACTTGTGTGATGTAGAGACCTTCAATTGGAGTTTTGTAGTTGCAATGTCTTGCCATCTAGAGACACTACTGGAGTGCTGCAAAAACCTTCAATTGGAGTGTTGTATTAGGATTGCAATCTCCCTCTTCTCTTGTCATATAAAGATGCTACTAGTGTGCTACAAATACCTTCAATTGGAGATTTGCATTAGGGTTGCAACTACCTTCAATTAAGACACTATTAGTGTTGCTAAGACCTCTTCTCTTGCCATAGACACTACAAGAATGCTGCAAAGATCTTCAATTAGAGTGTTATTAGAGTTGCAACTATCATCTTTTGTTGGCGTATCGAGACACTACTAGAGTGTTTCAAAAACCTTCCATTGGAGTGTTTTATTCAGGTTGAAACTATCTTTTTTTTCATCTCGAGACACTACTAGTGTGCTGCTAAAACCTTCAATTGGAGTGTTGTATTAGGTTGCAACCACCTTCTTCTATTGTCATTTGGAAACACTACTAGAGTGTTGCGAATACCTTCCATTGGAGTGTTGTATTTGGGTTTTAACTATCCTATTCTCTTGCCATATGGAGACATTATGAGAGTGCTACAAAGACCTTCAATTGGAATAATTGTAATAGGTTTGAAACTACCATCTTTTCTTATCATCTAGAGACATTACTAAAGTGCTGCAAAGTCCTTCATTTGAAGAGTTGCATTATGGTTGCAACTACCCTCTTCTCTTGTCATCTAGAGACACTACTTGTGTGCTATAAAGACTTTTAATTGGAGTGTTGTAATATGTTAGCAACTACCCGCTTCTCTTTCCATCTGACAAAAATATTAGAGTGTTGCAAATGCCAATTGGAGTGCTGTATTTGTTGGTCCAAAAGGCACCTAGAGAAGGGGTGAATAGGTCTTTTAAACTTTTTAATCTAAGTTATAAAGTTCCAGTGTGTTGTATAGTTATTCTTGGCGGAAACATAGAATAACTTTGTCATAAACTAAAAGTATAAAATAAATAAAGTAAAGAGTAGAGTTTAGAGACACTTGACATGAGAGTTGTTTACGGAGTTCGGCACTAACGCCTACGTCTCTGAGGCCTGTGACCTTCGAGATAGCGCGCCTTTCTTTACCTAATGAGAAAAGGATTACAAGGTGAAACCGGTGAGCCCTTACAAACTTATGGGAAGTCACACGGTCCGAACAAGGAGCACTAAAGGCTCAGGTTGGTCAATCTGATTCGCGAGGAATCAAGGAATGCTAGGTGAGCACTACAGCTCAAGATAACAAGGGTGAGCACAAAGGCTCGAAGGGTTACAAGGTGTTTGTAGTAAATAAAGATCTCTCACAAATCACTCGGATTATTGAAGTTGATTGAATATGGTGGAGGAGATCTTCGGTTGTTGAATGTGTATTGAAGTTTAAGGTCTAGCAACCATGGTGGCGCTCTTGTGAATAGAGGAGATTAAGTTCGACGGTTGGAGCACACACGAGAAATCTAGAATTGGCTTCTATATAAAGGGAGCGAAGCAAATCTAGGGTTATTCTTGTTTCCAAATATGATGTATGTCTTCCAAGGCCTATAGCGATCCATCTGTTTATATTTTGAACAACATTAATACATAGAAGTTGTAGATCTCGATCTCTTGAGAATTTCAAGCTTTCATTCACTTAAATCAGAGTTCATATGACCAAACGGTAGCCAAAATACAAAAGGTGCACAGGCTGGCTGACCATAACGGTCCATGACCGTTGTAACAGTCTTGGCAATGGTTCGGCTCTGTTTCAACTTCCGGTTAGGACCGCTTAAATTGATTTTATGAGGTGTGTTCAGTATTTATTATGTTATAATGGGCCGTGGATTTATTCCACGGTTTCGAATATTTATTCGAACCGTGGATTTTTTTCGCGTTTTGGTCATTTTTAAAATTTTCCCCAAACCATGGTTATTTTTATTAAAATTAGGCAAAAATAAAAATCTCGGGGATTCTTGTCAATTTTAGTCTAATATTTATTTTTAAACATGAGTTTGACAAATTTATTCTCTCTATGAGTAAATATTGCAATTTAGGTTTGAACAATCTTAGTTAAGTTAGGATTGAACATTATCAACTAAGTTTGATTTTTGCACTTCACGTATTTTTGCGTATGTGACCAAGTCATATATCCTAATCAAAATTTAGCAAAATTTTATTTTATTGATTTTACTAATGTATATGAAATCTCATCGAGAGACCTCTCATTTAAGATCATATATGATATTAAATTTTTGTAAATGATTCAATCAACTGAATTCAACATGATTCTCAAATATGATTTAAATTGGAAGGAGATACACAAGGAGATCCGAAAATTTATGGAGAGATTTTGTGTAAATATGATTTTCCATATCAGAGCTAAGGCTTGATTTTATGATAATTAAACTTGTTTAATTAGTGCTAAGTTAAGTGCACAAATATTTAGTTAACTATCTCTCAAGTTTCTAATTCATATATCTGTAAAATTTAGGCCCTTAAGCCATTAACTCATAATTTTGTGAATATAAAAATTCCTACATTAGTTTATGAGGTGTGGCTGAAGATTCTAAAATAAAACAAAGAGTTTAGATTGTTTTATTAAGGTAAGTAAAAAATGACAAAGCGGGTACAACGCTAGATTTTTTCTGTCTCTAGTTTTTTGTTTTTGTTAAGATTCAAACTAGCATATCTGGAATTTGGTTGAATAGATTTTTGTGCGCCACCTATAATTAGAAAAATAAAGAAGTCTAGTTTCTGAAAAACTATATTTTACAATATAAAAATATCACGGATTTGGTGTGAAATTAAAAATTATAGAGACAACCACAATCTGTTTTTCAGAATTGGAACCCAAGATTGAAATGTAATTTTCTCACAAACTAATAAACAATTTTGTGTGTTCTTTATATTTTTAGAAAGGTGCTTGAGTTTAGTTTTCAAAAATATATAGCTTGAATTTCAGTTCGAAACACACAATCTTGAGCATAGAAAACATTGACTGGTGCGCAGCTGTCCGAAACTGGAAATTCTATAATTTTCGGTCTTACCATCTTGAAATATTAATTTTTGACAAGGGTTAATTTGCACAATTTGTAATATTAGATCTCATTCATTCATTCATTGATTTTTAGATGCGGAAGATTTTGCTTATGTAATTGAAATTATAGCACATGCATTATTTTAATGGTTCAAATATTTTCTTGAGTATACTTAATCAACTATATGTATTTAGATATATATACTATTCAAGGTTACTAGCATATATTTATCTCCCCCTCAATAATTTTGAAATTGAAATTTAGTGGGAAGACAATTTGATCATCTAATTATTTTTTTCTAGATTTAGGCATCCAAACAACATTCAACATATTGTTTTTCTTTCTAAATTTACACTTTAATGAAATATGTCCAATCTTACAACCATAATTGCAAAATGTAAGAGAGGGTTTGAGAGGTGTTGAGGGGTGAGGTAAGTTCAAGGTTGGACCTTGCTTGAAGTGATGTTGAAAGTAATACTTTAACTCTTGAATTTGTTTTCAAGGTTTATTTTGACTCCAATTTACTATTTTATGTGAAGTATTTTTATTTTGATAGGATTTAAATTCATTATGATGTTGGAAAATATTTCTAGTTGAATCCTTAGATTTAACTCTATTTTGCGAGATACTTTTATCTTTTAAATCATGAAACCATTGATTTGATCCTTTAGAATAATCTTTGTTTGATCCCTGTGAATTATTGTGTATCATATTATCCTTACAACTTTTATTATTATATCCATACTTAAATGCATAGTCATGTAATTTTCTATTATTATTAACCTTTGAGTTTAGTGTATGTTTCTCTCCTTTTTTAGTGCTCTTGGTATTTTTTGCAATTCATGATCATATTAACTACCTTACCTTGCTCAAGATTAATTAAGTTTTTAAACTTGTTACATGATCTTAAAGTCTTATTTTTGGTTTCTAAGGTTTGTATTCTAACTTTTAAAATCTCTATTTCACTCAAGTGTGATTGACAATTGTTACTTTTACTAGTTATTTTCAACTCTTCAATTTTAGATTCATAACTTTTAAGCTTACTTTTTAACATTTTATTTACAACATTAGTTGCTTTTAAGGTTATATTCTCATCTTGTAATTGATTTGCTCTTATTCTCACTGATTCTAATTTGTCTAAGTGTAATCTACAATTGTGTGATTCAAGGGTCATTGACTCAAATTCATTTAATTTAGATTCTAGTTCAACAATCTTAAACATCAAGTTTTGTATAATTTCTTCTTTCCTAAGTAAGGTCTTATATGATTTATCAAGAAGAAATCTCAATTTAATTTAATTTCATTCCTATGTGTTTGATCCTTATCCAAAGAGCTACTTATATCATCAATTTCTACACATCTATTTATCAATTCAATTTTTGACTCATCGTTATTATTTTCAAGTGCTAGAGTTACCTCATTGATGGAGCTTGTTGATACTTCACTTGAATCATCCGAGTCCATCTTCTTGTTCTTGGTTGTGGCAATGTTTGTTGGACCCTCAATGGTTTTTTGTATTGGTGATGCTCTTTCTTGTGACAATCGAGTCGACATCCACCATCATTAATCTTTTATTGCCCTTTGCCATCAACGCAAGATGGAGATCTTGAATCTTTGTCTCACTCCTTTTATTCTGAGTACTTACTTCATATTGATTTATTAGATCCTCCCATAATTCATGAGCACTATCCACATCTTGAAGTAATAAAAAGATTTGAGAACTAACTGAATTAATTATATAATTTATTGCATAAAGGTTATCCTTCCTTTCAAGTTTGGATTCGATGGTCAATTCATCATTTTCATCAAATTTCAGTACATAACCATTTTCTACAATATCCCAAACATCATTGGTTTTGAAAAAATAAATCATGTGTTTTTTCCAATGGCTAAAATTATTCTTGACGGAAACTTAGAATAACTTTGTCATATACTAAAAGTATAAAATAAATAAAGTAAATAGTAGAGTTTAGAGACACTTGACACGAAAGTTGTTTACGGAGTTCAAAACTAACGTCTATGTCTCCGGGACCAGCGACCTTCGAGATGGCGCACCTTTCTTTACCCAATGAGAAATGATTACAAGATGGAACCGGTGAGCCTTACAAACTTATGGGAAGTCACACGGCCTGAACAAGGAGCACTACAGCTCAAGATAACAAGGGTGAGCACAATGGCTCGAAGGGTTACAAGGTGTTTGTAATAAATAAAGATCTCTCACAAATTACTCGGATTATTGAAGTTGATTGAGTATGGTGGAGGAGATCTTTGGTTGTTGAATGAGTATTGAAGTTTAAGGTCTAGAAATCATGGTAACTCTCTTGTGAATAGAGGAGATGAAGTTTGACAGCTGGAGCACACACTAGAAACCTAGAATTGGCTTCTATATAAAGGGAGAGAAGCAAATCTAGGGTTATTCTTGTTTCCAAATCTGACGTCTGCCTTCTAAGGCTTATAGCGATCTATCCGTTCATATTTTGAACAAAGTTAATACATATAAGTTGTAGACCTCGGTCTCATAAGAATTTTAAGCTTTAATTCAGTCAAATCAGAATTCGTATGGCCAAACGGTGGCCAAAATATGAAAGGTGCGCAGGTTGGCTGACCAAAACGATCCATGACTGTTGTAATGGTCCGGCTTTGTTTCAACTTCCGATTGGGACCGCTTAAATTGATTTTATGAGGTGTGATCAGTATTTATTCCATTATAACGGCTCCTGAACTGTTATAAGGGACCATTATAACGGTCAGCAACTGTTTTGGAACTTAAGCACACTTCAAACAGGTATATCTTGGTGCTCGAGTGTCCGATTTCAGCATATGACTACTTTTCAGAAAGCTTGTGAAAAGTAGATGTTGATTCTAAAGTCTTAGACTTCATTGAAACATTTCTACATCTTATAAACCTTCACACATCTCAACTCAAGAAAATTGTTAAATACAATTTATGTATGTTTTGCAAATCTAGTCAAACAGATAAGTCAATGGCTCCCAAAGCCAACAGTATTAGGGTTACAACTACTCTCTTTTGTTGTCATCTAGAGACACTACTAGAGTACTGCAAATATCATACATTAGAGTGTTGTATTTGGGTTATAACTGCCCTCTTCTCTTACCATCTGGAAACACTACAAGAGGGTTGCAAAGACATTCAATTGGAGTGTTGTAATTAGTTAGCAACTACCCTCTTCTTTTTCCATCTGACGATAATATTAGAGTGCTGCAAAGACATTCTGTTGCAACTACACTCTTCTCTATATTTTGTCATTTTGCATGTTGTGCACTTCGTGTGAGGTATTGCATGCTTCATGTAATGTTTAATTTTGACGCCATCTTCGAAAATCATCTCAATAAGATATTTTTGCTCTTATTTTGCCCTAAAAATGCAACTTTCTCCAAAACTTGCCAAAAAGACCTAAAAACACGTTTGTCATAAATAATTTGAAAAAATTGCTACTTTGCATTCGCTTTTCACCATTTTCTGGAAGAAAAGATTCGCTATATATTTTGGCTTTATCAATTTACAAAACATATATTTGTTGAATTTTACTATTTCTTGTCTTGAGTTATTATGCAGGTTCTTGATGATATAAAGAATTCAATAAACATCAAGGATGCATCATCAAATGTTACAAATATCAAGGATGTACTATAATGGACCAAGGAATGGACTATGGACTTAGAAGTCTAAACTCAAGATTAGTTTATTTATTAGAAATCTATAAAATTGGTAAAATATGCTTGAGATTAAGGTGATTCACATAAACTGTTACAACCGTTAAGGAAGCGTTGCAATGGAATAATTAAAATACCGAAATACACAGAGAAACCTATTTATTTTGTTATAACGATTAATCAAACATTGTGACAAAATAAATCATTTCAGACCACAAAATCTTCCAAAGAGTTCTATTGTACCAACCGCTGTAACGCTTGACAAGTATTAGGATTTCCAACGCATCCAAACCTGTTAACTGGGGCTAATTGTTTCAATGGTTAATCAAGTGTTGTAACGGTTGATGCCAGTTATCTCATTTTGTTTCTCTCTCTATAAATAGAAGCAAAATCTAGGTTTGTGATAACAATCTTGCAATATTATGTATTATTTTCAATTATAGAATTCTTTATTGTTGCTTGTGCATCAAATTTCATATCCTTACAACAATCTCAAGAATACTCCACCATACTCAATCTTGTGTAAGAATTAGAATGATTTGTGTGATGTCTCTTATTTGTAAACACTAGAGCTTTTAGTGCTGAGGAGCCAGTTCCGTGCTCTGGCCGTGTGGCTTCCCGGAGTTTGTAAGGGCTCACCCGTTCCACCTTGTACTCCTGTCTCATTGGATAAAGAAATGCACGCCATCAAGAAGGTTGCGAAACCACAGAAACGTAGGCGTTAGTGCCAAACTCCATAATCATATATCATGTCAAGAATTCCTTAACTCTTCTATTTACTTTGAGTACACTTAGTTTTTCTTGTTTCCGCCAATGACAACTTATGCACATATTAAATATATGTTCATAGTGAATATAAAATCATTTAGTGTTAAAATTTTAAAAGGCCCCATATTCACCCCCTTTTAGGTGTCGGTAGGGATAACAATACTTTGGAGTTGCCCCTTCTCCTTGAGTTTTTGAAGAGGCATTTTCGCACATTACAATCTCTGCTACCTGTCTAGTACAAACCACCACTTACCTCAGATCTAGTGGGAGAGAGGTAGAGCACTGCAATGGGGTCAGAGAAGTAAATGGGACATAATTTGGGCAGCAGGACTTGGGGCCCTGTGGCGTGAGAGAAATTGGAGACATTTCTTCAATAAAAGGTCTTACATGTGCTTATTTATAAGACAACCATTGATATACATTTGAACAACATGCTCATAGGGGGTGTTAGACGTTGGGTAGGGAAATACGTATTTGGGACTTTGCAAGCCACTACAATACCCTACTTACAGCGTTATTTTGTAAATAGAGTTGTTTATTTCTTAGGATTAATTGAGGTTAATATGAGATAACCCTGAGTTTTGTAAATACTCTTTTTAATTATAATGAATCGTTGGCTGGTCTTTGCTGCTAATCTTCAAAAATAAAAACCATTGTGCAGTTGAACCAGACGCTATTGGGTTTCATTTTGCTTCTATCTTAATTTGTGTTTATTTTCATCTTTAATCTGCTTTCTGATGCTCAAACATTTTGAGCTTTGTTTTTCTATATTGTAAGCAACAAGAATTTTGTACTTGTTCATGAAATCAAATGAAAGGCAAAACCCTCATTTTTTTTTCCTAAAAAATAATATATATTTGTCTTTTTCCCTTTTAGGTTGTGAATTTTTGTAGTCTTTCTGTTTTTATATATTTTATATTTTCTTTTGTTTCAATTTTTTTTAGTCTTATAATCATATTTGTATCTAGTCAGTGTTTTAAGTGTGTTGAGAAGAAATTATATATTTCAATGTCATGTATAATTCTATTTAGTGAGCTAGGTATGGAGGGTGTTTTAGATTATACCAGGTGTAGTTTCTCCCATTAATGTGACCGGTACACGTATTAATGAAAGTTGAGAAAATCGTTACATATATTTTAATTAAGCATACATATTATATCAACAAAATAAACACTTACGCAAGAACAAGGATAAAAATATCATTTTTATTTAAAGTGAAATTATTTTCTTCTATTATATAGATTTTCCAATTAAAAATTAATTAGAAATAAATTCAATTATTTTCTTTTTTTTATTCAGATCAACAAAACTCAATTGAAAAACATTTCTATTGAATACTATTGAATTGAAATCAATGGAACTCTCCGGTGTTCCAATCACAGTGTAATATATTTTAAAGAACACTCACATCTTCTGGAATGCCTACTACAGAAGGCATTTGTTGCCATATGGCCCATATTACATGTTCTGTTTTCATCACAGTAGACAATCTCAGAAGTGGATGAAACAGCTTCATTGTAACCGATCCATGGGTGTGTCACCATTGATGCATTCTATACAGTCTGCATGCTCGACAATCTTCCAGGCGAAAATATGTGAATTCATATTATTACCTTGCACAACAATCTCGAAACAATAGAAGTGCAAATCGATGTTGTTAACATTGATTTCCTCTAATATTTTGTTGTACTAATTAAATCTCTAATTAATTGAATGGATAGAATTAAAATAATCTTTAGTGTTTGAATATAGCAAAGTGAGACATACAGTGTACTCGTTTACATATATATAATATATATGGAATAGGATGAATAATAGTTTATATTAAAATTGAGAAAATCATACTAATTTGATGATCCATTCTTAGTAGTTTACTCATGACAAATCTGCATCCTTTAATATTAATAATATACTTTCGCAATATATTACGATAGTAGTTACTTCACAGTATTTTGTTGTTTTCTAGTTATTGTTAACATTTGATAACATCACAGTTGAAGATAAATTGTACTTGTTATAAAATTTTATGCAACTTCTAAAAGATTATTTCAGTCTCATATATCTTTGAATGCCACTAAATTTACACCTATCATAAAATATTTTTAGCTCCCTCTCTTGGCAGGGTATCGACTTCATTTTTACCATAGTAAAAAATAATAAAATAAAATTAGAGATGAATACAATCACTTAATCTTTTCTCTTATGAGAAGTGTGAGAAAGAAATAGAAAAAAATATAAATTTAAAAATTAATAATTTCACAGATAATAGATGCAATTTATCTTCTTCTTTCTAATAATGATTTTTAATCTAAATACACTACGGACTTCTAGTCTTAAAAGTATTTAACTTTCATAATATTTTCTTCTCGCTTATAAATCTGAAATTATTAAATTAGAAAATTGAGAAAGAGCAAGGGAACATGCAAAAAGGGTGTACCAGCTCTTAATTAGCTCAATGGAATACATAAAATTCACTAGCCTAAACAATATGTCAATATCATGCATTCATTATATATATGACAAAAATAGATATCCTCATTCGGACAATTAATGGAGCTAAGAAGGCTTAATCTAATAGAATTAGTGCCTCAAGAATTCGGATAAAAGGAGCTAAGGAGGCTTAATTAATCAAAACAAAATTGAGTAAATCTTAATCCGAACTAAGAAGAACTCTAAGTAGGACTTGCCGAACACCATCATTAAGGTTATATAAATGAGGGGTTCATATGTTTATATTTTTGTGGCTCGATCATGTCTCTATTTTGTAATTACAATAAATTAGAATTAAAAACATAAATATTAAAACAAAACCATTATTATCTATATCATTTTGCTCTGTGTATGTGCATAAGTAAAAGATCATGATATTTTAGTTTCATTTTGATTAGTTTCAAGAGCTTGCAAAAATATATTCATATAAAGTCAAAATCGAAAAGTGATAATTTTATATATACATGTAGATAAAATAATATAAATCACATTTAATGATTTTATTTTGATATATAAATTTTAAAATTTCTATTATTATAAATGAAAAAATTATGGAAATAAAAAATATAAATATTTGAACCCAGTACTCATAAAATAATGTTGGTTATTTCATTAATGGTCAATGGATCAAGGTATGATTGCCGGCTCATGTACAACACTGACCCTAATAATCAACAAGTTAAAATACTTTTAAGAGAATGAAGTAAAATTAAAATATTAAGTGATGAAGCTTTTTCTATATAACTATGTCTAACACTAGTTTACCGCATTATCAATGTCATTCCACTGTACTACAAACAAGCTTTTCAATTACCAAACTAACTTAAAAAAGACTAATTTTAATTATTGAAAATTATAGAAGTACGTTTTCACTAATATATTCATCAAAGATTAAAGTATACTTAAATTCAGTGTATGAAATTAATTACTTTAATTAAAATTTGATGTTGTATATTGTTAAAATATATTAATTTATCAATTACTCAGTAATTATTAAAAAAAATTGATTAATTAATTTTACAAATGAACGAATAGAACCAAGCTAACCTAATTGATGTTTATATATTAAATTATGTTTAAAAAAATGATGGAATTTAATTAGCTATGAACGGATTTAATTATATAACCTAATTTTATTGTAAATATTTTTTACCACTTAATCTATTATAAAATAAATTTCAATGATTATAAAATTTTACGCGCAAATATATTTTATATGTAAATATTTTTTTTACCAAGTGATCATCATTGATGAGGAAACTATTAATGGCAGTACTGGCTGAGAGATGGATCAGTAGAGCCAGTATATATGGCTCAGCAGTTTGACTTGTAATAATTCTAATTTTAGTATAACCAGTAGATCTTGGTTCAGACTGGTTATAGGGTACCTTTTTGGAGTACTTGGAGATCGTAATTAGAGCTAGACGACCATCTGGTAAATGATGGGGTTAGACAACATAGATAAATGTTTGGCCAGCAACTCAGCATTCTATGAACAAACTCTATTTAAAGCAATAAAGCCCATTTACGAATTACGATATCCAAACCCATTAACACACTAAACCTGTTTCACTGTCTCTCTAAATCTTTCCCATTTTTTTTTTAAAGATTAATGCCTTTAAATGCATCTTTTCCATTTCATATACTCTCTCTTAAAAGACTCTATTTATTGCATCCTTCCCATTTCATATACCCTCTCTTAAAAGTTAAAACACTCTTTTATTTAATTGATCACTACAGCATTTCAAGAAACAACCAAGAAAAGTGACCACAATGCACCTCCACCTCTCTCTCCTACTCCTTGGAGCAACTATCATGCTGACATTATCAGTACTACCTCATCAGCCACCACCTCCCTGCAGTGAGATAGCAGAATGCGCACTAGCTCTAACTGCTATCTCTCCTTGCTTCCCATACATCAAGACTCGAAACAGCGGTCCCGCTTCAGCCCCATCAGCAGTCTGCTGTAAGATATTCATCAAAGCGGTCAGGGCTGGTAGGGCAAGATGTGTCTGCTACCTTTTGTGGGACCCACTTCTTCTGGATTTCCCGGTTGATACTAATCGGCTGGTGTCACTGTTTTCTTCTTGTGGGACCAGTGCGTCAATCTCAGCTTCTTCTTGGATCCATGATACATGCGGAGGTACGTTCCAAAAAATTTATTGTTGTGATGCCAGTTCGTTCCATGCGTAAAACTTGTAGGTCTACAACACTAAAGTTATATAGTACTTCTAGTTTATGCCTTTTTGGGCGTTTAATTAAAATTTGGGCTGAATCAGACAGGGCCTTTAAGAGCTAATATTCAGACAGTATTCTGCACCATGTCGTAGTGAAGTAATTCTTACATTTACTGTCACATTCTTGTTATAAGATACATCAATCGAAGGTTGGCTTTGTTGTTACCTTTTGCGGTTGTACCAAAATTAAATATATAGCTGAAGAACCTGTTGTTTTATGATAAAGTTGTCATCTTTTTACCGTAATTATTTCTAAAATTGGCCTCTTACAGAAATGGGAACCTTGCCTCCTCTTAATACCGTTGCCCCGGCTTCTACCAGAGCGTTCAATCCGAGCATAGGTACATTTTTTTTGTGGTGTATAGTTTTTATAAATGCCAAAGAATCTGTTACTGCACAAGGTGCGTGGTACGACATATATTATTCTTAGTACTATAATTTGACTGAAATAGTAAGACGTATAAAATACACGTAAGTTCAACTCGTTGCATTTCTGTATATTGGTTCATACCAAATGAAATTAGCCCCTATAACTGGTACAGTAGTATAATTTTTTTAATTTTCTTTTTTACTATTTTTTAGTAATTATATCTAAAACTAATGTCTCAGACACCAATACTGTGTTACCATTTCCAAACGAGGCACCTAGTTGTTGCAGCTACTTCAGTTCAAGTTCAGGTACTTTTTGATGTCTCCCTGTATTTTACAGTTTATTGTTCTTTGTATTGTCTAATTGGTGTCTAATAAAAACTTGTTCTATATATACTTTGTATTTAGATTGGTCTCAAATCATACGTGTGCATCGAATTTTCCACCAGAAATGTATAATATTGAAAATCTAATAACCGATCTGGCTCAATATTTTTGACAAATTGATGGGCTCAAAATTAACCTAATTTAAATCGAAACCAAACTGATACGAAAACAAACTTACCAGTTATGAATTTTTAAGATGTTATTACTTTGCCATTTACACATAATTTGTCGATTATATCTCAAAAAATAAAAAATAAAAGTAACAAATTAAAGAAAAAAGCATGATGTCGATCGATCTTTATGTGTAGCAGCACATGGAAGCTCTGGACAAGCAAAGGTTGCTTATGGTTTCCCAAGTGACCAAATTAGCATCTTCTTTTGGGGAATTATTTTGCTTGTTGTTTCGCTCCTGCCATTGTGGTGGCTTTTGTTCAAGGCGAAGGCAAATCTGTGTTCAAGTTTAAAAAATTTGTTGTTTAGCATTTGATTTTGATGGAATTTATTTGGTAGCTAGAATTAATAGTATCATAATGGTACTTTTACTTTATTTCTCATTTGATGCTGTGAATTAAATCTTTTGCGCGGATGTAAGGGTAGTTTGTTTAATATCTGTTAATTGTGCTTGTATTGTTAAAGAATTTTTCTTACAAATTTGAGAAGAGTGGCTTTAATGTCGTAATTGCTTTTATCTGTACACATGTTTTAAGAATGCAAACAACTTCGGATAATCAATCAAAAAAAAAATCTGATAATGATATCGGGAAATAGTCGGTTACCAGCAGAGTTGATATTTATGCCTTTTTTTTTAATTGTTTTGAATTTGTTTTTTACCCATTAAATTTATTGTATTTAGAAAAATTAACTTTTTCAATATCGAACTTAGAATTTTGAGGCACACAAATTTAAAAAAAAAAAAAATTCAAAATAGCAACCCCATTTGAATGGATTTTAGAGAGAGTAGAGTTCTCCTTCCTAACCAATGCCTTTCTAAAACTACACTGTAGTGATATGTGTGATGTGTCCATTTTTGTAACAATAATAATTATAAAATGCACCGTGCATGTGGAGTCCGCATCGTCTGCATTAACTCAAAAGAGCATCTTTTGAGTTAACGCATCACAGCCGTCTGATTTTAAATGGAGTCAATCCAACCACAGATTATAATTCACAGGTTCTTTAATATTTGTGTGGATTTAGTCCGCACGGATCTTAAAGCAAATCGAACGGTTCTGATTCATTAAAAATTCCTTTTTGAGTTAATGCAGAGGATATGAATTCGTGCATGTGTTGGTCTTGAGTCTTGAGTCTTGACTCTTGACTCACTTTCACAATCCTTCATAAAAATAAGTTGTAGTGTTTTTTTAGTTCCATTTGCCTTTTTCATTCATTTGATGAGGCAGTTGAAGGATTTGGATTTTGATTGTGTTTTGAGGCTCTATCTTCTTAGCTTGTAATCTGTCATGTTTTTCATTGAAGGCCTTGTAAAACCACAAATTCAGGCCAAGCTCCGGCATGATTTTCATAGCCCGATAGTTAATAATAAGAAGTTAATTGTTCAGGTCTGTTTAGAGTATTGAAATAGCGAATATATAAAGAAAATGGAATTATCCTCTTCCAGTTTAACCACAATATTGAAAGGTCTCGTAAAGTTCAGAAATAATTAGGAATTTATGAAACTTACTTTGTAAAGGAAACAAAGATATCAACAAATCAAGGTGCTATTTTTTCTTTTTATTACCGCTGCTCAATTTGAACCAGTTTTGAGTCATTGTGCAGACTAAATATTTATGTTGTTTCTTCAAACATGAAAATCGAGCATAGTTGTTTCTTCAAGCGGTCAGGTCATCCATTATGTTGAAAACTAAAAATCTAATTGGAGTAAAGTCAAAATAAACAAGCATACTACGAAAGTACAACCTGAACTATTACTCAAAATTTGCAAACTAATATTTCAAGCTACTTGATGCTTCAGTAAAGACCAAAAGTGACCATTTAATCTGGCACATGAACATGTGCCCTACATATGCGAAAGGTTTCAAAACTCAGTGATTACCTAAACCTGAACCTTAAATAAGATCTTTCCACACAAAAAGGTCACATCTAGTAACTTAAAAGACTCCAAAATATTCTGAATTTAAATTTTTAGTCACTACAAACCTAATTAGTTGCCTCCTTAGCCTGCAACAAACCCACTGGCAAGGCTGCCGGGTCCAGCTCAAAACATCCATCTTGAACTGGTCCACCATCTTTAACTTGTACACCATCATCAAGCTTAAAAGCCGGCACCCGGTGTGAGAACCTAAGCATCTCTTCCCTATTCACCATTCTTTTAGCAGCGCCTAATTCACTGTCAACTCGTTTATAAACAGCCGTGAAGCCATTAACCTTCACCAGCGGCACAACACAACATCCCTTGTTCTTCTTATTGTACTCCTCCAGAACCTCAACCATTTCATACTCATGGATCACCTCATCTGCTGTAAGTGGGCCCCAGTCACCAGACCAGTTCTTGTATATAGCCCAAACCTCACCACATCTCGGAAAGATCCGGATTGTGCCCTGTGGACCACGCTCCCAGTCAACTCTATGAGAGAACAAATTCTCAGCACGGACAATTTCACACTTTTTCTCAACACGAAAATGACCGAGTGTTTTGACAAACCCAGATCCAATCCAGCTTAAACGGCCAAACTCAGCAGTTGATGGAGATTTCAAGTATGAAAATCGAATTTTGAATCTTTTGGAAGATAAAATTTTTTGAACAAAAGCATAAAACCTTGGCATGCCATCATCATCATCATAACAGGCCCAGACTTGTTCCCTTCGAAAGGCATGGCGAGTCCGGTCCAGATCAAAGTCATGGAACTCCGAATCAGGTACGTCTAATATCGAATCATCCTCATAAACCATATTCTTAAGCGTTTCCAGTTTTGGTCCTAGGTCAATCCTCGCTCTCTCCACAAGCATTTTTCTTATGTGAGATAAGGGGAACTCCTTGGTCAAACGGATCCGGATCGGCCGAGTAATAGGAACAAACCGAATCTCTTCATGTCTATTTGAAATTTT
Source organism: Carex pumila (assembly GCA_033356055.1). Taxonomy (NCBI): domain Eukaryota; kingdom Viridiplantae; phylum Streptophyta; class Magnoliopsida; order Poales; family Cyperaceae; genus Carex; species Carex pumila. The sequence goes on along the minus strand of JARJHM010000152.1, from coordinate 240,299 downwards.
AACCCCACAACTATTGCCACTTTCCCTACTTGACGAGTTGAGATCCACAACAGGCTTTGCCGATTCATTTTCTGTACTTTCTTTTTTCTCTTCCAACCCTCCAGTTGTTGGTAATTTCACAGATTCAACCACAGTATGAATTACACTTTTATCCATGCCCATTTTACCAGACTTTGCATTTTTCTTGGCTGCAAGCAATGCTGCTACCATCTCCTCCCTCTCTCTGATAAATGGGTCCTGACCCAAATCATCTTTTACAGTTTCAACCACTATGTTCTCTCTATTACTGTCATCTTCTTCCTTTCTTGCCTTTTTGGCAATGGGGCCATCATGAGGAACCAAAATTTTGTTTGAACCCCGTTTGAGGGGGGTGTACTTGCGAAGCGCTGCCTGTTTCTTGGCCATCAAGAGTGTGGTTGCCATTTGTTCTCTCTCTTTGGCAAAGGAGTCGTGGTCATCAGTAAGGTCAGGTTCGGGCAAGGGATTGAGCCCAATAACTTTAGCAGAAGGCATTGTGTAGAGTGCAAAACCTACAATTTCAAGAAGATAAAAATCAAAAGTGCAGAAAATAATTGAATTATTAAATCAAACAATGTAAGTCTAAATACAAAACAGAATAAGCTGAACTCCAATTAATTTCATAAAATACTATGCAAATTGGTTTTTGGCTTCAACTAACCAATTCCATAACATAGAGATGTAATTCAAACAGAGGCCAAGCAGAAACCAGGGTATGGTAGTTCAATATACAAACAATCAGCACAGTAAAACACTACGGATAAGCACACTAAAAAAATAGTGCCCTGCAATGTACCAAATGTATTTTTTTTTTACTGAGCCTAAATGGTTAAGTGCAGCAAAGGTCATTAGCAGAAATCAATGAAATAAAGACCTCATTTTATTTGTATTTTGCATCACACAACTAATCTTAAGTTCATCATTAAACTTTCTCTTGTATTATGGTCATCATCTTGGCTCCACACCCCCACCCCAACAACATTTGTTTTCGTCCTGCCCCTTTCAAAGGTATACCACTGGATGGATGTTTCATACCGAGGTTCCAATCATTTTAGTTTGAATACAGATTGATGAAAAAATAGGTTAAAATAGCTTCATACTTAAATCATACACATATGATTAAAGACCGAAGGTATTAAACCTAACTGTCTGTTGTTATTGTCCGTATTTTGAATTAACCAACATAACCTATTGGAAACTAAGTGAAATCGACCCTAGAACTAAAACAAACAAAAATGAAAAAACAAGCTTGAGCAATTTCCCCTAAAAAATTTAACAAAACACACTAGTAAAACGTTACACAGAATACAAATTGAAGTAAAGGCACTTTCGAACCTTTATTTTTCTATTTTCTTGTTACGGAGGGTACAATGTGTATTTCCATAAATATTGATTAAATGTGATAAAACTTTCAGAAGAAAGACCAAGTAAAAGAACGCCAACTACGCTATACTCTGGTTTGGGTGACAAATCGATTTAAAAATATAATACGATTTCGACTCTAGATAAACAAAATCAGGAACTTACACTGAACACTGGATAGAAAGGAAACACTAACGTTGCGAGTCGACGAACCCTAGCGATTTTTCAATTTGTCGTGGATTGGGGGGGAAATGAAAATTTCAATCTTTCTTATTCTGAACTTCCCTCCAGTCCACGAATTCGTATCCCCTCAGGTTACCTGACTGAGTAGAATTAAATCGGACGGTCTTTTTAACTTGGCACGCATCTCAAAGCACAAATGATACTGCCCCGAGGCCCCGACTGTCATCCCGATCACCTACCGGCTGAAATTAAATCTGGGCCGTCCATTTCAATTGTGTTGAGTCAAGTGCCTGGGAGGATGCGGATCCGTCCTCCACGATGATGGTTTTAGTGAGATTTGTATTCCCCTACGGTTGTTCCTGTGAATCCATCTGTGAGACACTAACCTGATATAGTCTTAGCCGTTAAGATAGTGGCGTGTGAGCTGCACTACAATTGTGACCGTTCTGTCTTTACACAAGTCACTAATTATGAAATCCGAATCATGTCGGACCGGCCGGTTCGGCCGGAAAAAACCGAAACGGTAGTTAGTTCGGGTTTGATTCTTTAATTAGACCGTATAAGTATCAGAACCGTTAAAATCCGGGCCATTTGACCGACTTTTGAATAAAAACCCAATAAAACCGTCTTTAAAAAACCGGTTCTTAACTGAGCCAAAAAACTTATTAAATCTCCTCGCGAAAATCTCGTTTCATTTGCCTCTTTCCTTTCTCTTCTCTCGTGCGATTGGAAAGAGATCAAAATATGCAAATAATTGGAATGACTCACCGAAACATGATCCCCTCCACAAGCACATGGACCAACTCGATCAGATTCTCAAGGTTCAAAGTCAAAGCAAAAAACCTAAAAAGAATACTCAAGCTGAAGCAACAATGGTCCATATCATTAGCCAAATGCCCAATCTGTACGTTCTCGAGTAAATACTAACACTAATTGATGAATTTAAGTTTGTATATGATAGTTGAACTACTCGTATTTGGTTAACACTTATTGAATAATAAATGCATCTAATGTGTTTGACAAAATGCTTAACTGAACATTTCCGGACGAAGCACTGATACACCGGTGACATGTTATTCTTAGGTAGAGTTGTATGTTTTATCTAAGACAATGCATTTTCTCATTATTCATCATTAGAAGAGTTAGATGTGAATGTAAATATCTAGATGGACTTTGAAATAATCATTTATAATTATTTTAAAAAATCAGCGATTGAACCAATCGACTTACCAGTTCGACCAGTAAACTATTGACCCAAGCTTTACCGGTCCGATTCTAATAACATTGCAATATAGTGTCCATTTGAGATTCGTGCCAGATTAAAAGAGCGAACACAAATCTCATTATACTTGGTACGGTGAATTCACATCGGCTGAAATCCTCGGAATCAAATTCTCTGCCCACCCATGGATAGGATTTTCTTGCCACCCTTAAAAATTAACCAATCTTCATGCACCACTTGTTATAAACTCTTAATAAAGGTTTTCACGATAATTAATTAATGGGTCCATCATTAATATTTGCAGAATAAAACTAAGTAACTTTTCTAAACACAGAAAATTAACTCGCATAATAAACAAAAATAGAAAAAATAATCCGGTTTAAAATTATGAAATAATTAATAACACCACAAGTTATCTAGAAGATAATTATTATATTTAATATATAAATGAAAATGAATTATAAAAAAATACCACAAGATATTATTTATGAAAAAGTAAAGTTATTTACAGGAGAATAATACCATAAATTTTATGTACAATTTGAGTTATAGATGTTCAATATAAACAAATAAAAGAGTAAAATTCAAATATAAACAAATAAAAGAGTAAAATTTGGACGTATTTTAATTTCTCTTAAATCAAGTTTGATGTTTAAATATAGAGAAGTATTTTTGAGAAAGGTTCTCATGTTACAAATTTTGTGCCATAAAATAGCCAATTTGGAGATTCTAATGCATTGAAGGTTTTCAAACGATTTAAAGAGAAATAACAACAATATGTCCAGATTTAACTTTTTTTTTCATTTATATTTGAAAATTCATAACTCAAATTACACATATATAATAAAATTTGTGGTATTCTGACTCTTCTGTAAATAACTTTACTTTTTAATAAAAAAGAATGTCTTGTATTATTAACTATTTCATAAAAGACAAACTGGATTGTTTTTCTTTTCTATTTTGTTCATTATGCAAGTAAATATTTATATGCATAAAAAAAATACTAAGTTAGTTTACAAATATTAATAACCAGACTCAGTAATTAATTTTTGCTAGAGAATCTAAAAAATGTGGCGTATGTATATTGACTAATTTTTAAGGGTGGCAGGAAAATCCTGCCCATCAAGGACCGAGAATTTAATTCTGAAATCCTCAACAACCCTAAAATCTCTATTCTCTCTTTATTCCTCTCCTTTCTCCTCTCTCTTTTCAAGTTTTGAAGAGAGAACGTGAAGAGATTTTAGGATTGCTGAAAATACTCTCTGGATTTCAACAAATACGGACTTCGGTGCAGTATTGCACTGATTCTGATCATTATATAATAGTGGGGATGTTCAACGGATCCGTATCCTCCTGAATATTTAACTGAGTAAAATGAGTTTTTATTAAATTTCATTTCAGCCAAGCGATTAAAATTTGGTGTGTTTTCCACATCTTCTGTATTAACTCAAAATATAATCTTTTGAATTTAATGCATCTCGATTGGCTGATCAGGATTGGAGCCAATTCGATCCATGCCTATGACGCATAGGACCATTGAATATTAGTGCAGATCTCAATCGGACGATCCAAATCTATTAACGCACGTTTCGTTAATACAGAAGATATAAATTCTTAAACACAGAGGTTCCGCTTTGAAGTTCGTGCCAAGTTAAAACGAACAACTCATATCTAATTGTACTCGGATCTAAGAAGCAAAACTTTTGCTTGTTCTAGGTGTTATGTTGTAAAACATTATTTTGAATAATTCATATTTAAACAGAGATTTTGAGAAAAAATTAGTCCTTTTAGTTCGGAAAATATTCCATAGACCAAAAGCACTTAGGATTATGCATTCAAGATATTATTTTGAAATATTTTGCTTTTTAACGTTTTTATTCATGGTCTTTTGGTACAAACAAGTATAAATTATAATCACCAGTATTCTTAGAATTTTCCAAAAATATATATATATATATCATTCTGTTGCTTTTTATTCCTTTTTTAAAAATGTTTCAAATTTATTGTTTACCCATTAGATTTGTTGCATTTATTAAAATTGATCTTTTTCAACATGGAACATACAATTATGAGGCACACATTTTTTTTTTTTCAAAATAGCAACCCCATTTTAATGGATTTAAGAGACTCAATAGAGCTCTCATTGCTCCTTCCCAACCAGTGCCTTGTTATAATCATCTGAGAGTGTTAATTCTACTGATAAGGCGGAATTTAGAAAAAAAATATATATATCAGAGATTTTTGAGGCATCCAGTGCTACTGTACATTTGACGCACCATCTTAAAAAGCACATTTTACATCAAGGAAGTTATTGTTTTTGGACATTTCTTAAAATCGGGCTCTCAAAGTGTTGATGTTTTTGTTTCTATTCTACGATGCTTTCAATTCGGGTTTGGATTTAAAAAAATTACGGAGATCGAAATTGATGAGCATGTTTGCATTAACAAGAATACAAACAACCTGAAAATAATATATTGTCATTTTAATTTGGATGCAAATCTAAACTTATTCATTTTTTTAAAATGGTGATCGGATTAATTAGTACTTTTTATTAGTTTAATATTTCGTAGAAGTAGCAGGTCATCGTTCTTTGAATACTATTGTTTCAAATCATACAATTTAAATATCTATAATATTTCGAATAACACAAAATCAAACACTCTCCTCGTATTATTCGGATTAGCACATCTCTTGCACCAATCTTATATACTAATTCAAATCAAAGTTTTAAATAGCACGCTATAACGTTTTCAGACCATAAGAGATATGACGCTATCAACGTAATAGCGTGTTATTCCGTGCTATAGCGACGCTATATGAACATAGCACCGTTTTTTAGCCATTCTGCTATAATGCGATAAACACTATTTAAACTTTTGATTCAAATTACACTATTAGTCATTGGTGGTGACCAAACCGTTATGAATTTTTTCGATTAATCGGTTGATTATTTCTAATTATTTTCAATTAATCACTTGATGGTACATATCCGTCCAACGACTGCATACCGTTATTTACAACACTGATTTAAACTATTATTTTGAAGACCAGACACACCTTTAAAGGTTTAGTAGGTGTTTCACCGTTGAACTTTTAGAATTCAGCTTTTCAAACGTTCAAAATTTATCAATTTTTGTTCTGAATGTTAAATATTCGATGAGATATCAAGTATCTTCACTTTCGTTTTTTTTGTTATATTTTTATTTTTACAACTTTAATAACTTAAATTTTAAAACTCAAATGTCAACATAAAATTGTTTTTGTTATATTTTCATTTTTACAAATGTTCAGAAGAATATATATTGCAGAAGCCCAAAACAAAGATCTAGTTACTAAATAACTGGACCAAAGCATTCTTTTTGATTATTTAGTCACCGGATCAAGAAAATTGGTTCAGTAATTTAATCACCGGATTATGTCTTGATCCGGTTATTTAGTAACTGGAAGAGACAAATTTTGAAATCTCACAAAAAAAATATATATTGCGTAATTTTATAATAATTTTGGGTATAATAAAAATTTCAGTAGATTTGACGCACCATCTTAAAAGGCACATTTTACATCAAGGGAGTCATTAATTTTGGACATTTCTTGAAAACCGTGCTCTCAAAGTGTTGATGTTTTTGTGTTCTATTCTGCAATGCTTTCGATTCGGGTTTGGATTTTAAAAAATGACGGAGATCGGAATTGACAAGCATGGAATTTTTTTTTAATAGAATCAAATTTAAATATTTCAATGAAACAATTATACTGAATTTTGTTTTTTATGAAAAAGATGGAGACAAAAAAGTAGTCTTCTAAATAGCGCGCTATAGCGTTTTTGAAGACTAAACGCTATGCTATGACATTAAAACACGCTATTTGCGCTACAGACGCTATAGCGGTAATAGTGGTCCGCTATAGCGTATAGCGTATAGTGCAAATAGCGCGCGCTATGCAACATTTGCTGGGTTTTTTTTTCAATTTATATGAGCTTTAAAATAAATAAATTGTGAAGATATTGTTTAATTTTGATGAATATTACATTATATCAAATTCAAGTCCGCTATAATAATTTTTTCATTTTGTTCTTGGTTTTTTTTAATTGATGATAAATCAAATAAAAAATTGCTAAATTATAAAAATTTTAGGAACTAACAAGAATTTTTTCAAGGATCATCTGTTTATTTTACTAGAAGTATGATTTTTTTTTCTTTTCAATTTCTAGGTTATTTTGAAATTTAAATAGAAAAAAAGATAAATTATGTTATGATGTTGAAGATATTTTAAATAGAAAAAAAATCAATAGTTTATGATATTAGTATTACTATATATATTTTGAGTCGCAATTTGGACTTTGTATTGGTTCAATATGAATATTATAAATTTTTAATCAATTTGATATTATTTATTGTTCTATGAGACTAAATAATGTTGATATTTAGTACAAATACATAATATAATTTTTATAAAAATTAAAAACGCTATTTGGAATAGCTTTCGTTATAGCGTCGCAATTCGCGGTAGCTTTTTTTCGAGACTCCCCGCTATGATGCGATAAACGCTATTTAGAACCTTGCAAAAAAGTAAGCATAATACGCATACACAGTAAGCTTACTTTTTTGCCTCTATCAATCCACATAATTGGTGGAACTGTTTTTCATAAAATCAAGTCCAAATTGTTTGCTTCGTTGAAATACTTAAATTTTGATTCAATTTAAAAAAAAAAAAAAATCACGAGCATGTTTGCATGAACGAGAATACAAACAACCTGATATTAATATATTGTCATTTTAATTTGGATGCAAATCTAAACTCATTCATTTTTTTAAATGGTGATCGGATTATTAGTACTTTTTAAGACACACCTTTAAAAGGTTTTGTAGGTGTTTCACCGTTGAACTTTTAGAATTCAGTTTTTTCAATCGTTCAAACTTTATCAATTTTTGTTCTGAATGTTAATTTTACTCGATGAGATATAAAATATCTTTTTAATGAAAATTATACTTGGCAGTCGTTGCTAAAGTTTCAAAAAAAGAGATATAAAATGTCTTCACTTTGGATGCTTTTGTTATGTCTTCATTTTTACAACTTTATTGACTTAAATTTTAAAACTCAAATATCAACATAAAACAGTTAAATTTTATTTATATGATTTTCTTTGTACACATATAAAATATTGTAATATATTTACTTTGTTTTGATTGATAGCTTGAGTTTGCAAAAAATACTGGTATGAATAATTTATGGATATTGATTTTTCAACTTATTAATATAGATAATGTCTAATAATTAATTTAACATATGAGTATTAGAATTTTCGTTATTTAAATTTTTTAAAAATGAAGTTATGAAATAAGTATAAAATATATATATATATATCAATGGTGTTCAAGGGGTGCAATGGCGTTGGACACCTACAGCCTTGTTCGCATGTGCCTCAGTATATAAGATGATAGATCAGAGAGGGGTGGTATTTCATGACCAGCATATTTTATGGAAAATCAAGTGACCTATGAAGGTAAGAATTTTCATATGACTCATGAGAGGCAATAAAATTATAACACAGGAAGTACTACGAGCTAAAGAGTGTTTGGTACACAAAATTCTAACACAGGAAGTACTACGACCTAGAGGGTGTTTGGTATAGGTGGGATGTCATTTCTGTAATTCTGGAGATACAGAGATGAGAAACCATATCATGTGGGAATGCCAATTTGCGGGAGATTTTTGGCGAGGATTGTTTGCCCATTACAATTACCAACAAATGGTGATTAACACTCACGAAAGGTGGGACTTGGAGCAAAAAGAAAAATCTAAAAGAGAAAGAGACATGTCGAACATAATTTGGACAGCCGAAGCATGAACATTATGGAGGGAGAGGAATAGGAGATTATTCTCCGATAATAGTAAGCAGGTGCAGAGGTTAATTCGGGATACAACAATGGAGATCCTATTATGGTCTTTACATGGATAAGGGCTTATTGATAATTTAGGGAGGAGGGCCCCGATTTTTTTAAAAATACCCACCCAAACAAATAATTTATTGAAAATAACCAGATTTCAACCAAATTTTTAAAAATACCCAAACCGCGGATTTTTTCTGCGGGCCGGAATTTTTATTCCGAGCCGCGGAAAAAATTCGTGTCCCGAAAAAAAAAAAAAAAATTTTTTGGTTCCGACCGCGGATATTTTGCACGGGCTGGATTTTTTTTTTTTTTTTAAGAGTCAGGAAAATAATGTTTTTTTGAAATTTTTTGTCGAACTTTACACCTCTGATTAACATATCAAAACACCTCCAAAAAGCATGAAAATTTACCGACATGTATTCTTGACTTCATAGAATAAGTCTATGAAGTTTCAAACAAAATCTCAAAACAGATCGTGAGATATCGGCTCTCAAAAATTGCTCGCACTGCTGAAGGAGTGCTTTTGAGCCCAACTTTGCACCTCTGGTTAACACATCAAAGCACCTCCAAAAAGCATGAAAATTTACCGAGATGTATTCTAGACTTTATAGAACAATACTGTGAAGTTTTATATAAAATATCGAAACAGATCGTGAGATATTGGCTCTCAAAAATTGCCCGAACTGCTGAAGGAGTGCTTCTCAGCTCAACTTTGCACCTCTGGTTAACATATCAAAACACCTTTAAAAATTATGAAAATTTACCGACTTGCATTCTTAACTTCATAGAACAATACTGTGAATAGTCATACAAAATCTCAAAACAGACCGTGAGATATCGGCTCTCAAAAATTGCCCGAACTGCTGAAGGAGTGCTTCTGAGCCCAAATTTGTACCTTTGGTTAACATAACAAAACACCTTCAAAAATTATGAAAATTTATCGACATGCATTTTTGACTTCATAGAACAATACTATGAAGATTCATACAAAATCTCAAAACAGACCGTGAGATATCGGCTCTCAAAAATTGCCCGAACTGCTGAAAAAGTGCTTTTGAGCCCAAATTTGCACCTCTGGTTAACATAACAAAACACCTTCAAAAAATATGAAAATTTATTGAAATGCATTTTTGACTTCATAGAACAAGACTGTGAAGTTTCATACAAAATATCAAAACAGACCGTGAAATATCGGCTCTCAAAAATTGTCTGAATTGTTGAACTCCTTCAGCAGTTCGGGCAATTTTTGAGAGCCAATATCTCACGATCTGTTTTGATATTTTGTATAAAACTTCACAGTCTTGTTTTATAAAGTCTAGAATGCATGTCGGTAAATTTTCATGCGTTTTGGAGGTGCTTTGATGTGTTAACCAGAGATGCAAAGCTGGGCTCAGAAGCACTCCTTCAGCAGTGCGAGCAATTTTTGAGAGCCGATATCTCACGATCTGTTTTGAGGTTTTGTTTGAAACTTCATAGGCTTATTCTATGAAGTCAAGAATACATGTCGGTAAATTTTCATACTTTTTGGAGGTGTTTTGATATGTTAATCAGAGGTGTAAAGTTCGACAAAAAATTTCAAAAAAACATTATTTTCCTGACTCTTAAAAAAAAAAAAAAAAATCCGGCCCGCGCAAAATATCCGCGGTCGGAACCAAAAAAAAAAAGAAAAAAAAAATTTTTTTTTTTTGGGACGCGAATTTTTTCCGCGGCCCGCGGAAAAAATCCGCGGTTTGGGTATTTTTAAAAATTTGGCTGAAGTCTGATTATTTTCAATAAATTATTTGTTTGGGTGGGCATTTTTAAAAAAATCGGAGGAGGGCCTGTAATTACTTTTCCTTGATTTGTATTTTTTTTTCTTCTTTACATTTTTCAACATTTTGTAAATAACTATTTTTTAATATCAATATATCAGCTGTCTAAAATTTGCCGGCAACCATAATAATAAAAAAAAAATATAAAAATATAACATTTGAACATCTGATTTTATGTTTATTTTGTTCCAGAAACAATTCGCTTTAAAAAGGCGTACTAAGTAATTCTTTTAGTACTCGTGTGCAAGCATTTGTGATCTTTTTTTTTTCTTTCACGCGCTTAGAGATTTTTCTCTCCAAATTTCCAAACATGTGCAAACCAAATATGCGAAACCAAAGCTACATGTTCTGATCTACTGTAATCTTAAAAGTGTTAAAATATGGGAAGAGAATATGCTGTTATTCCTTTGATATAACACGAACCTGTTATTCTTTATTCAGTCATTCAACTTTTTTTATGTGTAGATCTCAACAAAGATATTTCATCATACACGAATTTTAACAAAATTGAACGGCCGGATAAGAAATAACAGGGTCTTGTTATTTCAAAAGAATAACAGCAGATTTATTTCCTAAAATATGAAGCGACTTACATTGTGCATGTTCAATATCAAATGTTAGAACTCAAATTAGGTTAGATAGACTTTTTTTATTTAAATTTTTACGAATCTTAAAGCGGATCATCTATATTTTGAAAAAAAAAAATTGGTTTGACTTTTATGGGACAAACCTACGCACTTATAACAACTTTTCCGTACCTAGCACAGTTTTAGCGGTCTTGATTCTTGAAGTTGCGATGTCAGATTCTTGCCACACAGTAAAATGTTTCTATCGTCTCAGAAAATCTACAGTCCAGAGTAGATAATGGATTTCGACAGATGCTTTACCATTTTCTCTGAGATATCTCAAACTTTGCATGACTTTATGGAAAATCTCAACCGTTTAAATACGTTATACAGGAATCTCAAAGCACACATAATACTGACCCCCTACATCACCCCGAATAGGCACTGGACACGTCGGTCACGCAAAAGTTGAGATATCTCAGAGGATACGCACTCCTTTACCACCACCTCCGGTTCTTTTGAGGAAGAAGTCTCTTTTTTCAATTCTAATTACTCTTTTAAAATGTAATTTTGTTTATCCATGCAGTGACTAAATACATATATAATTTTACTAATGTACTGCTAATGAAAGATAGATAAAATAAAATTAATTTAAATCACAAAAGTTGTCTACTCTAAAATTTGTACTTTTTTACCATATTTTAAAGATCATGGATTCAAAAAATTTCAATGCAAAATATTTTTTGAGTTTTTTTTTCTAAATCCTCACAGACTACATATTTAAAACCGCATGAACTTGATTGCATGAGATTTTGTATGCAGATGACCACCACATATGTTTATGTTGTTCATGCGTCCGCATTTAAAAATATTGATTGTAACTAAGCATAAGGTGATCAGATTTTCTATAACCTACATATTAAATTTTTTTTTTTTGAATAAATATTGGAGGTCAAGCCATCTAACTATTAATATTCTTGTAATACAATAAAAAAATTCTCTTATCCAGATTTCGAACTCATGACCTCTCAAATAGAAACCCCTACATATTAAGTTTAAGAAAACTTATTTGTTGTAATTCGCCATGTACGTGAAAAGAAAATTAGTGTAATAAAGCATACATCTTGCTAATTAGATATCGTTATTTGTAAAGACATATCTGCATATGTAATAAATCGAATATGATATTTGGATCTAAATTGAAATGAGAGCGGTAGTAGAGTTTGACTAAAAAAAAATGTTGTAGTACAGTTATCAAGAAATCCAGAGTTTGAGCCAGCTTCTGCAAAACTTAAAATATATATATATATATATATAGGATTTGGCTAATATGTTATGGGTAGCTAAGAGATCTCCCGTGCTACGGCTCAATATTCGACTTTTCAAAATTCTAACGGTCGATCCGAACCGTTCATCTTGTTCTCCATATTAATATGTGTTTGGAGACCAAAATTTATATTTTTTGGAAATTTTTTACTATTTTTTTAGATTTATTGAATATCGCTGTTTTTTATGGTCCAGATTTGTCTGAAAAACAGCGATTTTCAATAAATCTAAAAAAATAGTAAAAAATTTCCAAAAAAATGTAAAATTTGGTCTTCAAGCACATATTAATATGGAGGATAAGATGAACGGTTTGGATCGACTATTATAATTTTGAAAAGTCGAATATTGAGCCGTAGCATGGGAGGTCTCTTAACTACCCATAGTACCGTAGCCAAGTCCTATCTATGAATATATATATATATATATATATATATATATATATATATATATATATTGTATCTAAATTTATAAATGAGAAGAGATCGGATGACACTTTTTTTTGTGACATCAGATAACATCGTGCATTTTTTAAGTTTTTAAAGTCTAAACAATCGATCCAAACCATTTAACATAATGTATATGTTAAAATGTGATTGCAGGTCAAATTTTACATTTTTTGAAATTTTTTTACTATTTATTAAGTATTAAACAACATCGCTACATTCAGACCATTGAATTTTTGTACCCATCTTAATAAATAGTAAAAAAATTTAAAAAAATAAAAAAATTAATATGCAAATACATTTTAACATATCTATCAAGTTAAACATTTTGAACTTTAAAAATACATATTATCCGATGTTTAAAATAAAAAATGTCATCCGATTCCTTATCTTTATAAATACAGATTAGATATTTTCCGACCGTTTTCACTAAATTACCAATAACCAATAAGTTAGGCTACAGCAAATCTCAAAAAACAATTCAACCAATTTGCGGTCACTTGTGGGCCCATACACAGAACAAGTCCGTATGCGTTCCAAGGTAGGAACGAGTGGGTCCCACATAGGGGCCTCATTCAACACGTTTTTCTTCGCCTTGTGACCTAATCTCACCTCATCTCATTTGTTAACCCTTTCCTTTGTCGAGATTCAAGATTGAAGGGGGATTTTACAAAAAGGTACCAACACATGTTTCATTTAAAAAAACGGCAAATTTGAATATAGTTGATATTTGAAGGTTGTGATTGGCAGGGGCGGTGGACACACATGTAATCAGGAGTCAGTCGCCAACTCTTCTTGGATTTTAAGTTTTAATAGAGATTTATTGATCCTTACCAACTTTGTTTTTTTATGAAATGATTTTTGTATCCCTCTTAATTTTTAATTTGTAATTTATATTAAATTTAAAATTAAAATTAAAATATTCTTTTGAATTATAGTTAGTATTAAGAATTATAAGTTACTTGACAGTCACTGTCAAGATTTCAAAAAAATAAGAATTATAAGTTACAACAGCATAAATTATAAGTTATGTTATTAAAAAATATAAGTAAAAATATTATATTTTGTCAAATATCAATTAGTAAATGAGTTTAAATATAATTAGTTATTTAAATCTGATTTGCTATTTTTTTGCTTTTATCTAATAAAAATTCTAAATCCGTTCCAAATGATTAGACACACGAGTATTTTCTACATGCCATAAGAATTCATCCAAGTTTGAAGACTTTCTCAAACATACAGATTTTTTATGTATATATATTTTTAATATACACAAAATCACTGCAGTACACATTTATTGACCCTTTCAACAATCAAACCTGCAAGCAGTCTAGCACCATACTAATGTTTCGCCATCACAACATATTTTATTGATATGATTACTACTATAATATATTTGATTTACATTTATTTTTAGAATCTTGATAACAATTTTGGTAGCTTTATTCTCACAAAATTTTTTGCACAAACTGTTAAAAAAATCATGGAGCGACTACTCAATAATTAATAAGCATTTAGAAAATTATTAGTATTTAACTTAAAACATCAAAATATTTATCTTGATTTTGCAAAGTATTAATTCTTCTGCAATCTCTATTTATGAAAGAATAAATCAATCCATCAATTGTTCATGCACAAAATTTTCTTTTTTTTTAATCGTCTCTGCACAATTGAGGACCATTAAATAAACAATCCCCTCATAAATACTTGTCATTTATTCCAGCACAAAATTTTCTTTTTTTTCCAGATTGTCCCCGCACAACTGGAGACCATTAAATAAACAATCTTCTCACCCAATGATAAATACTTCTCAGATATAATTGCAACTTTCAGTAAAAATCAATGATAAATACTTTTTAGACATAATAATAAATACTTTATGTTACATGGATAAATACTTCTCAGACATAATTGCAATTTTCAATAAAACATCAATAATAAATACTTTTCAGACATAATGATAAATACTTTATGTTACATGGATAAATACTTCTCAGACATAATTGCAACTTTCAGTAAAACATCAATAATAAATACTTTTCAGACATAATGATAAATACTTTATGTTACATGGATAAATACTTCTCAGACATAATTGCAACTTTCAGTAAAAATCAATAATAAATAATTCTTAGACATAATGACAAATATTTTATGTTATATGAATAAATACCTCAGACATAATTACAACTTTTAGTAAAATATCAATGATAAATACTTCTCAGACATAATGATAAATACTTATATTTATGTTACATTAATAAATACTTCTCAAACATAATTACAATTTTTTTATGTATAAATATTTTCTTATAATTTTGGACGAAAATTTTAATTGAGAATTTTTATTCTCTATTATGTATGTATGCACATATATGTTGATCCTTGTATTTTTTTCATTGGAGATGCAATTTTGCTGAAGACCTTTAACCAAGAGGCATTATGTCATGGATCACATGCACACTCATTTTTTTGATATGTTGGATCTAATACAACTAAGTATGTATAAAATTTCAGTCCAAATCAGATCATAGCCAAAGCTTAATCACATGGTTACTAAGCAGCATTTTCAGTCCCATGTATTTTCACAATTTTCACAACAAAACACGGTTCAACATAAACTTTCCGTAGATCATAACCAAAGCTTGATCACATATTAAGAAGCATTTTCGTCCTATATATTTCACAACTTTCAACATTTCATTTCCTCTAATTATTCTTATTTTTTGACCGAAATAGCAATTCGGTCCCATGTATTTTCAAATTTTTCAACATGTTTTTTCTCGAAATCTGTGAAAACAGCTAGGACCGAAATAACAATTCGGTCAAAAAAAAAAAGAGACCGAAATGACATCTTGATTCTTATGGTTTTTTGTAAAAAACAAGCAATCAAGTTGGTTTGATAAAATTTATTTTTTTTATTTATGGTTTCTAAAAAAGATTATAGCGGAGAGAAGAGAAATTAAGATGCATATATAAATTTGGCGGTTTTGTTTACTCCGATTAGTAATGTAGCGAAGGTGAACTCTCTCACATATCTTCGTCCATTTTTTTCTCGGACGTTTTCGTTGTGCAATTGTTTGGAAAATACAATCTTAAAAAAATTAAACCAGCTCTTTATTAAGGAGTATAATAATTTAGCTCACAATTACATTACATGTAGGGATGAAAACCGGTAAATATTTATCCGATCTAATCCAAATCAATATTCAAAAATTAGATATAGATATCTAATATCTGAATATCTATGCAAATAGTGATACGGATATAATTTTGCATTTTAATTATCTGTATTTGAATAATAAATATATATCATATAGTTTAGAATATATTATTATAAAAATATTTATGCTTATATATATGCATATATTTGACATCTGCATATATCCGTCTAATATCTGATCCATATCTGTATCTACAAATATTCATGTAGGATTTCTTTTAAAATAGCATCAACTTTAATTATTTTAACATAACAAGCATGATGGAGTTGATTTTTATAAAAAAAAAAAACTCTACCGATTTTAGAGATCGATGGAGGGATAAATAAGTAGAAATTATTAATATATACTTCTTAAAATAGAATTTAAATTTTCTCTGAACCGATCCCTAACTGCTTTTTTAAAAACCAAATCAATTTTACTTGTTTTATTAAAATAATTAAAATTAATTCTATTTTAAAAAAAAATCTTCGTATAGTTTACTATTATTCCATCCTTATCCGATACGTTTCCACCCCTGTTATTCACATGTGGGATAAAAAAAAAAGAAAAAAATCTAGTGTCATGGTAGGCTGGACTGGCCCACCCCTGTCCGGCTGTCCCCATCTCTCTGCTGGTAAATATCACAACATATATGATGGAAAAAATTAACTTCTCGTTTAGCGCATTTGACCCGATTGATTTGAGAGAGCTGGCCGCAACATATTGACCACAAGATACCATACTGGTCCATACCAGCAATGAAAACTCAGGCGGATGGGTTGCAGTTGTGCCCGTTTAGTAGCCATGTATGCAGTCAGGTGTACTGTCGCTATCCATTATCCGTTGTCAGGCAAGCATTTTTGTGCAACATTTATTGAGTAGAGCTAGGGGATCTTAAGTTCACCAAGTTTTTTGGTGAACTCAAATATAAAATTCGTTAAATCAGTTTTTATATGATGAATTTGAATCGTTAAAATCTGTCTACTTTACGAGTGATACGTCTGCATGTGAAAATTTTAAACATTCGAATTAATTTAATATAAAGTCAAGCGGTCAAAAAAATTTGAAAAATGAAAACATAAAATTTAATTTATTAACCTTCTAATCTTTCTCTTAGACATAATTTCATCTTTGTACAAATTATAAACAAAAATTTAAATAATTTCTTCTATAATTCCATACATTAATCATTTTTGACACAATTTAAATTTGTATGCAAAAAATTAAAAATTTACTAGACATCCACGAATACAAAAATATTATATTAGCGATTTAATATGAAAATAAAATAGTAAAATTAACCTTCATCACAAATTAGTTAGTGACAAGTAATACGTTGAGTAATAACTATAATAATTATTTTTTTTTCCTTTTCCGCAAAAGAAGGAAAGAGGAGGGTGGGGGTTAAAAATTAAGTAATTTAAGAATAAATAAATTTAATTTAGGAAAAATGTTCTGGCCTTCTAAGTTATTATATCCGAGAGAGTCCCTCAACTAATTTAACAGAAAAAAAATCTTTTAATTTTTCCTAACTTTCATTTTCAATGCTCATATTCAAGTTTTTAAAATTTTGTTTATAATATTTTACAATGTTACTTGTAAGTATTTAAACTTTTATATGCAAACATTTAAATTTTAAATCTGTGTAGTTTTAAGAGAATATTATGTGCATGTTTAATTGAGGGGTTATGTGTTATTGTTTTTTTATTTTTTTTACTTTATTTGGATTACGTGCATGTTTTATGAGGGTTTTCTGGTTCCAGTGCAGACACCTTTGCTGTTAATTTGGGTACACCCCTCGGCCCCTCCTCTGGTTTCTTTGCGTAACTCATGTAATAGGTGATATTTGTCTGTAAAAACTTTGTTCTAGTTGAATTGAATGCCTACGGGCTTTAATAAAAAGTAAAAATGAAACTTTCAAGTGAAAGATGGTTTTATTTACTTTTTCATGTGTTTTCTGGTAAGTTGGAAATCCAAAAGACTACGCGCAAAAAAAAAAAAAAAAAAAAAAAACAAATCCAAAAGACATGTTATTCTTCTATATAAGTTCTTTAAATTTTTTGTATTATTATAGAGGAGGCTAATATACATAAAATAAAAAATTAGTAAAATTTCTATCTATTTGATAACAAATTTTGAAAATTACATGGTTTACTTAGCCTTCATTATAGTACTTCCGCCTTTGAGCCGGCGCTAAGAATTCATATTTATTTATTTTATAGTTTAAATAGTCGATTTGAACTGTTGAATATGATTTATATATGAAAATGTAATTTGATAATAAATTTTATATTTTTCAAAGGGATGGGCTATGTTACTCCATGGAGTAAAATGAGTTGTTGCTCCACGCCACGATGTTTTTATTTTGAAAATTCAAATGACCGATCTGAATAGTTAGATGTGATCTCGACCAAATTTTACATTTTTTGAAATTTTTTTACTATTTATTAAGTATTTTTGAAAATTACTGATCCAATAGTCCAGAAAATTTTACTGTTTACAGCAAAACAAAAATTTTGAAAAATGATTAATAAATAGTACAAAAATTCCAAAAAATATAAAATTTGGTCTCCAAGCACATTTCAATAGGGAGATCACATCTAACAATTCGTATCGGTCGTTTGGATTTTCAAAATAAAAATATGGTGGCGTGGAGTACCAACTCATTTTATTCTATAGAGTAGCGTAGCGAATCCCTTTGAAAAATTTGTTTAATAATTTTATAAACAGGTAGAGAATCACTTCTTTCAGATAGTCCATAACTTTAATGTATTAACTGATTTTCTACATATCTCAAAGAAAATTTTTAAAAATGTAAAATTTGGACCAATATTTTATCATTAAATAAATCTAAGAGTATACAAATATTTTATAATATTTTCTTATTTCCGACTAAAATATAATAAAATATTTTACTAAGTTCGTATATTTATTATTTCAGAATATATGTAACCGTACGTGTTAGCAACTTAGCATATTATGAAGTGGGCAATTGGATGTATATTGAAAACCACATATTTAAAAATATATACATTATAATTTCAGAAATAAGTTACTTTTTTCCTCTTCACAACGTGACATTTTTCAACTATATGGGTGAATTTTCTTTTGGACTTCATATTATCAATTATCAACAGTTTTTTTAAAACTAAGTTTTGGATTCTAACTACTAATATTTATATATCCAAGTTGGTCTAGTAATTAGTTGTTCTTATTTGTTCTTTACTAGTGCAAGCAGCGTCACAAGTCAGAACCACCTATTCTCATTAAAAACTTAAAATTCAAAAATTCAAATGCAAACTAGTAGTGTTGAACTTCTTCCATGTCATGCATGCATATGAAACTTTTATGATTTCTTAAGTTAATTCATACCATACAATATCAAAAGTTTCAATATGAAAAGGCTGTCAATTGTTTTCAATACTTATTACAACTGTTACTTTGTTGTTGAAAATAGCATCCAAAGCAGTGGAAAAGGCACAGAGAAAGAAAGAGGATCAATTGCAAAATTTACCCCAAGGTTATGCTAGCTAAGCGTACCCACACATTATATCTCCAACATAATTCATACTGGTAAATGCAACAATGATGAAGCTACAACGAAGTTAGAATGTTCAAACTTCAAAGCATTAATAAATATGCTACACACCAACTCCGTTTTAAGATTTTGCAGTGAAAAAGTATTAGAATTCTTTCAAAATGTCAGGTGATAAGTAATCCGTCAAAAGAAAAAGAAAGAGAGGTTAGGAGCACGGTATAATTTGAAGAGAGGGCGAAGTTGTCTAATTATTTTTTTTGTTAATATTAATCTTTATTTTTAGCGATTATAAAAATTATATCCATATTAATAATATGTGTGAGTTAGATGGGAAAATAACTAATTTTGAAATGCTGATGGGATATATCTAATTGAATAAGTTATGACAGATATTTATCTAATTTTTTCTCAAAAAAATTAACCGAATATTAAACCTGCAATCTTAAACACATCAAACATTATCTTGATCAGTAGACCAAAAATAGTTCTTTTTTAATTAATTAATAATTAGTGCTCTCATAAAAATAAATTAATTATAAGTAATAAAGGAGAGTCAGAGCACGTTTCACATTCTTGATGGAAAATAATATTATTTCAATGCAAGTTGCATTACAAAAGCCGAATATGCTTTTGTTAAATAAACTCAATTATTGATATCTTTTGTTAATGTATTTTCTTTTTGATCTAATGTAATGTGCTGTCTCAAGGCGATTGGATAACAAGAGGTTTTTTCTTCTCCATCATAATTTTTTTGACCTAATGTAATGTGCTATTGCAGATGGATAGCTCAATCTAATGGAGTATCATTTTTTAAGTTTACTATTAATAGGCACGACTATTGACTTGACTGAAACTAATACTATTCAATATTCATAAGAAAATAAATACTATTTTTTTTTTCCTTCTTGCTTGAGCGTTTTTAGTAATCAATTAGTTAGTGTGAAAATTCGAATATGGATCTGGATTCCGGCGTATAATATTCAACCTGTTTGAACCACTAACCATTTGTCAATTGATTGGAATTTTTTCATCTCATTGTTTTAACATCTTAAGTTTAACATTTTAGAGCATCTATATCTCTAAAACTATTAGAGTTTCTAATTTGATGTGACAGTTTTTAATCCAGTTTCAGAAATGTGAGGGAGTTTCTTATTTAGAAACTATACAAAAAAATTTATTATTAATAAAATGTTTATAAACTCTATGCTAGCCAAATAATTGGTTGAAATTATTTCTCTTTTATAATTTGTTGCTGATGTGGCTTAATATAAATTCTAAAATTAATTTTAGGGATGTGAGAATTAGAAACTTCACTTTCTAAAAGTGGTTAACAGTTATTTAGAAACTCAATTGAGTTTCAGGGATGTAGATGCTCTAATAGTGTTAATGATAGAGATCAAATGATTCAAATATTTGCACATAGTTGTAATTTCCTTTTTCAAGCAAATTATGAAATTACGAGTTCATACAATCATGTCATTTTTATGCGCTTTTAATATTTGTGACATTCCAACTTCGTTTTCAAGCCACAAAAAGACTAAAAGCAAATGTAAATGAAAAATCACAAAATTTTACATCTCGCTTATTTTTCTATGAAATAGATATAAAGGCTTGTGAAAACACAAAATGTAAAGACATTTGATTATCAACGTTGGGGGTGGAAGGATATACAGGGAAAGGATGCTAATATATATTAAAATTTTGCATTTTTATCCTTTTAAAATTTTAATGTTTGTAAAAATTATTAATAATAATCTTCTTCATAAAATAAAATTATATGAGGAGATCAAGTCTACCAACTACTTAATATCTACAAGAGATTTTTCTATTCGGAATTAAAACTTACAATCTCTTATACAGAGAGCATTGCCGCCTTTAGACCAAACGGTGCTTCTCAGATTATATGACAGTTATTCAGCAAACTCTCCCAATCGCAGTTCCATGATTCCACCACCCCTACATATAACACTACAAATACAATTCACAAACATCTTCCCTCATTTTTTTTCTGTATTCAGGTTTAATGAATTGCCTAAAAAATGTAAATACAAACTAGATAGAATTTTCTTTGTATCTTAAACCTCTTGCTGTCTTTAAAACAAGTCACATAGGATACAATATAACACAGTGAGTTTCTTAATCCTACACACCTCATCAATTAAGAACAAAAAATATTACATGCCAAAAGAATACTGGGAATATCAGCACAATTCAGCCTCAATCAACATTATAGGAGTTAGACAATCCATTATCGGTATCAGACACATAAACTCTATTGATAATACATTTTTAACTAAACTAATCCAACTGGCTACATTCTGAGCTCATGCTCAGGCCAGATTTGACTGCTTGTGGGGCCAGTCCGAGCCACGGCTGAGTCTCCCCTTGCTTCTGCAAAGAAGGCTTTTCAGGTGAAGTGGATACTTGGTATGGCGCCCTAGCATTAAGCCTGGAGAGAACAGTGAGAAAATTATTAGTGTATATATATATATATATATATATATATATATCATATAACCAAAGTGATAAGATTAAATTTAAAGAAAATTTTCTAAATATAATTTAAGAGATGAAGTCTTACCGATCCTTTCTCTTCTCAAGAAATCTGTGGAGTGATGCCTTCCTAGCAATGGGTAAATCTACAATATAGGAAACAAAGCACTTAGTACAGATAGCAAATTTCAGATGCCGTAAAAAAGCATGTAAATGAATGTCTGAATTATGCTTATTTTTAAAGAACTAATTACCAGGAACTGTGGGGCGAGCAGGCCTTTGCACTGGCACAGGAGCAGGAACAGGAACAGGTGGCGGAGTATTATTGGTCGGCTCAGCTTGAGAAGTGGCAGTACCTTTGTTAGCTATGCTCATCAAGTCTTTTGCCTTTTCAGCCGGGAAATTGTCAAAAACTAAAACTTTGCCCCCGTAAAATATTGTCAGCTGATTCGTGCCTGGCTCACTGAAAAATATACAATATAAAAATATTATTAAACCTAAATCCGTTGAAAGGCAGAAAAAGGTTATGTTGACATCCCAAGTAGTTCCTAAAATATTTTAACAAATTACTGGATTTTCAACAACGTATATAATTAAAAGAGCTCATCTTTTGCAGGGGTTTCTTATTCCTATTTCAGATCATGAATTAAATTTGGATTTTCCATCTGTTTTGTTCAAATCAGAAAAATCAGAGTTACTCTTCTTTTGTCCTTTTTGCAGAGAGGTCCCTATTTCAGGTCACCCCATAAATTTGTTTTTTCACCAGTTGATTTGTTCATATTATAGTAAAACAAGTTACATAAGTTTCTGCTTTGGTACTCTGGAAAGGGTTTTATTCGTTTATTGTACAAGTGAGGCCATATATTGTACTTTTATTTTTTTGAGGAGACATATATTGTACTTTTGTAGTCAGGAGAAGTGCAATAATTTTCTCTCTCCAACTAACTAAAGCCTCAGACCGAGAAAAAAATCAAAAAAATTGCACAAGTCGCATGTACTTACATGGATTTGGATAAAGGGTGGGATGAACCAAAACCTGTTTCTTGGGGAAACAGATCCATGGCGCTTTTCTCCTTTGTCTTTGTCTCCATCTCTCCTGGCACGGCCATCCCCGGCAATAAGCCCATAGTATTTGGTTTCTGTGCTGCCTCAGCCTCACCTAAAATCCACAAACCCTTTCAAGTCATATTTCAGAGCAAAGTTTCATGGCAACTAAAAGTGGAAATTTTCCAATTTTTCCCTAAAAAATATACAAAAATAGCTAAAAATTAAATTTTTTGCAGAGGCTCGCACCTTTGGAGTTCTCTAGTGAGCGAGAAGTGATCCCTAGCCCCAAATCAGCTACGCCCCCTTTCTGTTTGATGTAATTGCTCAAAAGATTGCACGCAACAGCGAAGCTTGATTTCTCTCCCGATCTAGCCGCCATTTCTCACCTTTTTGAGCCCAAAACTAAAATTCACGACTCAAATCGATCTCTCAGCGCTCAACGTTCTAACAATTCGAGTGGATTACGCGCAATTTCTCTCCTTTATTCGACGTCGTTTTATTCCCCTCTTTCCTTTGCTCTTACTCTTACTTGTCCGCTAAAGGCTTCTGGCTGAGTCTTTTATATTTGTTCCTGTTCGGCTGTTCCCGTCTCTTCATTCGTTTCTATTCAAGCACGTGATTCTTGAGGGAGTTTGAAATGAGAAAGATATGTACTCTTTTTTATAATTAGCTGTCGCCTGTCGTGGCCTTGTAGTGGTGTACCTCAACACCAAACTTTATCTAAGATTTTCTGTAACCATTTCTATGTAGTACAGCGTACAGACTACAGGGCAACATGAAATTGCTATGTTGAATTTCAATTTATTTACATTTCCTTCAAGACAGTTTTTTTGTCGTTGGGTTTTGCTGAATACCGCATTTTAAACCGCATATGTAACCGTCGGAAGCTCAATGTTGAATTTCTCTATTTGTATTGCTTTTTTGGATATATTTTCCTTTATTCGGTGACGAGAAAAATGGTTAAGTTCTTTATAAATAAAAAGTATGTAATGGTTATTGAAATTATTACTTACGGTCGTACTAAATAACAAGATATATTACTTCGTTATATGACTTAGGTGCATAACTAGAAAATTTGAAAAAAAAAACTAAACTATAAAATACATAATATATGAAAAGATAAAAATAAAGTGATCATTGGAAATTAAACTCAAGACCTTTCAAACATTAAGGTCCTGGTCGGCTCACTGATGAAAATGAGTGTAGGCATAGGATTGATTAGATTTTGAATTGACTTTTACTATTCACGTGGGAAAAAAAATACAGTCAGACTGAATTTTACTTTTCCCACATGAACAATAAAAGTCGGTGTTATCACCGAACATGCCCTAAAAAAGTCCTAACCACTAGGTTACAAACACATATCTATCATTTTATGAGATAGCTAAACTATATACAAACTTAATAAGAATATAAATTAAATTAAATTTCAATATATATAATTAAATTTTAAGATAGAATTTCACATATACAACTAAAAAACTGTGAATTACGTATTTATTATTCAAATTTTTGTAATTACATATTTTACCATCTAAAAATCAAATAACTCATATATTTATCAACTGATAAAGAAATGAGATTAATTAAGTTTAATGTTATATAAAATATAATTAATAAGTTATTAGGTCTCTTCTCTTCTATGCACATATTTCTCTTCTATCTTTTTTAGTGTAACTTTCTTCTTCCCGCTGAAATTCTCTCCTCATCTCATCTCTTCCGTTGAAACATGGAGGGAAAGGGGCCAACAAACTTGGAGATTAAGATTCCAGCTCAAACTTAATCGTCTAAAAATAAGGTAGCCACTCCACCTTTCCCAACAAAACAAATTGTACTAAAGTCGACGATTATATAGTAACATTTTATCAAAGTAGTATCTGAGTTTAAGAATCTACGTTTTGTTACTAGCTTTGTTAAAAAATAGTAAGCATCTTTTGGTTGAAGAGAACTCAAAGGATCTAAGAAGAGAAAGAGAGGGTACTAAGTTAATCCTTGATTAATCACATTTTTTAAGAATATTAAACATAATTCATATGAGTTTTGGGTACATTTAATACATATTAAAGTTATATTGGGTAAATACGTGAGTTATTAAATTTTTAGATAGTAAATACATAATTATAAAAATTTGGATGATAAATATATAATTTTATAATTTTTAGATAGTGGTATATACGAAATTCTCCCAAATTTTAAAATCGCACAGGAACTTAGTCACCTTTAACTAAATCTTAAATCCACCTATGCTATGACTACAGTTGATTATTTTAGGATGTGTGATGAAGCGAGAAGTAGTTTGATGGACATTGGACTGACTTTATTCTAATGACTAATTAGAGCAGTCCAATCTATATTAAGCGTGTGTATTTAATCAACATGAATCTTAAAATTGTCTGCACAAAACTTGATATAGATCGGATGGCTACTTCCTTTTGTCTTTCCTCATGTCAAATTCATCTTCTCCTGCATCTACCTCATGTTCCTCATTTCATGGTCGTACTACTCTACATGTTCTAGCCAGTATCTTTAATTAATTTTCTTTACTACAAAACATTTCGTAGTTATGTTGTGTTGTATTAGCTTAGCTGATTACTCTATTGCATTACTCTTTTGGACAATGGAATTTCCATTCCGTTGATTATTGTAATCTCAAAAAAGAAAAAGAAAAAAAAAAGAAATATAATACTTGATATACATGCGAAATTCATTGTGTATCTAGTAGTCAGATGTGGTCGTATCTGGATATAATGATTCTTGCATTTTATTATCATTTTTATGCAAAAAATGCTCTCGGAAAAATTAAACCTAAGCAGATAACGAACTTAAAAATTTATCTATTGAAAATTATATGATCTATCTACATTTTCAAAAAAAGAAAAAGAAAAATAAATTATATGATCCATCTAGAAGATTATAGGGTATTATTATCAATCAAAACGGAAATACATTTATTCCAAAGGAATAATACGAACATATTATTCTGATTTTAACTATTAAATTTTTTTTCTTATGTACGAATCTCAATGAATAAATTTTTCCTATGCGAATCATGATTTTTTTCCACTTAAGCAATTGTAATAGTTATAGGACAGGAAAGAAGAGAGATTAACATGGCTCTCGAATTTCTCGAATTTGTTTTGGTAAACAACCCGTAGGCTAAAGAATGACACCAAAGGTTTAGGAAATAAATCTTCTGCGATCCTAAAGGATCTCAGGTCCCTGTGGTTCTAATCTCAACCGTTTATATATTTTGAGATCCGTGCACAAAAACTCTCTTTTTAAGATTCGTACACGGTAATAAATGAAGGGTTGAAATTGGAATCGCAGGACCTGCGATCTTGTAGGATCGTAGCAAATTTGCTCCCAAAGATTTAAATAGTGTTTATCATAGTGTACTAATCAAAAAAAGAGAAAATTTCTAGTGTATCCATGTAAACTTCTAAAATAGCTAATATCTCCATAAAAAAACATCATAATATCCAATATACCCATAAAAAATCAACATTATTTATTCTATCCCCTTCTATCTTTTTAACTTTTTATTTAACTGTTTTAGAAATTAAATTGACAAAAATACCCCTCCTATTTATCTCTTTAGTCCATTTCGTCTTCAACCCTTGAACCACTAACGTACGAGATGTAATGGTGTATCCTCTCTGTATTTCTTTGTTTCTTTTTCTGTCAATGTTTTTTACTTGATTTAGCAACGGTGCTTAAGTGCTTAACAAATGCAATCCTTACATGTTACCACTCCAACATGAATGAAGAGTGATATGAGTTGGTGGATTGCTTCTTGATTTCTTCACTGAAGGTCTCATTCCATTTATGTGCTCGTGCACTTTCATTATGAGCAGTAAATTGAACAGGGGAAAAAAAAAAAAGAAACAAACAAAGTAAACAGATTTAGGATTTCATTCTCATATATTAACTTTCACAATTGATGTTTTCAAGTTGAACATCCACTAACGTGTCAAAATCAACCGTGAAGAAGTAACCTAGCTGGTGGATCAGAGGCATTTAAGAGGCCGAGATATGGTCCCGCTTCACCAACCGAGACGTCATCAGGAGAGAGAATGAATGCGAGCATAGGTGTAGGATGGTCCCAGATGTCGGCACGGAAGGTTTCAAGTTATGTATATGCTCCTGTTTTTTTAAATGTGTGTCACCTAGGAGCGAAATGCCTATTGTGAGCATGCTGAAGTCAAATTTAAGAAAGAGAACCTGTACCGGCAAGGTGCGTAAGTGTAGAATCAGTAAAGGGTTAATTGGATGGGTATCGGGTTAATTCGTGTTGCCATTGTTAAGAGTGTGAAATGTGGATTGCCATGGACATGAGAGATGAATCAGTGTTTTTTGTGCTTTTTTAGCTGCTTTTTTTTTCTTGGGGTGGAGACAGGTGACGTGGGAAGGGAGGAGAAAGAATTCGTGAAACAGAGAAAGAATAGGAGGATTAATGCTGAGATGCACGAAACACAGGAGGAGAGGGGAGATGAGAAGAATATAATGGACACCTCCATTTAATTTTGAGTATAGTGGTCAATTTGATTTTTAAAATGATTAAATAAAGAAATAAATAATTAAAAGAGGATAAAAAGAATAATGTTGATTTTCTATGGGAATATTGGATATTATGATGTTTTTATGGAGATATTGGCTATTTTAGAAGTTTACATGGGTACACTAGAAATTTTTTCTTGAAAATACAACATCATAATTTTTATGATCTAAAAAGTGTACTGTTTAGAATCTTGATTGACACCAATATTAAACAAGTTCTGCACATTACAAATTTCAACCGGATTGATTCAGACTCTGATTGGACGGGCCGAATTTAAACTCAAACGGTAAAGGAATGCAGAGGATCAAACTCCAAGGCAGACAGCCAATACACACATTTAAGTAACCATTAGCCCAATAGAAGCCCAAGATCGAAAAACAGGGCTCCAGAAATTTCAACATTTAATCAATTATCATGGCCCAGTAACTGGTACTATTCCAAATTTGTGTTAACGGGCCTCCAGTTAAAAAGCCTTTCAAATTGGAAATCTGTAAACGGGATTATCTTCACGCAACAAAAATTACTGCTGCTCTACATTTTTCCAATTAAATTTTGGGGTTACTGGTGCTGCTGCTGCTGAAATTGTCAGAAACACATTAAATCATGAGTGGGGTTAAAATGCACCCTCATTTTTGTGCTCTAAACGTGCATCCTTCTCTTGTTTCTTCATTTTTAAAATTCAAATAGTTGATTTGAATCTACCAACATGTTCTACACATTAAAATGTGTTTGGAGACCAAATTTTACATTTTTTGGAAATTTTTTACTATTTTTTCAGAATTTTTGAAAATCATCACTGTGCTGAATTTTTTATTATTGTTAAGTTTAATCAAAAATTCTGAAAAAATAGTAAAAAATTTCCAAAAAATGTAAAATTTGGTCTCCAAGCACATTTTAATGTGTAGAACACGTTGGTAGATTCAAATCAACTATTTGAATTTTAAAAATGAAGAAACGAGAGGAGGGTGCACGTTTGGAGCACAAAAAAGAGGGTGCATTTTAACCCCACTCTTAAATCATTTATTTATCAAATTCTTCTAGAAAGTTTTCAAGTCCAAACTAACTGGGAGCAGGGGCGTTCCGACGCCCATCGAACCAGGTCCCATTCGATGGGCAGTTTGAACTGTTGGATTGCATCAAAAATCGCACTAGCTTGATTAACGAACCATCCTCAATCAAAATGGATTTAACCCAATTGGTACATAAAACCCACTAAAACCCTTCCGTCTCTTCATCTCCTCCCTCTCCTGTCGCCTGTGCTCTCCCTAGATTAATCTCGGTTAAGGCGGAGCTTTTACCTAATTCGTCTGCTCGTGCTCCCTTGCACTGCGCTCTCTCTCGCATGCCTCGCTCTCTCGTGCTCTTGTTCCCTCGCTCCTTCACGCACTCTCTCTCCCATGGATTCAGAATCGCAAACACTGCATCATCCGCCACTCGACCCGCTGGTGGTCTCTTATCCTTCACTTGCTCTCTCTTCCAAACCATTAGCTTCTCAAGGTAACTTTCTATCTAAATCCGTATTAGCCCTCTTACAAAAAGTACATGAAAATCATAAAAAATTCAAAGACGTCAGTTCTATCTAACCCAATAATTGTTCCCAGTTTCTGGAATTAAAACATCAATTCTATCTAAACTAATATTAGTTGACATATATTTTGATTTGGATCAGTTATGAATTATAGCATGAAGTAATATCTCATATTCTAAACAAAATACATGTATTTTCTCACCTTGATACCAACCATCGAAAGCATGGAGTTCTATAAATTAAAATATAAATGTGACAAACCAGCCAAAACTTCATGCTATAATGTGGCTGGTATGCTATAAATCAATCAATTTTGATTGTATTGATATGCTCTAGTGAATATAATACTGTTTTTTTTTTTTTTGCTAGAAGTCATATCAAACAATATTGAAGATGATGCTTCTCATATCACTGCTCCACCGCCTAATGTGGCAGGTATGACATAAGATAATGATATGAACATAATTTCTTCTCTTACGGATTACTAGGCATGACTTTTTTTCCTCTTTTACTTTGCAGGTTTAGAGAAATAGAGTGGATAACAATACAAGATGGATCTTTTGACTATTTAAGTATGGCTTACTATGGATAATATAGGGTCTGAAATATGAACATTGTTGTTTTGGTATATGTCTTGATTAGTTATGGCAACTACTGTAATTTTGATTTAACTATTTAAATATGGCTTACTATGGATATTTTAGGATCTAAATTGGTGAATATTGTTGTTTTTGTGCTGCAGTTATTGATGTCGCATGTACCAAATATCAATTGTTATCATTATATATGGATTGTGTTTCTATTTATTTATATGCAAATTTAAACTTGGTTATACTATTGTATGTCAATTGAGTTAGATTATCTGATTCAATTTAAAACTTGTTTCTCAATGTTCGACTGCTGTAATATTATGAGATTTGAGAAAGTAAACAAATATATGTGATTCTTCGAATTGAGATTTGAGAAAAAAAAACCAGTTGCAAGTCAAATTTGATATCCTTTTCATAGGATTACATGATTCTCAAGTTAGGCGAATTCATGCCTCATACATATCTTAATAAAAAAATACATGTAAATCAATATTTCTTAACAATTGAACATATGAAGTCTAGATGACAGATCATATCTCCTCTTTAGTTTATTTAATGTGTTTCGGATTCTCAATACTGATAGCTGAAGCAACTAATAAATAAATTTTAACAAATGAAAATGAGAAAAAACCCACCTGTATCATTGAAACAAGCATTTGTTACAAACATGTACCAAACATCTGATACTAATAGAACAATTCCTATACAAAAACATAGTAAATCCAACTAAACAACATACAATAAAACCATTAACAAGTTACATTTAAGCAATCAAAACAAAAGATTTGAAATGTCTACGTAAATGACTGATTTATCTTTTGTTGAGATTCATGTTGCTCCTTATCTTTTTGCTCATATTATTTTACTCATCTGCCATATCTTGTTGGATAAGGCACCATTGCCGTCCCCTTCACTTTTGTACCTATTGCTAATACCTATAATGAAAATGTATTACACTTCTTAGAAAAAATAGAATATTAAGTAATATCAGTCTATGTCAGGTGTACTGGTATTCATTAGCTCTAGACATCAGTGAGGTGAAGAATCTCCATTAAAGATGCATTTCGCTATAAATAAATAAAAAAAACCTTGCATGATGTTAAAATTTCAAGAAATGTCCGGCCAAGATATAATTGAACATACTATTTTAATAATTCTAGCTCCTAGTTAATTGAAAAAAAACATTAGACATTGAAAAATTTATACCTTGAATCTCGGAGAGATCCATCTCCAATGTTGGGAAGTATCTCCCTATACAATAGAAAGTGTAGCGTTGTTGATATCAACATATAGCACCTTGCTCCATTGAACTTCTCCAGTTCAAAGCTCTAAAATTGTAAATCATAAAAAAAAATTACAAAACCTGAAAAATAGCTGGTGGAAGTCATCCAAGTTATCAAATGACAGTTAAGTCAAGCAAAACATCTTTTCTTATTGATACAGCAATATTTTTTTTTCCAAGTCGTTTATTATTATGACAGCACATTCTTCTTTGTCTGATAAACAATAGCCCAAACCACTGATTCTGCAAGTTAGTAGACAGGAAGATTATAAAATTTCATAAGAGTAGTCTAAATTTTATGTGTGGTCCTAAAATTTTTGGATAAAGATGAAATAATTAAGGTCCTCCGGCATTAAAAACAACAGATTATGATTATAACTTTCCAATTTTCATAAAAATAATTCAACTACCCAACCACACAGCGGGCTTCCAAAAGATGTTAATAGAGTAAAACTCAGGTTCACAAAATAAATACGATGTTTTAAGCTTTCATAAGGAATTTGTACAATATTTCAGGTGATATCCCAAATTCAACAATAAATTATATTTTGTTTAGACACCAAGTCTTATAATTTCAGAATTCAATTTGCTATTTATTTCAATTTTGCAAATAATAATAAATAGGAAAGTAAATTATTGTAAGCACATACCAACTTGCCATGATCGCCAGCAGGTCAACTGGCAGTGATGCAGTGGTTGCGATTTTGAATCCATAGAAGAAAGCACACGAAAGAGCGAGGGAACAAGAGCACGCCACTTGAAGGTATCAGAAAGAGCAAAGGAGAAAGAGGACCTACGCTGGAGAGAGAGCACGTGAAGCATGCGCAGCGCGAGGGAGAGGGGAAGAGAGCACAGGCGACAAGAGAGAGAGGAGGGGAAGAGACGGGAAGGAAGGGGATGAATTTTAATCGGTTTAATGAGCTAATCGGGTCTACAATTGATAAATCCATTTTGATTGAGGATGGTTCGTTAATCAAGCTAGTACGATTTTTGATGCAATCCAACGGTTCAAACTGCCCATCGAACGAGACCTGGTCCGATGGGCGTCGGAACTAGTGGTTTGCTAACGGGTTACCCGTGACCCGTTTCGGGTAACCCGTTAGGGGTAACGGGTAGGGCGGGTAGACGGGTAGGACGGGTACGGATATAACCCGCAACGGGTAGATGGGTAGTTTTCCCAAAACCTCTACCCTACCCGTTTATTACCCGTACCCGTTGCGGGTTGACGGGTACGGGCGGTTTTTTTTTTCTTTTTTTTTCTGAATTTGTATGCTTTGAGATTCGTGCCAAATTAAAATTGACAACTCAGATCTCAGATAGGGGTCAAATTTGAGATTCATGCCAAATTAAAATGACGACTCAGATCTCATTCTACTCAGTCAGGTATTGCACTGGATCTGAATTCTAAAAGTAGCCGCCAAAAAAATTTTGAAATTCAAATTTTGTAACGGGTCAAGTACGGGTACGGATAAAGGGTAGACGGGTACGGATAGGCGGGTAGACGGGTACGGGTACAACGGGTTTTTTTTCAAATTGGGTAGTCCAGTCTGTTTATTACCCGTACCCATCTACCTGTTTGTACCCGGGCAATGGATACGGGTATCTCAGATAACGGGTATGGGCCGGACAAAACGGGTTTAGCAAAACACTAGTCGGAACGCCCCTGCTCCCCAACTAACTTCACTCATTGGTGACAGCTTTATTTTTATTTCCCACAGCAGATTTCCTAAAAACGTACATATACATTTTTTTTTAACAAAGATGATTGTTTTGTTTCATAATTATGACATTTTAATTTTGTTTTAGTTGTCATTAAAAACTTATAATAATATACGGTGGATAATTTCTGAATGTTAATTTTTTAACTTATTAATTTACATAACAAAATTGTACTATAATAATTTTGTATGAGTACATTGAGAAATAACATATATCACATATATCACATATAACAGTTTTATTTAAATATTTATATTTAAATTTTGAGTTATTAATATTTTAACAAATAAAAACATAATAAAAAAACCCCGAAGATATGTGAACTCTGTTCATGTTAGTTGCATCCAATTGCTTATATTTAATATCTACATAATATAGTTTACAAGTTTTTGTCTCTAGTCTTGATACATGTGTTTCTGTTTTATTATCAGCCAAGGCATTTAAAAACGAAATCAACAAACTGCTCATATAAAGACAAACATCACTGATATTACAAAACAAAAAATAAAAAAAAGGAAATAAAAATGGTAGAGAAGATGGGATCTCTGTAATAAACAAAACCTCTCGCATCACAACTCCAGCAAACAACCTCGCGCAAACTATCAGAACATGGCGAGTGAGGTCCCCTCCGCGTTCGACGCCGCCTCCTCGGTGGTCTCCTCCTCCCATGGTGAGCGGTGGTGCGTGGTTACCGGCGGTCGTGGATTCGCGGCGCGCCATTTGGTGGAGCAGCTTATCCGCTCCGGCGCCTGGTCCGTACGGATCGCCGATCTAGCCCCGACAATAACACTTGACTCGTACGAGGAGGAAGGATTGCTGGGAAATGCTATTCGAACTGATCGCGCTGCCTATGCCTCGGCTGATCTGAGAAACAAGGGTCAGGTCATCAAAGGTGACATCTTTGTTTAATTGTCAGATGAACTATGTTTTTCCTGTTGATTTTTTGATTTCTTAGTAAGTAGTGGTTGTAGTTTCTACAATGTACTTGCAATTACATTTGTAATTTGTATAATGAAGTTATTCGTGACTAGATGTGTTACTAGATTCTGCACTTAATTTAACTCTAGATTTTGCTTTCATGTTTGAAATTATAAAATCCATATGTTATGTATTTCAAAGCTTAACATTTTGACCTTATGCATGCAGCCTGTGAAGGGGCAGAAGTGGTATTTCACATGGCAGCTCCTGACTCATCCATCAACAATTACCAGCTTCATTATTCTGTAAACGTGGAAGGTCTGCATTTCAACTCCTTTTTATCTTCGTGAAAAAGCCACGTACTAGCTTAGTGTTGTACAATCCCATTACATTTACATGTGATTAAAATTCTATATTTATTGATATCAGATACTGGTACTGTGCCAAATGACTGATTTCCCATTTTAATGTACAACAAGAAAATAACCATGTTGCTGTTTTTCTATTGAAACATTTAATTTGTCATCAACCTCTTTGGTACTTTTGTTTTATAGGTACCAAGAATGTCATCGAAGCTTGTGTGCACTGCAAGGTGAAAAGGCTTATATATACCAGTTCCCCCAGTGTACTGTTTGATGGCATTAATGGAATTTACAATGCTGATGAGTCAACACCATACCCACAAAAGGTATCAAGTTAAATATGACACACACTCAACTTTTTGTCTTTTTTTTTTTTTTGAAAAAATGGGTAAACCACCATTTCCCCTTTCTTCGGGAAACTTAAATATAGCAACTCATGTAATTTTGAATGACTTGGCAACCTTTTCTAACTTCTGTTACCAGAGGAGAAATTTCTATCTTTCAGCTTATGTAAGAGTGCATGTTTTTGGGGTAAACTTTACCATTGTAGTTGCATTACTTAACCTTTTTATTATGGTCTTTTGCAAAAGAATTGATCTGATATGTTGAAGTTTCAAGTGTACATTAATTGCATAATGGCTGCAGCTGCAGTTTGTGACCAAATCTGTGGGAATTAATTCAAGAGTATTCTTTTATATATTACCTAGAAAATTTGAAGTTACTGGTGGAAGAATATTCTTTTGGTACATCATGTCAAGATGTTGTTTTTACTTGATTTTTGGGTCACACATCATGAATATCCCTATATCAATCTATATTATATATGATTTTTGCCTTTTGAAATACATAGTTCAATGACTCATATTCGGAGACTAAGGCTGAAGGAGAGAAATTGGTGATAAAAGCAAATGGTAGAGAGGGTCTTCTGACGTGTTGCATTCGACCAAGTAGTATTTTCGGCCCTGGAGATAAGCTTTTGGTTCCTTCTGTAGTCACTGCTGCACGAGCCGGAAAATCTAAAGTACGCATTTAAGTTTTGTTCCTACCATTATCAATTTGCGAAAAAAAATCAATCAGATTCTTATACATTCCTGTGAATTGAGAAACTTTTATATATTGACATGCAAAGTTGAGCACTTGCACTGCTTACCATATTTCAAAAATGCTCAAAGGAGCCTTTCTTTCCTGTTTATCTATGGAGAATACCTCTATTTGACTATGTACCGGTATGTTATTTACCTAATTGGCTAACAATCGATGTATCCTTCTATTCTATTTGTGCAGTACATAATAGGTGATGGAGAGAACTACTATGATTTCACCTATGTGGAAAATGTGGCGTATGGCCACATTTGTGCAGAGAAAGCTCTGGCAGATGAAGCTAGGGCAAAGAAAGCAGCTGGACAGGTGGCAACTGGTGAATATTTCATTTCTTTTTGGCTGTTGTAGTTTCAAATAGCCTGACAATATAATTTTGCACAGGCTTATTTCATAACAAATATGGAGCCTATCAAGTTTTGGGAGTTCATGTCACTTATTCTAGAAGGCCTAGGATATGAGAGGTTATCATTTTTTTTAACAGTAGTTCACTAGAAGTAAGGCCAGTACTATCTATGCTGAATTTCACCAACAAAACATATTATCTTTTGTGTAAAGTATTTTCCCTTTTTTTCATACTAATGTTTACAAAGTTTGACGATGAGTATTGTCTATATACTTATAAAAAAAGTTTGCTCAGTAGAATTAATTGCAATAAAGTTGTTGCTTTCCACACAAATTCCCTCTCTAAAACTTTTTGTTGGAATGCCAATGGAATATCCATCTGCTTGCTACTCATGTTCTTTTTTTTTTTTTTCCTAAAATCTTTTCCAGACCTAGTATAAAAATTCCGAAATACGTCATGATGCCAGTGGCCCACCTCGTGGAATACACATTCAAGGTGTTCTCACGGTATGGCATGAGCGTGCCTCAGCTAACACCATCTAGAATCAGGCTTCTTACATGCAACCGCACTTTCAGTTGCAACAAGGCTAAAGACCAGCTCGGCTATGAGCCCATTGTAACTCTCAAGGCAAGCCTTTTTCTTGTAGGACTTTCTAGTAAAGTAACTCTTATACATCTACGAAATACACATCACCTTGTTTGGATGGAGAGTAGAGGAAGGGAGAGAATGGAAAGAAAAGAAAACTTTCTGTCAAATCGTGTTTGGTTGATAAAATTATGTCGGAGATGAAGGGTACATGAGGTGAAAGGTTTAACCTTGTATCATTGTAATTAATAGAATCGGTTTCCCTCCCAATTTGGGGTGTAACGGATTGAAAGAAATTTTGTTGCAAATATTTTTAGAAAAAATAATATAAATGTCAAACTCTATATCTTACCATTGTAATTCTCATACAAAGTTTTTTATCACAAACCTACAACAGCCACCAAATTTTTCATTAATCTTCTAAATTTTAATCAACCGAACAAGAAATAAGATGTAAAGGAAAGTTAAATTTATTTTCTCTCATTAATCATTTAAATACGAAGAGGTTAAATATGTTAATCTTCCTTTCTATTTCATTCCATTCTCTTCTATTCTTCACCTCCCCTTCTTTCCTCTACCCTCCATCCAAACAGGGTTAATGTATTTGTAGAAAGCAAATTTTCCATATTGCTGTACTGAGAGAGCAAGGGAAAAAGTGACTTGTTTGGAAAGACAATAATTCAGGTTTTTTTTAGGGATTTGGTTATTTCTAGTTTTGCATGGGATTAGAATTTACTTTGAGATTCTTACCGGGGACAGTGGAAATTACTTAGTAGTTGATATTTTTCCTGTAAAAGTCGTTTATTCATTCAACATAAAACTGCAAAAGTTAGTAAACTTCCCCTTTTGTGTTGTTACTATTTTTTATAAACAGTTTTCTGAGCCAATAATACACTTATTAAACATGTAGGAAGGGATAAGGAGAACAGTGGAGTCGTACCCTCATTTGAAAGCTCAGAAAAAACTGGAAAGGAGCATCTCTAAAGCTTCCTTATACCTTGGCAATGGACAAGGTCTGTTTTCTTTTCCTTCAAATATTCTGATGTAGTGGTACAAGCGACCCTGTAAATAACCCAATCTTTTTTGTGCAGTTGCAAAAACTGTACTATGGAAAGACAAGAAGCAGAGCATTGCAACACTTTTTGTATTGTATGGTGTATATTACCACTTGTTTAGTTGCGGCTATACCTTTACCACTGCACTTGCCAAGTTTCTTCAATTCATTGTTCTCTTTCTATTCATACATGGGATGCTTCCTTCTAAAATGTAAGTAACAAGTACATCATCACTTATTATTTAATTTACTGCATTACTACTACAATATTTTTTTTCTTTTTAGCTTACTGAATTGTGTACTTGCCAATTCTATACTCTTGAAGTATTACTTAGAGGGCAAATATAACAATTTTATACTCCCAATCATTACTCTACCAAGCAAGTAGCAATTCTACTCTACCTGGTAATACTTTAAGAGCCAATATGTATGCAAAGTCCTGAACCCACCAGTTTTGAGAAAGATCATACAGGAAGTATCAAACGCCCATGGTAGTACGGTACCTGTCAGTATATAAGCCTTGTACTTTACATGCCTGCTTTGGCCAGCTGTATACTTGGATGGCTAATTCTCTTGCTTAATTCAGAATCATGACATAATTTTTGTTTATAGATTCGGATTCAACATAGAGAAACTCAAAGCTTCGAATTTTGAAGTGTCAGATGCAAAGGCAAACCAAATTGCATATTCTATTGCTTCTTCATGGAACTCTTTGGTTGGCATACTAAAATCCATTTGCAAGGGAGAGGATTGGTCACTTTTTATCAGGGTACAGATTTTTTATGGTCAACTACAAAATAATATATAAATATATTTCCCAATAATTTCTTTATGCACATTGGATTTGCATTGTATGCTCAGAAATCAGTGGAATTTGAGAAGAAAAAAAATGTACAGCTGCTCTTTTGGTAATATCAGGAAAATCTGGTGATCTTTAAGATATCCTAAAATTGCCTGTTATCTTATTATTACTTTTCTTTTGATGATGGTGTAAATAGGTGGTTCTCTTTTTATTGGCTGTCAACCTTGCTGCCATTTTGTCACTGCAAACAACATACAAAATAGGTACCTCTTTTTTGTTTGTTGCTGAAAGTGGTGAATTATGCAACAGAGATACCTGCCATTGATGTAATGGTGATGTGCAAATGTGTTTTATTTGGTCAAATGATTTGGAACGGCCAAACTTGTTCAATAAAATTTATTGCAAAAGGTCCACTTCCAAAGCTGACCAGTGCTTAGGTACCGGAACAGTTTCTGTCTACCTGATCTGGACATCAGTTATGTTTTTACTGAAAAGACAAAAGTATATAGGAATAATTGGACAAGGTCAAACCAATACCAGCCACTATACTATGTATATATATATGCAGTGCACTGCACTGCTTGATACCTAGTGGTTTTAGAATGATTTGGCATGGTATGAAGCTCACAAGTAACCTTTTCTGTTCTCCTCTATTGGCAGGTGTTCCTTTGATGTTTGCCGCCTTCTATATGCATGAAAAGTATGAGGATGCCATTGATGATTTTATAGATAGGGGGCTGTCCAAATTTGACCATCTAAAATCTAATGCCATGAGGAAGTTCCTTGGCCACAAATAATCCAAAATATGTTTGGCAACATGCTCTGTTTTGAAATTTTCAATTTCTTTTCTCTTGTACTATCTTTTTGATACAGGAATTTGTTGTCTATTCTAATTGCAACAACTATTCTAGATTCTCTAGTTTCCTTGTTTACTTAGCACTCAAGTTTGTTTGTTGTTTTGTGAGAATCTGAGTTTACCTGTAAACCTAGAGTAGGATTATCAGTAAGATGAATAATAGCAGAGAACTAGTCGCTAGGGAAAATGATCTATTATTAGGCTGTTAAGCTCTTCTCTGCTGCTTTGTATGAGGGAGGCTATGGTAATTTGCATATCACATAGCGGTCTGTGATATGGACTTGTATCTCTGTTTAAACTCCATATAAAAATGTACTTGAGAATCGAATTTTAAAATTTTTTTTACTGTTTTTCAGATAGGTAGAAAACCACTTGATATAAAAATTCTGGACCATCTGAAACTAGTGATTTTTAACCGGTTGGATTGATTGTTTCAACTATTTTTTTTATTGATGATTGTTGCGAGTTGCGACTATGAAAATAGAGATATAGATCCAGTATGATGCATGTACTGTAGCCTCTCTCGCTTGCAAGTTCCGAGTTGTGTGATATCATGTCGAATCCATATTTCTGTTTGGATCATGTCGAATCCATATCCTCTGAGGTAACAAAATATTTCTGATTGGATCATGGCAGTCTGATAGAAATCCGAACTAATCCGGCCTGAACGGGGCCAGTTTAATTGTTGTGCGGATTCTGATTGGATGGTCTATAGATCCAAACAGAAATATTCTGTTATCAGATCATCCACTTAGATTTTGTTTCCGATATCTTATGTATGCCTTAATTTTTCGTTGTTTACATTCATATGCCTCAGTTAATTTATGTATGCATTACGTTGAAATTATATAGTACTAGAAGAGTGCCTTGCTTTGCTTCGGCGATGATTATTGTGACAACATAAAAGATGCAATACAGATGAACAACAAAAGCAAAAATCCTTTCAAAGATCAACAATGTACATAACATGATATAATTGAATGAAAGATCAGAAGTATCGGAGTACTTTTTTCTGTGCACTTCTTTAAAACTTTTTATTGTGTCCGTATGCGACATAACATATAAATCATACCTAAAAATTATTTAATGTAGATTTCTGTTTTAAACTGTTTGTATTATGATATTATGAGTCATGATAGAAGACAACTGTAAATAACATATAGATAATTAGATTGAACATACAATTCACATTATGTAATGTAAATAAAAAGTCTGAGCATGCTATGTAATAAAATAAAACAGAAGAGCAAAACTAACAATGTAAGCAAGACAAATAAGAATAACAATAACAAAATTGCTCAAATCAAGAAAATCCTTTCTTTAGAATGGACAAAATGTGAGACTTGAGCTGTCGTTTTCCTTCTGCACA
Source organism: Carex pumila (assembly GCA_033356055.1). Classification (NCBI taxonomy): domain Eukaryota; kingdom Viridiplantae; phylum Streptophyta; class Magnoliopsida; order Poales; family Cyperaceae; genus Carex; species Carex pumila. The sequence goes on along the minus strand of JARJHM010000152.1, from coordinate 200,132 downwards.
GTTGGCCCACAACATATGTTTAAATATCTTTTCATAGATAATTCATCTTTTTTATTGATTATTATTTTTTTATTTTACAAAAGAGTACATTACATAATCATTCCAGATAAATAGGATTTTCTTGCATCAATTGCAGAGATTCCTACCTTGACAGCCTCAGACAAAGTCGATTGTTTATCAAAGCAGATCACTTGCCGAAGTTCTTTGCAGAGAGATACCTAAAATGGTGTGACAAATTTCTGTTGGCTCGTAGAAACCCTTATTATAGTAGTCATTTATGAATTGTGGAATTCCCAACTTCACCCATTGATGCCTTTATTTATTGTTAACCTTACTGTGAGATTGCATTTAAAAATTTCACAGTACATATTGAAAGGTGTTTTATTTCTTAAATGGGGGAGGAACATATGAATAAAAGTACTGCAGAAAATTTACTATTATCTATTTTTTACTCAAGTACTTGATACCTGAATGAGGGATTTTGAAAGACATCTTTCAATTGAAAAATTCAAATGGAGACAGATTTATGAAGATGACCCTGGATGCATTATTGAGCTTAAAATTTTTAAATTTAACCTCTGCGAATATAATGTATGACATACCCAATTGAGGTGCATTGCAAAACACGACCTTTATAGTTCATACTAACCTAACCTTAAATGGTGCATTACCAATATCTTCTACCCTTATTTACTTGCCAGTGATGCACTAACCTGTACATACAGCTGATTGTCTTGACTGGTACCTTACCAATATTGTCGGAGTGTGGTGTTGCTTTTTTCTTACCTCCTATATGATAAAGTTATCAGATTGGGCCCAACCAACCAGTGCATCACAAAAATGTTATGATCTAAGATTTGAAGTCTAGTATTCTCCCTTGGTCGTCTATAATAGTAACAGTCTGATAAGTTGGAGCTTATATATAAATGCAAGATGTGCCATCTCTATCCTCTCCTGCACCACAACCTTGTCGAGTCTTCTCCTTACTGATTTTGTTAATTCTCCTTCAAACCTGAAATATTGGTATGATTCTGTTAATTCTACTCAAACTTGAAATATTGGATTGAGATATAAGAAATCTGTACTCAAGTAGTAGTAGGTGTACTGAAACCTAGAGGTGCAAACCCAAGACTGTTATTTTTCTGGTACGGTACTAATAAACACAAATCTATGCATATTATTATGCTAAAATCTATAGGGCAATTCATTTTCTGTTAGAATAAAACCTTGCAAGAGGTTATGCTACAAAACAGAAAGGATGTCTGTATAAACAAATAAAGCTTTGCAATGATTTTTGTTATAAAATAAATTATTATACTTAATTTTGTGCCAGCAGCCTATGCACAAATTCACTATAGTACATAGAATACAGCAGTAAACATTATCTCTGATAAAGTTTGTCATTTTTCAGGAGTCAATTTATAAAGTTACAATTGATAGAATTTACAACAGTTGTTCTTCGTTCGGACAAATATTACTGACAGAATAAGAAAAATGAAAAAGAAAGGAAAATGCTCAATGAAGCATGTGAGTCAGAAAATGTTCAAGTAACCAATAAATTAATTAGAAACTAGTTGAGTAATCAATGGTAAATCATATTTAAAAAGAAAAAAGATGTAAAATAACAAGAATTGTTACATCCAAGATGTAACAGTACAAAACAAAATGAAATTGATGATGGGAATGACAGTTCAGGGAATTTGGAACAAATTCAGTGAAAATGAAAATAATGGTGCGAGAGGAAGAAGAGTAAAATTACTCAAATTGATAGCTTTTCATTCATGTTTTCATATCCCAATTACAGAATGTGATGAGCTTATAAAGCCATCAATTTTATTTTATCTAAACGTCCCCAACTAATTACCTTTTTATATCTTCCACCTAATTTTCTTAGTACTCTAACTCTCTAAGCATCATTAAGCTCCTAGGTTGTCACAGAAATCAATGTACTTACAATTGCATCAGTGGATTCATCGATGATCCATGTTATTATGTACTAAAGATCTTTTCTCGATTGACTATCAACAAACCTGTGCAATAACAACCATGCTGCAATCTAAAGGCCCAAAAGGTACAATAATCCTTTATCTTCTTTTTTCGGAGGGACAAAAACATTATTTCCTTCTTGTACATGGGGCATCTACAGTAAATTTCTTAAAAGAACTTACAGGTGGCTTAAGATCACAGAAGAAAGAGCTACTATGATTTCACCACCATTTGCCTCTCCATGAGATATGAGAAGCGTCCTTACACATTTGTAAAGACATACAAGTTCCTGGTGTATTAAATTGCCTACAAAATAATATTCATATTTGAAAATGATTAATGTTAATAAGATCCTCAACTGATATGGTACTCATTAAACATGTCCAATTCAACCCCGGTTAATCCCAATTGTACAAATATGTACAAATACGCCCCCCTCTCTCCTCTGACGATAATAATTAAATTATGAATTAATTAGTGACAGGTGTCGATCAAAGACAAATGCATAGTTAAGTTAAGGCTAAAGGGGAACAAATTAAAAATGAAAATGATGCAAAAATGGGAATAGTTAACATGTCCCTCTGCTTTTTAGCTTTCTTTTCCTTTTTCGGAATAAATATTTGCTCTGTAGTTTGTTTCATTTATAGACTTTAGATGCACAACCAGTTCGAGCACATGTATATGGTTGATTTTTGTCAGGGGCAGGGAAAGAGAAATTCATTTCAGGAAATAACAAATGTGAATTTTTTTGAATATTTTTCATTGAAATTCAAAAACTTCACTGCCCCTGGATGAACTTTCAGAGATGATCATCCGATTGTACTTCAAACGGAAAAAAAAAAGCAAATAAAATTAACTATGACTTGCAGAAATCAACAAATACAACAAATACAACATGCTAATATTACTGGGTAAATATTTGAACACAGTAGTTTTGGCTTCATGCACCACACGAATCATATATAGCGCTATTTAAACTATTTAGTCCATGCGCTGCATAAAGCACAAACTACTATGTTCAAATCTTTACCCAAATTATTCAATTTCAATACCTCTCGGATCTCGCACATTCTTTACTTCAAACACGCAGCATTCATTCGACGATCACACGATGGCTTCTCTCAGCGCGCGCCGCTTCCTCTCTCACCTTCTCTCCTCCCGCCGTTTCCCACCTCCTACACCACTCTCCCGCCTCTACTCCACCACCACGCCGCCGTTCCAGACGCCTTCTCCGGCGCCGCCGCCCGTCGAACCGCCTCCACCACTCGCTCGGGACCTCCCCCCTTCGTCGCATTCCACTAAGGAAGGCAAACATGCTCATCCCAAAGCTGAATCTCACGAAAAGAAAAAGACCAAGAAGGTTGTGGGAGATTATGAGGATGAACAAGCGAAGGTGCTTCGAGCAGCTCTTCACCATGTAGTATGGATCTTGCTTGAACTAACTATACCCTTTCTCTTACTTCAATTCTTATTTATTTCCGTTTTTTAATGTTGCATTAGTAATGGGTCGCCGTTGTAGTGCTGATATCATGTTAGTGTGAGCTCAATAGACCGTTCCAGATACCTGGTACCATTTATCAGTAACCTGTAAGCAGCCTCTTTAAGTCTTAATATAATAAACAGTATAGTACCAAGACGATTTAGTGCTAAAACAAGAAGGCATTTATGCTCTCTTCTTTTTCAATTAAGGACAGGTTTTTCCCTCAGTTGCATCTTGATGTTCGAGATGCAATTAGATCTTACTGGTTACCTTAATATATGAAAATAGGGAAACGAGGAAAAAGGAAGTAACATTTACTATGAAACAAAAATTAATTCAAATATTGTTTATTGTTCTTTAGCCAAGATTGGGATGGACTGAGTCGGCTATGATTGTGGGAGCAAGGGATGTTGGCGTGTCTCCTTCTATTATTGGCGCCTTTTCTCGCAAAGAAGCTACACTTGTTGAGGTAATTATCAATGCTATAATGCCCTGAATCCTACACCTTAGAACAGGAACTAGGCTTTCCGTTATCTTTTAGGTTGGTGGTTTTATAATCCGAGTATAGGAAGTACTAAAAAGGTTCACCGCTCACCTGGACCTGGTACGTTCTGATACCTGACCTGAACATCATGGCAGTGAGTTGCTATGACATTGTTCTGAGGTGGCTGTTGATTGAACTTATAGATGCTTCAATTAAGTCACAATTATGCAGTCAATTAATAAAAAGCCAATTAGCCAAGAAAAAAAAGCTGGAAATGGAGATGAGATATATTGTTAAGATTCAGCGGTATTTTACCTTGTTATAATATTTTTTTGCACAAGTTTTTCATGGATGATTGCCTGGAGAGACTGATAGATCAAATAGAGTCAGGAGAAGAGGAGAAACTAAAGAACCTGGTTCTAAGTGAGAGGTTGTCAAAACTAATCCGCATGAGATTGGAGATGCAGGCGGCTTATGTCTCTAAGTGGCCTCAGGCTCTCAGCATCCAGGTCTCATTAACACCTATATTATTCTTGCTTCTTAAATATATCTATAAAAATATTAAAATTTGATTTTACTGAGGATTGCATTTTGAAATTATGCGAGTCATTTGGTGAGATCTGGCTGGTGTTTATGGTCAATTTTGGCTTGGTAAGTGATTTTGTGGCATACAAAATTGATCGTGGTGACTATTGGGGAAAACATACTGTTTCTTAAAAGGTGCCGGCATTGAAATATTTTTTTTTATTGATTTTTTGTATATGAAAGATTGAAAAATAATACTTGGTTATTTACTTGACTACTGCCGTACTAGCTGGTGCTGGCACATATCAGTAGCAGATGTTGCTAATGATACAAGAAGGCAGTTATTTATTTATGTATAAACATCAAACATAGGTGCTACATGAAGGAGATAGCTACAATAAAGAAAAAGTTTGAACGTGAACTTGATATTTCGGATCCAATTGACATATGATGCAGCTGGAGTGTGACAATTCTTTTTCTTAAATTAAGCTCTTCTTTTCTATGTTTTGACAGTCACAACCAGCAAATCTTAGCACTAGCTTGAAGCAACGTGCGGCACTTGTTGACGAGATATGGCATGCGGCAGGAGATGCTGCATCTGACATCGAGTGGTATGTTAAGAGAACTCTTCTTGGTGGCATCTATTCTGCTTCAGAGATCTACATGATTACTGACAACTCCCCTGGTACGATGTGCACTTCAGCCAAATAGTCAAAGAAAGTCGCTCATTTTTATTTTTCACCCTTTTTGCATCATGTTTGAAATGATATACATTCGGCACGTATAATAATAGTCCCTGACTCAAATAGTCACATATGAAAAGTGCAGGTACTAACTATGTTCATGAGTCGTGAATGTTGCAAGTTGAATGCATATAGCAAAATGTTGAAAGTGTTTTCTTGTGGCAGAATTTCGTGATACATGGCAATTTGTGGATAAGCGTGTAAAGGATGCTTTGGACCTGCAAAAGACTATTCAGGAGGTATATCTTAATTATATGCAGCAAACCATACCCGGCTGATGCGGCCAATTTATATATTCAATTGGGCCTAGATTTGCAATAATATGCGATTAGATGCTAACAACTTGATAGAAGCAAATGAGAGCTGGTGCATATCCAAATGTTAAGGTTTCAGTATACCTGGTAAGATCAGAACTGTACCTCACTGGTACAATAATGCTTGTTGTATCAGGACACATTCATCCAGGAAAACACGTGTTGCTTCTAAACATAACAAGGTACAACACAAGAAAGTTACTTTAGGCATGGTCAATAAAAAAAGACAGGAGGTGAAAGCTAATTGGAGCATTATCAATAGGATCCAAAGGCAAAACAATGGAAACATTTGGAGTTATTTTGGGAATGTACTGGAAAAAAAAATATCATATTTGAGTTGATATTTTTTTTAAGAATTTGAGTTGTTTTAATCTTGTAGGCTGGATATTTGGTGGAAACTGTGGGAGCTGGAGTGGGTCAGTCGATGCAAGGTTTCGTCAAGAGGGTCTTTCAAGGTTGATATATACTGCCGTAATATGATAATCAATTAGGAATTTGTGCCCTTGTTTTTTTAGCGACCTTGTTCAGAGGTGGGTTAATAATGAAGCATAATGCTTGTGCCTTTCACAAAATTTTATGGTTATTTGAGATGCTGTATAGAAATTTACAAACTTACCCCGATTTTATTTCCCCATTCACTGCAGTTTATCTTATAAGTGTCATATAAGCACGCCCAGCAGTATTTTGTTTCCATTCTGTTGCAGCTTCAGTTTTGTTGGTGGGATTGAACTATTTGATCGTACTGCTATGTTGGGAATGGTTTATTTATTGCTGGAAATACCAACAAAAAAGAAGAATAGTGTGAGGTGTTTAAAAAAAGAATAAAAGGGTTTATTAGGTGGATGAATTTAAACGTGCTACAATCATCATGGTTAGGTTGATGGAGCAGGGGCGGTCTGATGGGTATCAGATCAAATTTGGTCCAATGTTTTTTTTGATCTGATGTCTAGTCGGAGTTGTTCGATTTGTATCAAACTTTATACGGATTTGATCCTTATAAATTTATTTTGAAGTTGTCTGAACGATTCTTAATGTAAATCGAATGATTCTGATTGTACGAATTTGGTCCGATGCCCATAAGTACTCCGAAAGAGGAATGAAATTATTAATTCGAAACAGCAAAATTTCAACATCCAGGTTAAACATCATACGAAACAGCACGACTAGAATATGAAGTACTTAAAAGGAACAAGAAATCTTGGTTATCCCGAACTGGATACGGAAGTATCGTTGATTACATAAGATTTTTTTTGGTCTTTTGCCAAAATACAAAAATCGGGTAGAAAAGATCAAATTTTTCCTTTCCATAGAATCCAGTTGGGAGTTATTCATCCTTGGTTTTCACTAACTTCTACTAATCAGTGTTACTTATCTTAAATGACTGTCATTTCTTAAAGGACGATTTTTTTTATTTTTTATATTTTGAAAACCTTCGTAGAAAGTCCGAAGTCACGAGTGGGAATCAACAATGTTAATAATGAGAATAAATGTGAAGGACCACCGACCACGGACACATAACAGTAATATTGTGTACATTTGTGGATTTTACCGGTAGTTTTTTTGAAGCGGTTGGTGTGATATTCGATTTGAGCCATACAATTTATGTCAGAATTTGTACGGACAATTTTAAAATTCGTGCTGATAAAGTATGCAGTAATTTTAATGTGCAGACGGTTCTAATTGTATATCAAACCAAATATGATTCTATACCTCCATTTCTTCTTATGCATACCAGAAACGATGTGTATATTACCGTTACTTCTATTTTTAATTAGTTCTTTGCTCAACGGCTCTTATATAAGCCTTGAAATCCTTATGAATAGGATTGATTTGGATGCTGTAAATTATGAGATACATTAAATAAATCAATTAGTCAATTAATATTGCTAATTTTTATCAACCACCGATAAAGTAGGGCTTGGTAGCTCCAATGGGGCAATGGCACGTCATCGATTGCTATAGAACATAGTTGTCTCGGAGTCAAGTCTAGCAATTCCAAGTAATTCTCGATTCATCCATTACAAGATAATCATTGCTTTATATCATGTCAATTATTAAAGACTCTATATTGGCATAATTCAGTAGTCGTAGCTTATCGTGCCATTTTTTATTTCTATAATAAAATACCGTTTCCAGAGATAGAACTTTTCTATAGTAACGTATGACCAATTGACGATTTCTTTTTTTAATAAAAGTTGTTCTTTCTTTAAATAGAAGAAGGCGATCAAGTCACCTGCTTCAGAGGATATAAAAAATTTCTGCCACCAAAGTTATTATCGAATGAGACCAAAACCATTTTTAATATTTAAATATTTAATTTAGGATCCACTTCCCAACTCACCTGACGGTGACAGAACAGAAATTTCCTCGGAGGTGCATAAGCAAAAAAGGAACCGACCATTATTTAATGCAGACACGTCCTTACAAAGAAGATAAGAAAGAAAAAATAACACATTTTTAAATAATGAAAAAATTATGAGAATGTCACTGCAAAACTTTAAAATTGTGAAATTATCACTACAAACTTCAAAATTGTGAGAATGCCACTATAAAATGTCTATAATTGTGAAAATGTCATTAACAGTGTATTTTTATTATATTTTTATAAAAAAAAACTGAAAATACTGTTTTGATATATATAATTTTGTATTTCCGATTATACCCTTCATACAAAAACAATAACACTCCAGTTGATATCGCCTCTTCAAATTAATTTTTGATAAAAAATATTATAAGAATACACTGTTAATGACATTTTCACAATTACGGACATTTTATAGTGACATTCTCATAATTTTAAAATTTGTAGCCACAATCTCACAATTTTTCCTTAAATAATCATCGAAAGCATCTTGAGCTGAGGCGGAGGTAGGTATAGATGAGAGATGAGATAACCTTTTGTCTCTTTTGGCATTTTTCTTCTCTGGTGGGAGCAGTTGTGATGTAAATCAAAATGAGAATTGAATTGGATATTGGTTTGACAGAGCTGCTTTAGTCTTATGCAGTCTATTAATTATATTTTCTTTTATTAATTATGCGCTGTATAAAATCAAATTAGTCTTGTCCATATTTTTACTCTATATAACATTGAGTCTAAGTGCCATTTCAACATACATAATACTAATTTCAAAACCCATCGGATCGGCTTCAAACTATAAAATTGTGTGTTTACATATATATATATATTTTTAATTTATTTAGTATCAAGTCAAACAGTTCTAAAAAAAAGTTAAGCAGCCAAATGTAAAAGTCATTAAGTTAATTTTAATGTATTTATTTTTTAATATTTTTGGATGCTTAATTTGATACTAAAATAACTTGAAATAATATTATTTTTGCATGTAAACGCATCACTCATAAAATAAATTGGTTTGAGCAGTTTAAATTAATCGTTTGAAGTCTACCAATAAATTTTGAAGTTAGTATCACATAACACCAGTGTTATATTAACCAGACTCTATAATAATTTATTTCGAAAAAAATATATGCAATAGTTAGGATTTAAGATTTACTGAAAATATTGTAAAGTGAATAAATAATAACATAGTTTTTAAAAATATGAAATTTTGAAAAAAAAAATCAGATACAGCTGATAAATCTGATGATGGAAGCAGGAATTATTATTGTCAGAATATTAATTAATAACGCAAGATTAAGAAAAATTGTATTTATCATCTACGACTTCTTGTCTAAGCCCGTTTATCAAAACCATGACGATAGCGAATAAAGATAAGATGACAACACGGTTGCTGACGTAACATTTTATTTAAAGAGAAATTTTGATATTTACCCATCACAACTTGTTGGATTAGACATTTTCTCATTCAAACTTTAAAATTAGTTATTTCTCATCTAAACATAACTAATTTATTAATATAAACATTCTTGATGTTCTCACTAAAATATACGTATTAATATTAACAAACTATCTAATTAGACAATTTTGCCCCTTACTTCAAAATATAGTAATATATTGTTACTCATTTTAGGAGGTGTTGCCCGAAGCCCAGAAGCTTTAATCAAAATATTGAGTTGGGACCAAAGCCATGTTTAGAAATTTTCAACAAAGCCTAGCAGTTCTGATTAGTGAGTTGGAACATCCAATTCAAACTAGTGAATTTTGCAAAGCTTAGTAAAGAGCAATAATGGTGGTGACAAGGTAACAAGAGTAAAATTCAAAAATTGCTTTATTTTAGTCATAATTGATTGTTACAGGATACTCCTCTTGTAAAAGAGATGAGAATTACAACTAATTCCTCTTAAATAACCCTTCTAACTATGAGAATTAATACAGTGCTGACTCCTCAGGCTAACAAGTCACCATTTTCTTTTCTCTTCTTTGAGTTGAGTCACCATTTTTTGTTGAGCTGTTGTAAATATTCTCTTAGCAACAATGTGTTCTCCTCTCTAGGGAATGAGATCCGGTGTTTTTCTTTCCATGCTATTTCTGCGCTCTTCTCTCTATCTCTCTCCTCTTACTTTGGAGCCTACGTGATTCACTTTCTCTCTCTTCTCTTCTTTGAAGAGAGATATAGAGAGAAAATGGAGAGCAGCCGACTGCTTTTCTACTAAGAAAAATAGCGGATATGGATCCCCTCTCCAGTCACGTATTCATTTTCCAGTACAGTTAGAAAATAATAACTGGTTGTTGCCCGCATTGCTTGCCCAATGCCCATGTCTTCTTCTTCTCTTCCATTCTGCCCTTGACAAAGTCAAAATTGGATGCATTTTCTCCCAAATCGAATTGGGCTCCTAACAATCTTCACCCCCCCCCCCCCCCCCCCCCCCCCCCCCCCCTTAAAATTGGATTCGTTTTCTCCTATTCTGCCCAATTCACATCTCTTCTTCTGCTCTTCCATTCTTTGCTCTTTGCCACACTTTTGTTTATTTTTGGAGGTCTTGTTTTTTGCTTGGTTGACATGGTGTGCCGTGTGCAGCACCTTTTGGTCCCAACTCAGTGTTTTAGTCAGAACTGCTAGGCATCGTGGGAAATTTCTAAGCATGATTTTGGTCCTAACTCAGTATTTTGATCAGAACTACTGGGCTTTGTGCAAATTGCAAAGCCTCCTAAAATGAGTAACAGTATAGTTTCAAATAAGGGTAAAATTGTCTAATTAGATACTTTGTTAATATTAATATAATAATATGTATTTCTTTAGTGAAAAAAAATCAAGGATGGGTATATTAATAAATTAGTTATGTTTAGATGAAAAAATAACTAATTTTTAAGTTTGAATGAAAAAATACCTAATTGAACAAGTTTTGATGGGTATATATCTAAATTTCTCTTATTTAAATTATATAGAGAGGGGAAGACTCCGACAAGTCAATTATATTACTTCACTCTTAAGAATTTAAACTCCAGAATGATCGAGAATTTGAACTCTAGAATTATCAAGAATGATCTAGAGCTAGCTTCTATTGCGCCACCTAAACCTTCAAACAAGAAAAGGCCAAACATCATTGCTTATTTTATTTTTTTGTGCTATCTTGTTAACTTTTGCTGATTTTCTTTTTATAAAAATAATTAAAATGTAAACCATTAATCCATAGAATAAGCCACATTGCACATGAGAATAATAAAAATCAGTGCAAAAGGTCAAGTCAATTTAAAGAAAAGCCAGAAAAAAGTTCTCTATAAAAGCTATCTTATATTTTGAGGGTTTTTTATATTTTCCGTTTTATTATGGTTTGTACAACTTTTTTTTTTTCGAAATTTAATATAAAAACAACAAAAAAGTTAATTTGATTATTCAACGATCAATCCAAATAGCTTAATGCGATCTTCGCATCAAAATCTTTTAGGAAATCATTTTTTTATTATTTATCCGACGGAAAATTCAAAGGTCATAAAAACATATCGCTTAAAAGTATAAAATACAATATTTGGGCGAGTGATCCATCTAAATAATAAGTATTATCAAGACTTTTAAATATCGCCATTTTCACTCAGCCAATAAAATAGTATACAATTTTTAAAAATGATAGAACTTTGGCTTTTTATAAGATTTTCATATGAATACTCATTAAGTAGAATGAATTACTAGTTAGTCGTTTGAATATTTTAAAGTAGAATATTGATCCATTCTACAAGAGGTTATACGCATTGGGCCGTAGCAAAACTCATAGTTCTGATGTTAGTCTCAAAGCTTCCGAATTCGGATCCTTTGTATCCTTGATTTTAGAATCTTATCGTTCATTTACTAGCGATACATTTATATATACAATTTATAAATTTTCAAATTATTTATTCAGTACAAAATTAAAAAGACAATTCACAAATAATTTATTTTTTTGGTGATATCGAATCGAACGCCGAATTATTCGGTTGACAGAACTTTGATTGAATTAAACTCGAATAATTCGTGAATTTTATGAATTTTTCCTGAATTTTACGAATTATTCGCGAAATTTTTTTTTTTGCTCTTTTACAGGAGTGAGATCTTTGTTCCAGATAATTTTGAATCATTTCTAAATTATACCCGAATTATTCTCGAATCACGAATTTTTGACCTTGTCGAACAGAATTCGAATAATTCATTTGTCAGTATGATTACTTGTATGCAATCTATGCAACATATTCTCCCGTATATTACTAGGATATACAGAATCCCGGACAGGTGGACAGAACGTCAGCACATGTTGTTTCTATTTTTTTTTCCCATTCACGACGACTCTGCAAAAAAATTCGACGCGGATATTCCGACCGGACCGTAGCAGCCGCATCAATATTCGCGTCTGTGTGAATGTCAGAGCTCCTCCCTAAAAGTTAACGGTGAAGATTATGCATGACTCGGACAAATGCTTATCGAACGGTTCAAGAGTATAATTTCATTTTTGTAGAATAAAATTTATTTCAGAGGACATCTAACACTTACAGCATCTATATAATGCGACCTCAAGAGAGTTCGAATTCCACTTCACCGAGAACCCACAGACTGAGCACTGAGTTACCAGACGAACGAATAACAACAAAGAGAGATGGCAGGAAATGGTGGTGAGACTTACGACATAATCTCGCTTCTCTCAGGCAACGAGCGCGATTATCTTGTCCGGAATAACGGCGATAAGGTATAAACTTGATTATCCTTTCTACCAGCATAGATGACAAAAAAATACAAGTATTGTTTCTACAGTTACAAGATTGTTAGATTTGATCTGTTATAGAAATGCTCAGATTTGTTTTGCAGAGCTTTGCTTTGGCGTTCAGATAATTTTTTCAAAGGGTTATGAGTAAATTGAACAATTTGACGAATAAATTATAAGAGTGCTCTATTTTTGCCGATTTTTTTATTAATCGAAAATAAAATAAAATAAATTAGAAAAAAGAATATCGTTTTGCTGAAAAATTGAAATCCAAGAAAAACATGATGGTTTATTTTGTCCAGCTACAATGTCTGGACGAAATCGGATTAGTGCTCCGCTCATTTTGCTAAGCAGAAAAAAAAAATTCTTGTACAAGATAGATTTTCTCATCCTGTAGCATTTTTTTTTTTGTTTCATATAAGAGAATGAAATTTTATTTTAAAAAAAATGCTACAGTACTGAACGGGATAATATATCCCATCCAAAATATTATTTTTTTAAGTTAAATCACTAATTAGGATCAAGATTAATGGAACAGGATGGTTTATCCCATCTAGACACTGTAGTTGGAATAAAATCATCATGTTTTTTCTAGATTTTGATTTTCCACCAAAATGATCCTCTTTTGAGATATATTTTTTTAATTTTCTATTAATAAAAACCGGCTATTTTTGGGTGAATTTGTAAAATTGGAATACCATAGATAAATATCAAATGATTTGTTGATTTTGGCCATGAATAATGTTCTCTCACTATCTTATTTGCCTTGCATATCCCTTTGTCACTTTGAAAGTTCCCTTTGACTAGTTCCCTTGAATTTCCCTATCACTTTGAAAGTTCGCAGCCCGAAGGGGACTTACCTGATCAATATGGAATTATGCTCTCGGGCCGTTGGATGAGTGCTTGGACTAGCTGATCAAGAAAATCACAATTTTTGAATGGTCTAGAATTTTTAGATCATGTAATTTTTTACCTATCTAAAAAAATGTAAAAAGTTCTTAAAAACATAAAATTTGATCTACAAGTACATTTTTATATGAAGATCATGTTGAACGGTTTAGATCGATTATTTGAACTTTGAAAACGGAGATATTGATCCACAGTACGGACTGCTTTGATAGATAAGCCTCACTCTGTTTTCTTAAAAGTTAGTGTATCAATTGACCGCTGACAAACTTATACACTACAAGTTTGTGACCGTTCCCCTGAGCTATTGCTGTAAATTAAAAATTATGAGGCAATCTTCTTGATTTTTTTTTTTTTTGGAGGAATAATAGGCAAAGAGAAGTATGTGACAGTCTTTGTTGTTCTCATTTTTTTTTTGTTTCATTTCTGTTTAGCTTTGGATATATGGTCAAATTTGGGGCTTCTTTTTTGAAGGATGGTGGCAACTGTCACCAACATTTGTATTGATAAAAAAAAATTATTTACAAGTGCCTAGTTAATAAGTCATCCATTGTAATTTCTATAATTGTGTATATAGTTATAATTTACAACATACCAGTACAAGGAGAGTTTTATTCTTCATAAAAATAGGTTCATGTTTTCGAATTGAATTCTTAACAGGTGAAAATAGAAGATCTGAAGGATAAAACCCTCGGTTTCTATTTCTCAGCATCATGGTGTCCACCTTGCCGCAGATTTACCCCCAAACTAATTGAGACATACCACGACCTCTTGTCCCAATCCAAACCTCTTGAAGTAATCTTCATCTCTCGTGACCAGGATGAAGAATCATTTACTTCATACTTCTCCAAGATGCCGTGGATTGCAATACCGTTCTCAGATTCCGAGGCACGAGAGAAACTGGCCAAGACTTTCAAGATCATGGGTATACCAACTCTTGCCATGATTGATGCGAATGGGAATTTTCTCACAGATGATGCTGTTGAATTTGTCACAGAGTATGGGTCGGACGCATACCCATTCACGGCTGAGAGGTTTGCTGAGTTGAATGAGATCATTGAGGCCCAGAAGAGGAACCAGACGATCCAGAGTATTTTGGTTTCTGGAGACCGTGATTATGTGGTGTCAGGCAGGGGCGATAAGGTAATCTTTTGTATCTTTTGGTTCTTTATCACAGTTTTTTAAGTAGTCCATTACTTCTGGTATCTAGGAATGTAAAGAAACGAGATAGCTTTTTTTGTTTTTGTTTACTACTTGAAGTTGATTTTTGGACTAAATTTAGCAGTAACATCTAAGTGTAAAACTGATTTTTACGGCTGAATTTGACAGTGAAACACCCTCTGAACTTTTAAGTGCGATATAATTTACGTGGAAAATACCCAATTTGCACAATCTTGTACTGCTAGCTAAGACTTGTACCTGTCAACATAGCTTGACTCAAGGGCGGAGCCAGACTTTTAAGCTATGGGGGTCAAACACATATTGGGGATCAATCATATATAATTTTCATGTGAGTATAGGTGTCAATTTAGAGTACTCATAGCATTTTACTCTAAACTAGATAGAAAATCATGTATAAATATAAAAAATTTGAAAATGAATGGGGTCAATTGACCCCATTCCCTGTTACTGGATTTGCCCCTGGCTTGACTGGTATATCTTGATAGCAGCCACCGTGATTCCTTTTTGTTTGTTCATATCTGGAAATTAGTGATTGGTTATATTTTTTTAATTACTGACAGAGTTTTTTTTTTTTTTTTCAGATACCAGTATCAGAGCTCGAAGGAAAGTATGTGGGTCTCTATTTTGCAGTCTCTGACTATAGTGCATGTGAAGAGTTCACCCCAATTCTCTCCCAAATGTACGAAAAGCTTAAACAACATGGTGAAAGCTTTGAAATTGTCACAATTCTCCTAGATATAGATGAATCAACTTACAATGAAACCATTGCAAAATTACCATTTCTTGCAATCCCTTTTGGAGAAAAGTGCATAGAGAAACTGGCACGGTACTTCGAATTGAGATCTATTCCTACCTTGGTCATGATTGGAACAGATGGGAAGACTCTGAAAGATAATTGTGCAGACATAATAGAGGAGCATGGAGTGGAGGCATGGGAGGGGTTTCCGTTTTCTCAGGATAAAATGGAGATTTTAGAGGAGAAGGCAAGGGTAAAATTGGAACAACAGACACTTGATTTGCACCCGGCATGTGCATTGAAGAAGGCAAATGGAGAGGAGAATAATGGTCATGAGGCAGCGAAAGAAGGATATGTGTGATGGTGATGTATGCCACAAGGTTGAATGAAAGAATGCAGTTTTGGTTTTCAGGTTCATTGGTGTGTTTGTGTTTGTGTGTGATGGTGATGTATGCCACAAGGTTGAATGAAATAATGATGTTTTGATTTTCAGGTTCGTTGGTGTGTTTATGATTGTATCATGTTATGTACCAGTTATGGCAGTTCGGCTATCTTTTTTTTGTTGGGCTAAACTAAAAGGGGACTTACTAATTTAGCAATATGAAATAAAAATAAAAACTGGATTGGTATAATTGTATGACTCTAGTGTAGCTCTTTTCTTAATGGTTGTCCACCACTGATACTTTTATCAAAATGCTATAAAGAATAGACTTTAGTTGCATTGTTCAAAGCAGCAAAGAAAAAGCTTCCAATAACGTGATATTGTCATAACAGTAAGTTTTGTATTGGTACTGCCTAGATTACATTCTAGCGCAGCTAAATCTCTTTGACGGATATACTAGAATTAAAAGAGAAAATCTAAGTTGTCATCCAAATAGGATTTTTGTATACACAAATATTATTTTTGTTTCAGATTTAACACACTTTTTAGATGTTCATCAGAAAACGGATATACTAGAATTAAAAGAGAAAATCTAAGTTATCCAAATAGGATTTTTGTATACAGAAATATTATTTTTGTTTCAGATTTAGCACACTTTTTAGATGTTCATCAGAAAACGTAAAGATTCTTTGGTTTATTAGTATATTAGATGTTTTCATGGATGTAAAATTGTTATTATATATAGATTATATATGTACAAAAATGCATATCCCAAAAAGAAAATTCCTAATAAAAAAAGGAAAGGAAGAAATCCAATAGAATGGGAAAACATACCCACCAAAATGAAACACAAATAAATAGTAACTCTTGTCGATCTGACCTGGCTTTCACGATGAGGTGGCATAGGTGCCTTATGCCGTAGATACCGGTTGAGCCCGTGCGCAACTGCTATGTGGGCTAGTTTCTCCTTATCTTGAAGACACGTCATTGGTCATGGGGCATGATCAGGATAATTGTACAACACCAATTCTAGTCTCTCATATGACTTGTCCGGTTATAATGGCGGATAGAACAACCCATGTGTCATTGCCTCCCTTTCTAAACTCTAGCCACATAACTTATAATCAAGAATTTCTTCAATTGCATGGATATGTGAAATTATTCAACCAAAAATGGTTAAATTGTGACACAAGCTTGCTTTAGCAATTCAAAATACTTTCTAACTTGTCATGAAAAAAATGATGTATGAACTTGTGATACATTGCTTGCATATTTAGACGGCATATTGTTTCAGAATATTTAGATGGAATATTCACGTGAAATGTTTATATCCCAAAATTACACCAAATATAGCTAGTTTTTACCTCAACACCATGCCAACCAAGAAAAAGGTAAATACTAATCAATTAAGCCGATCAATTGTACAATTGATCCTCACAGTCAACCCTCAATGTTTCCTCCAATTTAAACAATATAGCCTCAGTTTACCCCGGCTTTCAAAATTTACACCAAATAAGTCAAGTAATAGTAAACAAACAACAGAAAGTCAGAAAGTAATCTACAAACCTCACGAGGATTAGAATCTCTCATTGTGTCAATTAGTCAGTTCGCCTCTCACAAATCTTCCTCATATGTCGTGGTCGACAACACTTGCCTCCTCGCTCTAGTCTGCACCAACGATTCCTCCTCTGCCGAGAACACCCACAGCGGGTACTAAAGACCCACAATATCATTGCAGTCAGGGACAGATTCATATTTAAGGATTTCCGTCTAGGGTTGTTATTGGGTTTAAATAGTTAATATGGTTCAAATTTATTAACTAATCGAGTACCATAACTTATTCCTTCCTGCAAGAGATAGATCTAGAAATGGAAGATTTGCTGGATGAGCACTTCTTCACCACTGTGTAGATGCTTTAATCAACCTAATCCAATTTTAAATCACCTTAAGAGTTATTTCTAAGCTGTTTTTAATTTTTCAGTTTAATTTCTTTTCTGTTGCAATAAAATGGTGGCAGACAAGGAACTGATATACTGTTGCTCCGTTATTTTTCTTGTAATGAAATTTTAATTTATAAATGAAATTATTTCTACACACATTGAATAAAAAAAAAGCCCAAATGATCCATCAGCCCACTAAACCTATCTGTCAACGAGCTCATCACAAAAGGGCAATAGATTTTCTACATGACATGAATTCTAAAGGGCATCAGCCTAATATCGTGAATAACACTCTTATATGGAGGCTGTGAAAGAAAGGAGAAATTGAGAACACTGATGCGATTCAAGCACCAGTTCAAGATGAAATCGTCTAAAGGGCATGAGTCTGAATTATATAAGTGGATCTGAAGGGATTTTGCATAATGATAGAACATTGTACCTTTTTTATGGATAGAAGCACAATGTGGATTCATAGCATAATGAAATCGAAATGATTTTTATGCTAATTAAATATTATATATATTTTATCTGGATTTGTCAATACAAAAAAAAAATACGTGGACAATAAATTTACTTGACAAGTACATATCAAATAGTTAAAAAATAAATCACACAAAAATACAAATATGTTATATATAGCTTACCAAATTAAGATATAATTAAATAACTTCAAAATAACTATTTACCAAATATAATATATTTTAAAAATAGTGAGGCTATGGTACTATAAATAGTGAATATTAGCTCGTGTTATGGACTTAATTTTTTAATTTGAAAGTCTTAAGATAGTTGTCCTGCACATTACATGATACATAGAATCCTAGACAAGTGTAAGGAATGATGTTTTGGCTTTTCCCATTGACGACGACTCAGTAAAGACCTAAAGCTTAAACTTGATTACAAAGCATATTTAAGTCTTACAGCATCTATATAAAGCGAAGTCTTTCGAATTCTCCACTTCACCGAGAAACCAATTCCCCGAGCTAACCAAACGAACGAATAAAGAAATAAGATATGAGAGAAAGAGAAAAGGCAGGAAATGTTGGTAAGACTTACGACATAATCTCGCTTCTATCAGGCAACGAGCGTGATTATCTTGTTCGGAATAATGGTGATCAGGTATAAACTTGATTATCCTCCTTACCAGAATGAATACCAATAATACAGATATTGTTTCTACAGTTCATAAGATTGTTCGATTTGATATGTTATAAAAAAAGGCTCAAATTTGTTTATCAGAGCTTTGCTTCGATCAGCGTTTAGCTCATTTTATAATGGGTTATGAGTAAATTAAATAATTTGACGAATAAATACCATGGGTAAAAATATTCTCAAAATTGTAACATTTAATCATATATTTTCATATGTTGATCATGTTGAACCAGTTCAAATTGACTATTTGGACTTTAAAAATAAAAATATTAATCTGTAATACATACCAATCCGCACGATGCATAGTACCGCAGCATCACTTATGTTATCTCACTACCTCATATTTCCCTTGCATTTCCATTTTACTTTGAAAAGTTCACAACTCAAAGTAGACTACCTGATCAATATCAAAAACTTATAAATTTGACATGTAATTACATCATTTGTGAAGTAGATTGGTTTCAACTGTTTGGATTCATCATTTGAAACCATTATAATAGTTTTTAGAGTTAAGCTTACCAATTTTTTGATGAGCTTAAGAATACCCTAGTTCACTCTACATTTATTATTTATACCAAAACTTCAAACCATAAATAGTTCTTATAAGAAGTACTACATCTAATACCAAAGCAGGAGACCTGATCAATATCCACTTTTTTTTTTTTTAAAGTGAATTTTTTTGAGGAATTTGGAATTTGAATTTCTAGCACCCAACATAACTAATTAGTGACCACTAAAGAGAATAAAATTGATGGCATCCCAAAGAATATAGTTCAGTTTCCCTGTTGGGAAGAGTACCTCTATGCCAGAGGATCTGACTTTTACATTCAAGATTGTTTTTTTTAAAGGTCCGTGGATCAATTGGCCACTGACAGACTTATACAATACAAGCTTATGACTGTACCTGAGCTATTTCTGTGAAATTAACAATTATGTGTTTATTTTATATACTTGTTTTTTTTGGAGAAATAATGGGCAAAGGGAAGTATGTGACAATCTTTGTTATTATTTTTTTTTCTTGTTTAATTTATGTATAGCTTTGGATATATAGTCAAATTTGGGGCTTAATCCTATCTGTTGTATTACAGTCTTGGACAAAGCTTCAGAGAGAAAAAATAGAATGGAGTTTGCCTTAGCTCATTGTTATGGGGCTTTAGTTTTAGGCTTTTAGCCAATCTAGATAACTTTTGGTTGTAAGCTGTGACTACTGCATGGTACATTTGTTTACTTTTGCTTATGCTATGGTAACCTGTGAGGTGCAAACTCTGTGCCAGGTGATTGGACTAAAAACACTGTAACTTAACTTGTTTCAGTAAAATGGAATGGGTGCTTAGCCTTATATTAATAATATATATATTATGTTCATACCAACATCCTCTATAACTTGTGCTGTCTTGTAATAAAAAAATATATCAGTCAGTACCTTGTTATAACATTAAGATCTGCTGTAATAAGTACTAGTACAATGATGTATGTGTCTCATTCTTGTTATGCATAATTAGCAACATATAACAGTGAGATCTCGAGAGCTCATGTTGCTGTAATAAGTACCAGTAAATGTACCTGTCTCAAAAAACAAGTTATAGTTTACAATGATGTGAGTATAGGGAGATTTTTGTTCCTCATCAAATATGTTCATGTTTTTTAATTGAATTCTTAACAGGTGAAAATCGAAGATCTCAAGGAGCAAACCCTTGGTCTCTACTTCTCAGCATCATGGTGTCCACCTTGCCGCGGATTTACCCCCAAACTAACCGAGATGTACCACGACCTTTTGTCCCAATCCAAACCTCTTGAAGTTATCTTCATCTCTAGTGACAAGGATGAAGAATCCTTTACTTCATACTTCTCCAAGATGCCGTGGCTTGCAGTACCGTTCTCAGACTCTGAGGCACGACAGAAACTGAAGAAGACTTTCAAGATTATGGGTATACCGACTCTTGCCATGATTGATGCAAATGGGAATTTTCTCACGGATGATGCTTTTGAATTCGTCACAGAACACGGGTCATATGCGTACCCATTCACAGTAGAGAAGCTTTCTGAGTTGAATGAGATCATTGAGGCTCGGAAGAGGAACCAGACGATTCAGAGTATATTGGTTTCTGGAGAGCGTGATTATGTGGTGTCAGGTAGAGGCGATAAGGTAAACTTTTGAATCTTTTGGTTTTTATAAATTTTTTGTAAAATTTACTATAGCCCATTACTTGTGGAATGTAAATAAATGAGATAGTTCTAAGTTTAGCTATAAGATCTAGTGCAAACTGATTTTTACGGCTGAATTTGACAGTTAAACACCCTCAGAACTTTGAGTGTGAAATAATATACATGGAAATACCAAATTTCCATAATGTTGTACTGCTAGCTGACATTTATACCTTGTCAACCTAGCTTAACTGTTATATCTTGGTATCAGCTGTTGTGGTTCTTTTTTGTTTGTTCATGTCTGGAAATTAGTGAATGGTTATATTTTTAATTTATATTATACTGACATAGTTTTCTTTCAGATACCGGTATCAGAGCTCGAAGGAAAGTATGTGGGTCTCTATTTTGCAGGCTCTGGCGACAGTGCATGTGAAGAGTTCACCCCAATTCTCTCCCAATTGCATGAAAAACTTAAACAACATGGTGAAAGTTTTGAAATTGTCACAATTCTCCTAGATAGAGACAAATCATCTTACAACGAAACCATTGCAAAATTACCATTTCTTGGAATCCCTTTTGAGGAAAAGAGCATAGAGAAACTGTCATGGTACTTCAAATTGAGTTCTATTCCTACATTGGTCATGATTGGAACGGATGGGAAGACTCTGAAAGTTAATTGTGCAGATATAATAGAGGAGCATGGAGTAGAGGCATGGGAGGGGTTTCCGTTTTCTCAGGATAAAATGGCGATTTTAGGGGAGAAGGCAAGGGTAAAATTGGAACAGCAGACACTTGAGTCGCTTCTGGTTAAAGGAGAGTTTGATTATGTTGTTGGAAATGATGGTACTGAGGTAATAAATATCACTCGAGCAACTTCTTATCTTAGTTCTAATCTTTTTTAGTCTTCTTTCTGTTGTTTCTGTGTGCCATAAGCAAAATTGACAGATTAATTTATACATATTGAGTACGTGCTAGTATCAAATTTTATACTGCTTATCAATTTCTCAGGCAGTAGTGGTGTTTAACAGGTTAGGAGTTGACCAGTAGTAGAACTGCTTTGATAGATAAGCCTTTCATGGATAATTTTTAGATAGATGCATAAAATATCTTAATATTCTATAATTAAATGCTAGTAAATTGTAATCCCAAAAAATTTAACCAGAATAGCCTAAGATTAAAAAATCCAGAGGTATCTTTCATTGAATTTTTATCTCTTTGCTTTGTTGTCATAAATGAATTTATCAATCATTTTTTAATTATTGAATGAAAATTTGGTAATTTATCTGATCCCTAGAAGGGTTGTTAATCATTCATAGATTTTATATTAATGTTTGCTTCATTGTTCTGCCATTTTCAGATACCAGTGTCCGACCTCGTGGGAAAAAACATAATTCTCTACTTCTCCGCAAAATGGTGCGGGCCATGCCGTGCATTCCTTCCAAAACTGATTGAAGAATACAACAAAATCAAATCAAAATATTCTAATGCATTTGAAATAGTTTTTGTATCAAATGACCGGGACCAAGACTCGTATGACAACTTCTACTCCTCCATGCCATGGCTTGCGCTCCCATTAGAAGACCCAAGAAAGAGCTTCCTCGAGAAAACCTTCAAAAGCAGTGGAATTCCATCTCTCATTGCTATAGGTCAAAGTGGAAAAATAGTCTCAAAGGATGTGAAAATGCTGCTGGCACTGCATGGTGTTGATGCATACCCTTTTACTGAGGAGAGAATAAAGGAGTTAGAGGATGAGATGGAGAACATGGCAAAGGGTTGGCCTGAAAAGATCAAGCATGAGTTGCATGTGGAGCATGAATTGGTGCTTACCAAATGTGAATCCTTTATTTGTGACGGATGTGAGGAGATGGGGGGTGGATGGTCATACTGGTGCAACAAATGTGAATTTGATTTGCACCTGGCATGTGCATTGAAGAAGCCAAATGGAGAGGAGAATAATGGTCATGAGGCGGCCTATGTCTGTGATGGCGATGTATGCCGCAAGGTCTAATGAAATTAATGTTATTTTGGGTTTCATTCTCATTGGTGTGTTTATGATTTTATCTTGTTATGTACCAGTTACAACAGTTTAGCTGGTTCTTTTTGTTGGGCTAAACTAAAAGTAATTTAGCAATATAAAATAAAATAAAAACTGAATTGATATAACTGATATGACTCCAGTGCCTCTCTCTGTTTTTTTTTTTTAAGAACTTAGCAGAGGCTGCCAAGTTTGTACAAGAACTAAATTACATCCATCTTAACACTCAAAACTAATCTCAGTGCCTCTTTTTCTTAATTGTTGTCCACTGCTGATATTTTTATCAAAATGCTATAATGAATAGACTTTTGAGTTCGCATTTGTTCAAAGCAACAAAGAAAAAGCTTCCAATGTACCGTGGTATTGTTGGCAGCAGGGCTTTGCTTTCTAACAATAAGTTTTGTACTGGTACGGCCTAGATTACATTATAGCACTGCTAGATCTCTTCGAGGGATATACTAGAATTAAATGAGAAAATCTAAGTTGCTATCCATATAGGATGAAATTTTGAGCCTAGTCCGGTCTACAGTCATCTGGGCCAACCTGACGGTCCAATAGAGGGCTACATCAGACAGAGCGTGTGTTTATAATACAAATATACAATGTAAGAAATTAAATTTGAACCATTCACAAAACTTATGAGGGTTACATCCCGACATTTTTATTAAGGGTAAGGCTAAGGTGTTTGGAGACCAAATTTTATATTTTTTGAAAATTTTTTACTATTTTTTTAGATAGGTAGAAAATAAAATATTTGAATGGTGCATAATTTTTTAGATCAACTGATTCTCTATCTATCTAAAAAAATAGTAAAAATTTTCCAAAAAAAATGTAAATTTTGGTCTCCAAACACAAATATGGAGAACAAGATGAATGATTCAAATCGACTATTTGAATTTTGAAAGCTCAAATATTGAGTCGTAGCACCGTAGGTTTCTATGCAACCCATAGCACCTTAGCCTTACTCTTTTATTAATACCCACTCTTAAATATAAATTTTCAATTCTATCCAACTTTCAACTTTTTAAAAAAAATATCCAAACTGCAACCTAATTATGCAGTTTGGAATTTTTAATCCAAACCGCACCAGAATTGATAGAGAGAAAAAGAGAAAGAGATAAAAAGGCGATTTCTAAGGCAATATTTGGGTAAATTTTTTATTTAATTTTTTATTTTTTTATTAAGTGTATTTTTTAATTAATTTTTTTCCTACAACTTATAAATTGAGATCAGTAAACTGACAAATAGTTACCATTTACCAATGTAGTTTATTGGCTATGTCTATTCTCATTTTATTACATGTTGGAGGGAAATTTATGATTGACTAATTTGGAGTTCATTACTCCAAAGATGCAATAAATACATATTTTGTTGAGGAAAATTACTCAATTGAGGCATTAAAATCAACTATTTATGAATACATCGGTTATAATAGCAATTATTGAGACTTAGAATGGCAACCCGTATAATCCAAAATGGCAAGTATATCAGAGTTGCAATGGTAGATGAAAGGGCATTGAGGGGCATGATCGCGCGGGTTGTGAGGTCCAGTAATAATGTCTTGGAAGTTTTTGCTCGGATAATTTGCAGAGAGTATATGGTTGGAAGTTCAGACCAAAATTCGATTGCGCCAAATTATCAACTAAATTATGAACCGCACACTCTTTTATCCGTACCCAAAATTCGATTGCGCCAAATTCTCTACCCTTATGCGGTAACAGTATGGATGAGGGTATCACAAGCACTAAGATACAGACTCATGACCCCTATAGCGTCATTAGAGGAAGTGTGGTGCAAATCTTGGGATTTCATAAAAATGTAGGGGGTTATGGGTAAAAAACAGTGGGTTGGAAAATCCTCTGTGTTTGCTGGAACCTCTGGAAGCAAAGAAATGCTGTAATTTTTAGGGCAAGGCGGATGGATGAATCTCCACTAGCGAATAGGATTGAGGCGGAAGTGAAGATGTGGAGCAAATATTGCTAGGGAGATGTCTAAATGATCTTTATTTTAGTTTTTGATGTGAGGTGTAGAGTTGGATTATTTCTATCTTGATGTATGGTAGTTGTGAAGTACCAATAGGGCCAAGATGTAAGAACATTTCAAAATAGAAGATACTAAATTAATTTCTGTCTTGATGTAATGTAGTCTCTGCTAAACATTTCGAAATAGAAGAATGCTAAATTAATTTCTTATGGAGCTGTCAGATTGTCTCTCTCTTTTTTTTTATTTATTTTTATTTTACCAGCATACTGATATGCAAAATGCTTAAGGGAATAACAGAAATGCAAACAAATGAAAGGAGCTTCTTAATTTGCTAAAATTTATGAATGTAAAAGTATTTCTTAAAGGAACCGATTAATACTATGTTTTTATAGCTAATATTGAGAACTAAACTCATGAGGGTACTAACTGGTAAGAATGTTTCACTTATCTTTCTTTTTTTCCCTTCTTATTACATTTTATGTTAATAAGACTCAATGCTCTTGGTATATTTGTCTTTTGATTTTCTAAAGGTTTTAACTCTCAAAACCAGATATAACAAATTGTTTTCTTTTAATATATAAATAGGGGTATGACCCCTATTCCTTCCTAAAAAAAATGTTGGTAACCAGTAACAGCCAGTAAGAAAAACAAAGCAAAACACAACAATATCATTTCATAAAAATAAAATTTAAGTTGGATTTACAATGACATATCCAGTTCTATAAATCTGATTATTGTACCCTTACACAACAATGAATAAAACAACAAACTGAAAGGCAAAAAAGTCCATAAGCTGAAAATATTTTTGTTTGCTTCAACAACTCTTCGGCCTTGTAAAACTTAAAATACCAATCTGATAAAGCTAGCCCATTTAGCTTCAAAACCCGTTACAAAAAATGTTGGATATCATATCTCAAAACTGGATTAAGAATTTAGGCACCAAGTAAAATAAATTAAGCTCTTTGATATGTGCCCATACACCATGGATTTTACTGTATCATTGCCTTCTTCACTATTTTGCTCAGTTAACATCCAACAACCAACAGTTTCAGGTTTTAACACAAATTTGTTTAACTGAAAATTAGAAATCCAAGCTTAACATAGTAATAGTTTTAAATAATAATTTCTGTATGCTGAGGAGGAGTTTTAGCAAATTTATAGATATGGTCAATACTAATTTATAGATATTGCTCTCATGACCTCATATACCAGTAGTGTAGTGACCTTTTATTTACAGCTCATCATGTTCAAAATTATGCTTGTAGCTGCCAATACATTGAGCTGGTTTTTGTGCAGCCTGATTTACTGGCACAGGATTTTTCTCCACCAGCACACATGGCCAGTTTGGTTCTTCAAATCAGAAAAATAGAAATTGTGCAAAATAATACCTTGGAGAATGATCGTGCTGTCCAGTTCGAGTACAAATGTACAATAGTCAAATTATGAAGAGGGATTACGTGGAGAACCTTCGAACTTGTTTGGCAGGAAAATTTGATGCATGTGTAGCTCATGTTTAGTTGTTGTCGCTTAAATTGTAATGCCTTTTTTTTCAGCTACCTGATCTGATTGTAAGTGTAAGACGATTTGTGAAATAAAATCATGTCTAAAAATCCTTTTTTAAAATAAGAAAAAGAAATAATATGTAAGAGTATGTTTCTAGAAAAATATATCATAAAATTATTAAAACATAAAATTATTTGTAAACTTTCAGATAATTCAAATAGTGACACTAACTACAATTAAGAAAGCAGTTTTATGTATTTTACTAAAGTAATGGATTATTGTCAGTTCTTATCTTTTGCTAAGTTGATAAGTTTCTCATGTTTGAGTTGCTACTCTTGCCTTTGACGTAATTGTTGCAATTGAATTATTGTTATTTTTCATCCATAATAGTTGTGCTGAAACTATTTATTTATTTATTTTACATTTCACTTGTCTTGGAATTTTTTTTTTTTGTGTAATAAATATTTTGCATGTACCCGAATAAAATTGAAATTTAACCCTGTGATTTCTGCTGTCCGACTAACAACGCCTATAATAATTTTTTTTTCACCTATGTTAAAATTAAAGTTGAAATAACCACAGTACCACGAGTAGAACTAGGGTGCTCTTAAGCTCACCAAAATTTTGGGTAGTTTAACTCTAAAACTCATCAAATCGATTTTAAATGACGATTTTGAACCGTTCAAACCCGCCTACCTTACGTGTGATGTATCTACATGTGAAATTTTTAAACATTCGAATTAATTTAGTATAAAATCAAGTGGTCAAAAAACGTTCAAAAAATAAATGCACTAAAATTAATTTTTTAATTTTTTAATTTTGACCGCTTGATTTTATACTAAATTAATTCGAATGTTTAAAAATTTCACATATAGATACATCACACGTAAGGTAAGCAGATTTCAACAGTTTGAATTCGTCATTTGAAATCAATTTAATAAGTTTTAGAGCTTAAGCACCCTAGTTCTACTCCAGTGCCACACCTAGTTCCACATGAATGCGTCTTCAAAGGGATCGGTAGCTGTTATTTGTTACTGGCCCGGGTGTACGCTATTGAGCGTACTGGGTTGTGTTCAGCGAAAGAAAGAACGACGGGAAAAAACAAGAGAAAAAATAGCAGTCTTTGGGCAGATGCTATTAAAATCTGAGCCGTCGGACAAAGAAAGACGGTGGAGATACCAAACCCAAAAATTGAGTTACATTAGGGATCCGGACTCTTAACCCCCATCGAGCAGGAAATCAAACCTCTCCGTTCAAAACCCTATTCCCTTTTACCTTCTCTACACCTCTCCAAACCTACGAACTCCGCCGCCGCCGCAATTCCACCCATCTATCAGATCAGATCCGACCCAACTCCGCCTCTCTAACCTCCGACGAAACCAACAATGGGATTCGACGTTGGCGTTGTGCCATTTAATCCTGACGGGTGGGGCCCACCCGACACCCCAGCTGTCCCCCTCCTCCCTCCTCGCCTCTCCGGCGGCTCCCACCCGGCCAACATCCCTTTCGCCCCCTTCTCCCGATCAGAGAAACTCGGTCGCATTGCCGATTGGACACGCAACGCCAACGCCAACGCTCCTCACCCCTCCAACTCCCGTGACGCCGTCTTCGACTTCGCTCTCGACGACGCCTCCGCTCTCACTGCTGCGGATGACTCCTCCTTCCGTCTCGTCGACGCACGGCCTCCTCCCCGACCCAAGTTTGGCCCTCGTTGGCGCTTCAACCAGCGCCCCCAACTTCCCCAACGCCGTGACGAGGAGGTCGAGGCGAAACGCCGGGAAGCTGAAAAAGATCGCGCTCGCCGTGACCGCATGTATCATCTCCACCGTTCCAACAACCCCAACCACCAAGGTGGCAATCGTGGGTCTGGCCCTGGTTACAAATCCTCTGTTGATATCCAACCTGAGTGGACCATGCTGGATCAAATTCCCTTTTCCACCTTCACCAAGCTCTCTTTCTCAGTACCTGATCCGCCTGAGGACTTGCTTGTTTGTGGGTCCCTTGAATTCTATGATCGGGTGTATGATCGTGTCAACCCGAAGAATGAGAAGCGACTTGAGCGGTTCAAGGCACGCAATGCTGTGCGTGTCACGACTACAGATGACCCTGTCATACGCCGTCTTGCTGCGGCTGACAAGGCGACAGTGTTTGCCACTGATGCGATCTTGTCGGCACTGATGTGCGCTCCGAGGTCGGTTTATTCATGGGATATCGTCATCCAGCGTGTCGGGAATAAGTTGTTTTTGGATAAGAGGGATAGGTCTCAGATTGACTTGCTGCCGGTCAATGAGACAGCACAAGAGCCATTGCCAGATTCAAAGGATGACATCAATTCGCCTCAGTCACTGTCAGAAGAGGCAACTGAGATCAACCAGAAATTTGCTCAGCAGGTACAGATGATTTTATTTGTTTTCCTTCAAGTGTCTGGTGTAGTAAAACATTGCAGCAGGTACCTCATGATTTGCATCAAATTAAACCAAGTTTTTCCAGATAAACATTCTGACTCACATACCGTGAAAATTAGCTTGGCATTAAACTTGATAATAACAGGTAAGAAATGTAGAATGCAAGTCTTTTTGAGAAATATTTTATGTTTTCCTTGGCTTTTCTTTATTAATTGTTGGTTAGATGGTAGGTTTCGTTACTTAATGCTTGTGACTTTCACTTGTTGTCTTCCCCTTTGGTTCGTTGGTAAAATAAATTATCATGGTATTGTATGTATTTGTGAAATTAATCCATTGCTCAAATGTTGAATAACTATGAAAAAATGTAGCAGTCCTACATTTTGTAAGACAACAGCATAGTGCAAAAAGTAAATATAAATCATATGTTATTTTGTGTCCCCTAACAGGTACTTGTTAGAGACAGTAATAAGGTAACTTTTGACGAGCCAAACCCCTTTGTGAACAGCACAGATGGTGCTGCTCCCGTGTCTGACGAGCAGGGATCAGTGGCCTACCGGTACCGGAGGTGGAAGCTAGATGGCGACACATACATTGTTGCCAGGTGCGAGGTGCATGCCGTTTCTGATGTGAAGGGGCAGCGGTCGTTCATGACCCTCAATGCCCTCAATGAGTTTGACCCCAAGTTCACTGGTGTTGACTGGCGTCAGAAACTTGAGACTCAGCGCGGTGCTGTCCTTGCCACTGAGCTCAAGAACAATGCCAACAAGCTTGCCAGGTAACTCTTTTTTATTAATAATAATTGGTTGAGAAGAGGGAGGATTTTTGGGTGCCAGATGTCTGGATTTTTGCCAAACAAGTACAATTTGAGATTTTATGTGGAAAAATTGTCCTCCTACTCCACTACATTGGTTATTGGCATTTTATACCGGTACCAATGATGTATATGTACATGACGGAAAGTGTTTTTTCATTTGAGCATGACTTTTGTATTCTGGGACTTGCAACAACTGGATTAGGGTTTAGTTGGGCTAATATGTTTTAGGATTAATTTCTCACGTACCCCTCAACTTTGCTTAATCTTCTTATTTCTCCCTCGAGAGTTTAATATTTCATATTTGACCTCCAATGCTCCAAATTCTTTCTTTTTTACCCTTGAGATTAATTTATGTGCATAATTCTTTTTAGGAGTTATCAAACTAATAATTTATATTAACTTTGAAATAAAATGACTAAAATACCTTTATTAAAATAGAAAGCCAAATTGTTTCTTAACCTTTCCTCTGCCCTTTTTTCTCCATCTCTCACGTCTTCCAGTCATAAACCAGATTGGTCCTTAACCTCATCTTTTGCCTCCCTGTTAGTTGCTAGAATAATATCCAGAGCAAGAATTCAATAAAAAAAAGCCTGCAATCGCTCAGATGAATTTTTAATGTTTATGTGATTATTGATAAACGGCATGGAGGCATCATTAACAAGAAATATATTTTGACGATTCCATCCCAGATATTAAATTTTTAAAGAAACTTTGCAATCCAAATTTGATAGAATGAGATATTAAGGTCGAACTCTTCTCATTGAGATGCTGAGCGCTTTTTTTACTCCATCCACTTACTCTTGCCAAGCTTTGAACATTTCTCCTCTCAAATTAACTGTCTCGATATGGAAAACATCAACAAGGTTTTAACTATGTTTTATATAGCATGGGCCCTCTTGTGCTTCACTTCTTTATCTTTGTTTTCAAGGTCCAAACATTCGATCTGGACCACTCAACATGATCTCCATATCAAAGCATGCTTGGAGACTAAATTTTACATTTTTTGTAAATTCTTTACTATTTTTTTAGATAGGTAGAAAATCACTGTTTTCAAGAAGATTCTGGACCATCCAAAAACAGTGGTTTTCTACCTATCTAAAAAAATTGTAAAAAAATTCTAATAAATGTTAAGTATTTTCTCCAAGCATATTTTCATATGGAGATCATGTGAAAATATGCTTGGAGAAAATACTTAACATTTATTAGAATTTTTCATATTGAAATTCTATCCAAAAACCGTGGTTTGGAAACGGTGCATTTGAAAATATGAATTTTTCATATTTCCAAACCAGAATCTTCACGAAATTTTTCATATTTCCAAAAACACTGTTTTTGGATGATCCAAGATTCTGGACCATCCAAAAACCGTTTTCATAAGTCCAAACCATCGATCTAATATGAATTTCCAGTTGAGCGGTTTGGATCGATGGTTTGGACTTATGAAAACGGCATGGAAGGATGTGAAACACAAGAGGGCTCATGCTTTACAATGCATATTAGCCCAACTGGAAATTCAAGGCCTGCTTGTTCAGTAGGGTCCATATACTAGGTACCGGGAAATATCAATGTGAGATTAGAATATAATTTTTTTAGAAGTTCTTCTATCAAATTGTTTCTCTGTTTAACAGGTGGACTGCCCAAGCACTACTATCGGGTGCCGACATAATGAAGCTGGGGTATGTGTCACGTGTGCACCCTCGTGATAGGCACAACCACACGATCCTAAGTGTGATCGGCTACAAGCCGCGTGACTTCGCTGCACAGATTAATCTGAACACAGCAAACATGTGGGGAATTGTCAAGTCAATTGTCGACCTCTCCATGAAGCTTGGTGAGGGCAAGTATGTGCTCGTGAAGGACCCTGCGAAGCCCCAGGTCAGAATCTACGAGGTGCCTCCGGATGCATTTGAGAACGACTATGTGGAGGAGCCGCTTCCTGAGGAGGAGCAAGTTCAGGTCAGACAGGCTGACAAGGAAGGAGAGTCTGCCTTGGTGGCCGATGGTGAGGCAGTTGATGGTGCGGCTACTGACGTGGCTGATGTGGTTGAGGCTGGGAACGAAGCTGTAGTGGTTTAGGGATGAGGGGTTGTATGGCACCTTTCGATATATAGGAGTGTTTTCGGGGTGTTTTTTGCTCGCTTCTTTTATGTTAGTTATATTGCTGTTTAGTGGCAGGATATTCTGAAAGTTTTGCAGCCGATTGATTTTGGTTTCCTTGGATTATACTGTTGGATAATTTCAGGACACTTGGTAAGCTTTGTTTTCTGTCAGAGTTGGTAATAATATCATGGAAAACTTTGACGGCAGAAACAAAATGTAGAGATTTTTGTTGTACTCGGAACTGATGTTTACGGTTTTTTCTCATAAACCAAGCAGCAGTTTTCTTGTAATCCATACAGAAAATAGGTACCAGTAATCCATGAAAATGTAATTTTGGAAGCCTCTTTCGTTTTATATCCTTTGAGCATTTTTTTATTGTTGAAACCTATTCATAATTTTGGAACTAAAATGTTTCTCCGATGGACCCTATAAATCGAAGTTGAAGTTGAAAGATATTTTATTTCCTTGTTTAATGAGATGATTCATCTAATTCAATGTTATTATGTTACGGAAAAAGGCTTTGCCACAAGCTTGGTATGACATTAATTTCATGGCAAATTATTTGATCAGTCTCCGTCGCGGTGCATTTGAAATTTTGTTTATGCTAGGTATGCGTTTGAATCATGTTCTTGTGAAGCACGAAATTAAACATTAATTTTGTACAAATTTTTGCTAAGCATGAATCATGCAGAACAATACGCTTTGATTGATGGGCTAGGTCAAAATTATTACGAGTAAGGCTTAGTTGTTATAGATAGCATAAGATCTTTGGTACGACGGTCTCAAAAATCTATCGTACAAATTTTGAATTTCAATTTAACTTAGTATATTGGTTATATAATGATTGTAAAATAGTAAAAAGATTTATGAAAGATGACAAAAAATGGCTTAAAGTATTAGCAATTTTTTTTTATATTTAGATCATTTTTTTGTCATATTTCATATTTCATAAATCATAAAAAATAATAAAAATTATTATTTTACAAATTAAAATTAAAGTTGTAAATGTGTCTTTTTAATATTTCAATGGTGTGTGTATATAACATTTGAGACAATTTAAAGTACTTTAGCTTTTCATTAAATATTTAAAAATATTACAATAGAGATTTAACGATCTTTTGATAGATAATCAATTAAATTCCATATCGACACAAATTATATGCAAGCCTTATGTAAATATTAAAAAGTAAATCTGCAATGTTATGTCTCAGACTAAACTCCATACCAGAATAGACTGATCATGCCACGCATTATGACTCGGCGCGCGCACACAAATCATTCGAAATAACATCCCCACATTAAGTAAATATAGAAACTGCCAATTAATGCACCCCAAAAATAATATGACTCAAATGACAATTATATAAGGTTGATTATTGTAAACACTTTTATCAATAAAATTTTGATTGTCACTGCCAGATTTGAAAAAAGAAAAGAAAAGACAATTATACAAGGTTTACACATGATTCTGATTTTAGCGATAGAATCAATAGGACTCAAAAGAAGTGTCGAGTAAAGAATAATACAATATATCTAAAAAATATAAAATTTAGTCTCTAAATATGCTTTAATACAGAGATTATATTGAATAGTTCAGACTAATTATTTAAATTTTATAAGATATAATGAAACATGAAAAATATGAACCATTTGAATCCTCCTTGTTAAAAAGAGTTAGAAAAGCTCACACAAACAATCTCGAGATTTATGTTATAAAACAATCAAACTTGTAAGAATTATAAATGGTATAAAAGTTAATCCCCCTTCACTTGACATAAGAGGCAATGTCCCGGTCCAGTTGGAGGGTTTGTCTTTCTAGCCCTCGTTAAGCATTTATCTAATTGATGTATCAACAGTGCTCCGGAATTCTTTGGCATTTTTGGGTGAAAACATACGTTGCAATCTCCTTCTTGCGAGAGCTTTATCCGTCCAAAAATTCTTAATAATTTCTCTTTTGTCTTCATGTGATATGATAAGAACTAGGGTTTTAAATAATAGTGATGGATTAGACATTGATATTAATTCTAAACAATTCATAAAAATTAATAACAATTTATTTGAAGCAGTTTGTAACACTTCCTAACAATTCCTAACAATCAAAAAACAAAAAAATAATTAAATATATTAAATAAATTTTTTTTACCCGAATATCACCTCATAAATCGTCTCTTTCTTTCTTTCTAGTGAATTTGAGAGAGAGGAGAGAGAAATTGGATATTTATAGTGCCAAATAAAAAATAACAAAAAATAAAAATCTCAAACTGCAACCTAATTATGTAGTTTGAAATTGTTAATCTAAACCACATAATTAGGTTACAGTTTAGGTATTTAAAAAAAAATTGAAAGTTAGATAGAATTGGAAATTTATATTTTAGAGTGGATATTAATAAAACAGAGGTATCGAGATTTATGCTAATAGCAATGGCCAAAAACCGTACTAGGTCAGCGTCTAATGGAAAAATCCGGTCAAAAATCGTACTAGGTTAGGATTTAGCAACGATCCGTCCACCACGAATTTGAACCCCAGTCCGAACCGGTCCAGATCAAGTCCACGATTCGTTCGTTTCGGTCCTGAATCAGCTGTTTCTTTTTTCAATATACTATCTGCTATCATGGTACGAAAAGCAGCAACGGATAAGAAAAGCATGTATATTAATAAAAATGGACATATATGATGTTTCTAGCAAAATAAAATAAAATGCTACATTATGTTGATTACTTTGGTTTTAAAAAATAGTGAATTAAAAGAGCTCCTGTCAACAGGCCCACCAATCCGCACTGAACGCATAAAATATGAACGACTTGGTGAAACTTAATTGTTTTCTTAAAAGTTAAGATAGGGGTCAAGTTTTTAATTTTATATTTTATCGATAAACAAAAAAAATATGATATAAACAAGACTCCGTGAAATATAATGGGGCTGTTCGGCAACACCTCTTAATTCTGATTAGGATTAAGTCCTAAGGAAGCTTAAGGAACCGGTGTTCGGTAAGTTAAAGGAAGAGGCAACGGATTAAGGGAGCTAAAGGAGCTAAAGGAAGCTAAAGGAGGAGGGATGGTGCCTTAAGGAATGAACAACGGATTAAGATCCGGGCAAAAGGAGGCTAAAGGAGGTAAGCTTAATCCGTGCTAAAGAACCGGTGTTCGGTAAGATTAAGCAGCTAAGTAAACTAAAGGAGGCTCCTTTAGCCTTAAGGATGCTTAATCTCATCTAGCTGAACAGCCCCATTAGGTTCTAGAGCTATATATATTATATGCGTTTGAATAAGTCAAGTGTACTTTTTTATAATAGAGATATGGTTGAATGAGCTAATGGTTTCTTTGTTCGTGCTGCTTTAATTTCTCCAATATCAGATTGAATATTTTGTCTCTGGTATGCAATTTAAGGTTTTTATTTATTTATATTGGGAGCCAACCATTTATTATTTGGTTATATGGTCTATTCTCGTTAGAAATATCAAGCGGTGCATGAATTTTATGAAGTCACTAACATGCAATTAAAGGAATGTAAATATTTAACTATATAAGAACGGTATAAAGTTCGGTAATGTGTCTACCGGTAAAAATTTGATTTACCAACTAATTTTGTTGACAACTACTAGAATGATTTATTGACAACTGACTAAATGTTAATCTAAATAACAATAGCAGCAACAACAATCAAGCTTTTAGTCACAAGTTAGAATAAATTAGAAATGAAATTCAATTACAGTCATAAAGTCAAAATAAGTTTTAATAAAAAAGTAATAAAAAAATAAAAAATAATAATAATAGTAATACTAATAATGGTATTAATAATAATATTAATAATACTAATACTATTATTAATTATATTCTACCTAATTAAATTATAGATGTAGACGTCAAAGTTCTAAACTTACGGTCTTAATTTCAAATTACTAGTTCTATAATCTAAGCCCTATAATATTATATCTAAATAATCCCAAACCAATGTTTTTTAGGTCATGGTTCTGGTCTCCATTGGTGGTTGCATCTGAGTACATAGCCTAGTAATTTACTATCACTGTAGAAAGTGCAATGAGGCAAATTCTTATCATTTACATAGAGAACAGCCTCCTTTAAAGTCTTTGCTTCATGTTGTAGGGCCCACTGTCATACACTAGTTCTATTTTTTATTTTCTCTCTCTTCATTAGACACAATTAGACAATATTTCTAGGTTTGAATTGAATATCAAAGTTCTTGTACTCATTTGAATTGATGATGCTGATACTGTAACATTGAATTCTTTTAATTCTTTGGAAGAGTATTAAAAATTTAGAATTAGATATATGAAAAAATTTCTACGAGTTGAACTGAACATTTGTTTTCTATACTCAGGAGAGCTTAATCTATGCTTGTAAGTGACTTGAATAATTTGGAGAATTTATCAAATTTGCTTAATCTATGCTTGTAAGTGACTTGAATAATTTGGAGAATTTATCAAATTTATTTCGGCGGCCTAGTCAAAGATCTGCAATCAGCTTGCAGCTTTGAGAATAACCACTGGTACAAGGGGGCATCCCGTACCGGCAGGTGAAAATAATACCAGTAAAGTTAAGCGTGCAGTCGGAGTATCGAAAATAACTCAAACTGTATTCTTGAACAGATTCTCAAAAACTTTCGAATGAAAATAAAGTTTATCTTAAATCTCAAACTGCTGCACAGCTTATTTTAGAAGTTATCTAATTAAAAATAAAGTTCAAATAAAAATTTAAGCCATGATTTAAGTAATCTCCTCCAACCAAACAAGAGTAACTTAATCCATTGCTTAAGTTGCATGATCCAACCAAACATGATTAACTTATTCCATCTTAACATAGAGTAAGCAATTTACTCCGGATTAAAATTACTTCACAACAAAACATGACTTGCGGGATTAGAGTTCAAACTGGTTCTCAAAAGGTTATTCTTCCGTTGTAACAAAATCTCATCCCTACACAATGTTCTCTTCTATTTGCAATGTTTTATTATAAACCCAGGAAATTATATTGGATCGCAAAGGTATCAACGGATCATAAACATGCCATTCTGGCAGTATATCTATATGAGTAAGACTTAGATACTATGAATAACATACTATCTAATAAAGCCTTATGTGCTACAGTTTTAAAATTTTATTGTATAAATTTTAAATTTCAATCTAAATAACCCAATAAATTGGTTTTATAATGAAATTGTAGAATACTAACTTTTACTATTTTTTATGATTTATGAAATACAACAAAAAAATGACTTAAAATAAAAGAAAATGGTCAATGTTTTAGATCATTTTTTTACTATCTTTTATAAATCATAAAAAATAATTCAAAATTTTCAAAAATAATAAAAATTGATATTTTACAAGTTTATTATATAACTAATTTATTGAAGTACTTAGATCGAAGTTTGAAATTTATACAATATATTTTAAAAATTGTATTACAGATAACTTTATGCTATCCATAGCACCTAAATTTTACTCTCTATATATAGTTAAATAAAAAAAGGGGAACAATAATGATAATGTTGTTGTGCCATGCGTATACAAAATTTAATGGAATTCTTAGATACCTAGAATAAACTCTTTTGGAACGACAAATAGTTTATAATTGGGTCATGGTTTAAATAATCGGTCGAGCCGGGATTAGAAGCAATCCTAGGCTCTCCTAGCGAAGCAATAACTCTCAAGTGTAATACTTTTTGTATTTATTCAGAAATAACTTTTGAATTAGAATTAATAATTCAGATTCAAAATATTTTTAATTTGTTTTAATAACACAAAAAAAAGATGGACTACAGTGAGTAAACCAATTGTAAAATGAGTTGATACTCCATGACACTATATTTTTATTTTGAAAATCCAAACAACTGATCCGAACCGTTTAATATATTCTCCATATTGAAATGTACTTGGAGACCAAGTTTTATATTTTTTAGAATTTTTTTTACTATTTATTAAGCCACTTTGAAAATTGCTGATCCGATGGTCCAGAATTTTTTACTGTTCATAGCAAAACAGCAATTTTCAAAATTGCTTAATAAATAGTAAAAAAAATTCCAAAAAATGTAAAATTTAGTCTTCAAGCATATTTCAATATAGAGATCACATCTAATGATTCGGATCGGTCATTTGGATTTTCAAAATAGAAATATGGCATGGAGTACAAAGCTCATCTCTACAAAAAAAATACTTTTATTTTTTTACAACCGTAAAAAATTCAGTCTAAAAAATATTGATCTGGATTATTTGTCGCAGTCTTTCTAATAAATCAAATTATATAGTATTCCATCTACTTTTAAAGAAATATATAAATTATTTCTAATATTTCAATACAAAATAAATAAATTATAACATTTTATATTTAATTAAAAAAAACTTAAAACTGCAAAAAAAAAAAATTGCAGTTTTGGAATTCCAAAACCCAAAACTGCAAATATTTTTTGCGGTTTTGAGATGCCTAAAATTGTGAAATAATTATGCAGTAATTCGACATAAAACCATGAAATAAATTTGCGGTTTGGATAGTTTTCAAAATCTTGTCAAACAGGGTTAGGGGTGTCAACAGGTACAGTAAGGGTTGAGTGGAAGCATTTTCATACCTATATCCGTTACAAATTGTCCTTATCCGAACCATACCCTTACCCGCTACAAATTATCTTGCACGTACCATATCCTTACTTTGTTATGATTGTTGGATAACAAAACGGTAGCCAGTAAATAACGGATAATACTAATACAATAATCATTTTTATTATTTATTAAACAAAACATTAAAACATATACATTTATTTTACACATGTATATGTATAGTACTTTATTGAAAAAAATATGATCATGCTAATTGCAAGTAAACCAATTAAAGTGCCATTTTCAATGCTTATTAATATATAGGAAAAATTTTCTGTATACCCATTCAAACTCTTGAAATAGCCAATATCCCCATCAAAAAGTCATTTTCTTTCTTCCATCCCCATTTAACAATTTAATTTTCAATTTAATTATTTCAAATTTTGAATTGACCATTATGCCTTTCAAATATTAAATGGAGGTGTTCATTAACCTTTTTACAGGATTGAAAAACAAACTTACTTTCTTTGAGACGCTTCATCTTCCTCTGTGATTCCTGCCAAGCTTTTCATCGCTATTTCCTTCTATTGCGATTTGCTCCGCCCTCTCGGTTCTCTGTCACTGGTCTCCTCTTTTCTCTAATACTCGGTAATAGATGTTCTCTTCATTGTTATTTCATCATCTCTTTCTTTTTCTGACTTTCTTTTTAAAATCATCGTCTCTTCATTTCATCATGTTCACAAAGAATTGGAGGGTGAAATTAATCTTGCTAAGGTGGATACGTGGCAAACCAGTGGTAAGAATTTTATAGAACTGCAATCTTTTTTTATTAGCAAATGCTTTTCACTTGGTTGAATTTTAGATCAATTGAGTACCAACCCTCTTCGTACCATTGGCACCAGCTTAAAAATCATTACAATGTGTTACTAATTGGATACATAAAGTAAACAAAAGCACATAAAGTTATTGTAAAAAAGTTTGATCCTTGTTAACAAATATTGAAGATACACAGTGTGGAAGGAACTGGTATGGGCTAGAAGGTTTACTGGTATGAAAAATAATCCGGTACAGGGCTTTAAATGGTTAGACTGGCCCCTTTTTATCATACTGGTATTTCAACGGAGAGGCTGTCAGATAGGAATGATGATTTTTGTACAAGGAGCCCCTTCATTTCTTCTCTGGTTCACATATCAGATAGGAGAATAGGTGTTTTTTAATGTAGGTGTATTTAGGAATTCCAGTAGCTTTGGTATTTAGGAAGTTCAGCAGTGTTGGTTTTTTTAAATGTCATAATTTATTTTTGCTATTTATTTCCCTTTGAAAGATTATGTAACTGTAAAACTAGTTCTTGTTCATTTCATTCAATATATCTACGGGTTTTAATCAGAAAAAAAAATACTGAAGATCAACTATGCATTGTGAGAGCTCTAATTAAATTTTAACTTCTCATATTCCTTGTATTCTAAAATCAAGTGTCTTTTCTCCTTAACAGTGTTTATTATGGCAACTGAAGATCCCTTCTCTTCTTTGATAATCCATCCCGAGCCTATGCCTCTGATTGAAGCTACAATATCTAGTCACAACCATGAAGAACAAATCGAGAATCCACCTACGATCAATGTGACCTGTGAGAAGATGAAAATAAATTAGAAGTACGGACTATTGTGCTGAAGTACAAAAGAGGACAAAAGGTTGCTCGGTTAAGAACAACTTATGCTAATGGAATTGTTACCATGCCGAGTAAGGGTGAATGGTTGACTTTGGATTTGGGAGGCCTCGGAAAAATTGGAAAAAATCATATAAAATCATGGATTTAAGACATGGTGCAAAGCTGTTATTATGATGTGTTTTAGTAAAGTTATTAATTAATTTCATGAAACGAGGATGCTTCTTTTATGTTGGATGTTTAGAGATAGACATGAATCTATGATTTTATATAAAAGAAGAAAACACGATAATAAAAAGAGCAAGGGTTTAATTGCAATTTTTCCTCATTTTGTCTGACACTTGAGTATTCACAAATCTGAATTTTTGTGAACTTATCTTCAAATACCAGTCCTTAATACCATGTATCAACATTTAAAACTTCTGTACCAGATTCTGGTACAAAATACTGGACCAATATTTAAAACTTTTGTACCATGTATCAACATTTGAAACTTGACTTTGATGCATTCTTGAGCATATTGTTCAATTCTAACTTAGTTTTGATGCTTGGGTATTATTATAGAGCTCTTCTGCCGCTTGTTTAACTCTTGTACCAGTTCGTACCAACCTAGCTTCTAGTACCTGCTAGTATGAA
This sequence comes from Carex pumila, assembly GCA_033356055.1. Taxonomy (NCBI): domain Eukaryota; kingdom Viridiplantae; phylum Streptophyta; class Magnoliopsida; order Poales; family Cyperaceae; genus Carex; species Carex pumila. Next base: position 159,381 of record JARJHM010000152.1, on the reverse strand, counting down.
TTATGTGATGTTTGAACTTTGTTTCCTTAATGCTAAAGAAGTCTATGACTTTGTTTATAAAATTTTATAATACAAATTACGTATTATATAAGGATCTTGATGGATTCGAACCATCATCCCCCTGAAGATTTAGGGACTCTGTCCAAATATTTGAGCTAAAGATCCATCTCAAAAGACAAACTAATGTTTGTACCACACCGATAAATTTCTCTTGTTGTAGAAAATCAGATTGATACCATTGCCAAAACTAAGTTCGAAAAGACAAATATACAAAATTTTATAGAATAATAATGGATGGAATCAATAGGGTTTGTGGTAACACCTGACCATCAGACTCGTACCAATGATGATAAGGAGTCGCTGTACGAAGGCTAAGAGCATCCACATTGTACCATGTTGATGTGACTGGAGTAACAGCATCCGCATCCCCACTGAATCGACAAGAGAAAAAAAAATCTTAGTAGGTTATTAACTGTGAATCTTTTACTTTTATCTTATTTTGGTACGAGTATCTGAAATTTGTTTGGTTTAAAAAAATGTTGTTAAATGGGTACCAAATAAGCAAAGGTTCTAGTATATTTCATTTTAATCTCACAATATTAATTACACAAAAATTATATTAAACCAAATAAACAGTTTAGTACTGATCTGGATGTTATGCTGGTGCATTAAATCTCGTCAGACCCATCTTGAGTAGCTGTACTGGTACAGGATATGGTTCATTGTTTCCAATTCTCTACCTACATGGCTACACACAGCTTATAGGCTGGGACAGTACATACCAACACGATTTTGAAATACATTTTAGTTGTTGTCATATAACACAACAGTTGTAGCAGTCACAAAACAAGATGTGCATTCATTGTTCTAAGGGGATAATGATCAAACACCTTATATGCAACTCAAAATGTCCAACAATCCACTAACATTAGCACTTATCCAACAACAAGAGCTTTCTCAAATGGAGGCATCAGAAGGATCTCTTTTGATCTTCTCAGTCTTCGCCTGTCTTCTCTTTGCTCCATTAAAATCACCGATGCCATGACCAAGTTATGGGGTAGACAATAGGCAACTGGAAGCGTCGATGCCTTGGTCCAAACTATTTTCGAAAGTCCAGTAGTCCAGTACCGGCTTTGCCCATGAGAGTGAGAGAGACGAAGAATTTTGGGAGAAATATTAGGCGTGAGGTTAAGCAAAGGAGACGACCAGAATAATAACAGGAAATGTCCATTTCAAAACAAAGGGCATATTTGTCAATATAATTTTTAAAATAATTAAATTAAAAGTTAAATAATTAAATGGGAAAATAAGAAAAAATATTAAATTTTGATGGAGATAGTGGCTATTATAGTGTTTTAATGGAGATATTGGCTATTTCAAGAGTTTGAATGGACATACAGGAAATTTTCCCTAATATATATATATATATATATATATATATATATATATAATAAATATTTTTTTATAATTACTCAATCGGATAACGGGTACAAAATAAGCTTTATCCGTACCTTTATTGTTATCTAAACAGGAAAAAAATATTTATCCGTACCCTTAACGTTATCTAAACGGGAAAAAATATTTACACGTACCCGATAAATTTACGAAAAAAATCTTATCCATACTCGTCTTATCTGATATGGTATGGATCACATAAACAAATAAAACGGTGCCATTGAAAATATGTAAATTTTGAAATTTAATATTTTTTTATATTAATAAAAATTTCGGTTAATTTAGAATTTGGACATTCCAATAGCAAATTGAATATTGGCCACGTGCTATGTTTTATAAAATTGCACAGTCACATACTGGCAAACTAATTTTCTACTTTTAGAAGTCTTTTATTTTGATTTGAAAAATATTGTTAATATAATTAAGCATAACTATTGTCAAGCGACCCTCTTCGCGAGTCACATAATTAATATTCGCAAATCTCCATTCTTATATTACGCACGTAGTTGTCCTGATCCGTCAACGGTTGAGATTGAAAGATAAATTTTTAAATTGAATATCAACCCTCTAATCACATAATTTGTCTTATTTTGATTAAATGCATCTATTTTATATATAGAAGTCTAAATTTAGTTAAAAATATACTTGCAACACAGACTGCTACATAGTTTGTCACAATTAAAATTGCATGAATCCCGAGCGATCGGTTTCCTTATTTTTCCTTACACTTATCTCTGATTCCTGCAATTAAATATTTCCTTATTTCTCTATTTTCTCCATTTAATTTCTCCTCTTTCTCTATAGTTTCAACAATAAAAATGGAGCAATCATATCTTTCTGAATTTTGTTTATGACTATTGTATCTTTATGGGGTAAGGATTTTAACAACAAGATTTTGGCTCAAAACAGCAACAAGATAGAGAGATTTTTTTTCTTTGGACCATTCTCTCTATGTTTCAAAAACGAAAAATAAAGTAACACTAATATATGGACAATCTAAATTAATGGAGTAATTAATTATTCAAACAAATTGAAATATTTACTTTCTTAAAACTGGTGAAGTCCAATTTCATAAAATTTTGTGAAGGTTGGATTTACTTTCCAAAACGTAAGAAAAATGCATGCAATATTTTTTTGACAGAATGCGAATTAGAATAAAACATTACATTAATCCTTCTTGTTTGTTTTTGTTTTTTTTTCTGTTTTTAATTATTAGTTAGTGATAGTTATTTATTTTTTATCAATTTGTTGTGTAACTAAGTATATCTATTATGTATTATATTTATTTTATGCATCTACAGATTTATCTCATAAAAAAAGGCCAGTTATTGAATTTTAAAAGAAGTAAGATGGTATTCATAATAACAAAGAGGACATGGAAAAATATTTAATTTTAGAATGACACAAATTATAAATATTGTAATTTATAATGTAGTAACATTCATAAAAATAACAAAAAATTGAATGGAGTTTCAGATGAAAAATTCATTATACTAACAATAAAACTAAAAACTTTAAAAAATAAGAAATACATTTAAATTAAGTATAATAGCAACATTATTTTCAAAGATCGATCATTGATCTGATGTGTCTCTGTTGTATTTTCTCTTTCATCTAAAGACGTACCCCGTGCATCATGATATTTATCACTTCTATCCCATTGTAAAACAATATTTTTATCTAGCTTTGAACCACATATAGATAATGCATATCATTTAGCCGAGCAAAATGCTCTAACACTATTGAGTAGATCTTCTATAATTTCGTACTTGAAATTGATTAATTCAAGTTTTTTGGCCTCTTGTTCAAATGGAATTTCTGACTCATTAACATCCATCTATTATACAAAAGATTGTGTAAATAAATAAAGCAAAAAATAAAGAACAATTAAATTTTATAAACCATTTTCAAATATCAAATTTTTTGTCTTCATTAATACTATAATTTGTTATCAAAAAGCTAACTTTATTTTTCACAAAGTTTGTCAAAATTGACTAAACATTTAAAATTACCCTTGTTTAGAGATTTGGAAATTAAGAATTGACATTCCATCGAAGAAAAAAAATAATGCACAAAATTTAAAGCATAATTTTTTTTTCAGACTGCAACTTTTTTATTTCTTCATTAGAAAAAAAAAACCCATCTAGGATTGACTATCAATTACGAGAGAAATCAACAATTGATTATTTTTAATTAATGAGGTGTTGATTAAGGAAGTAAAATATTAATTTCCTTTCTCAAATTTGAACATAATGGTCCAAATAAATTTTCTCACTCACTTCTTTGCTGCTTTGAGCCAAAAGACTACTATTAAAATCTACATCCATCTTTGTGAATAGATGAATAACACCGATTTTTTTATTTATATCCAAAAATTAAATCAAATTACAAAAACTAACCGAAGTACCGATGAAATTCAAAAATTACCCAATTCGGTTACCCAGTAATTGGATTTTTTTTTCCGGTTACCCAATTCCCGGAATTGGAAAAAATGTCCGGTTATTGGATAACCGGAAATATGGATTTGGTCCGGTTATCCAATAACCGGTTTTTTTTTTTTAAAATCATTTTTTATATGTATAAAAAGATCGGCAAAAGGAGTAACCAAACAAAAATTTCGGTTACAAATGAGTTGTAATTTAGAGAATAATTTTTTTTAAAACAGAAATTTTTTTTTTGTATTAAAATATTAGAAATGTTGAATATATTATTTTGAAAATAGATGGAATATATTATTTTTAAAATAGATGGAATACAATATAATTTGATTTATTAGAAAGACTGCAACAAATAAGTTTAAAATTGATCCGGGTTATTTGTTGCAGTCTTTCTAATAAATCAAATTATATTGTATTTCATCTATTTTCAAAGAAATACATTCAACATTTCTAATATTTCAATACAAAAAATAAAAAAATTTAAAATTTTCTATTTTTTTTAAAAGAAAGAAAAAAAATTGGTAACCGTATATTATTTTCGGTTACCCAAAAAAATAGTAAAATATAAAAAAGGTGGTAATTTATTTTCAAAAATATCGGTTACCCAAAAAAATAGTAAAAAAAAATAATTAAAAAAAAGAAAAGGTGGTCATGTATTTTTGTTTTTTTTTCAAAAATATATACAACTTTTTATAAATTAAATGTACTAGATGGATCACAATATTTTCTGGATTACCTAGAAGTGACTTTTGAACCGGGATCAGTAACTCAGAATCTAAGCATTTTTTTTTCCAATAACACATAAATAAATATATTAATTTTTCTTACATCCGTAAAAAATCTGGTATGAAAAATATTGGTCCGAATTATTTGTTGCAGTCTTTCTAATAAATCAAATTATATTGTATTTCATCTATTTTTAAAAAAATATATTCAACATTTCTAATATTTCAATACAAATAATAAAAATAAATTAATTTTCTTTTTAAAAAAAATGATAACCGCATATTATTTTTGGTTACCCAAAAAAATAGTAAAAAAAATAATTAAAAAAAAGAAAAGTTGGTCATATATTTTTGTTTTTTAAAAAAAAATAGATACAAAATGCCGATTTTTTTGGGTTTAGGGTTTAGGGTTTAGTATTTTTAATTATTTTCGGTAATCGTATAAATTAATATATTTCTTTAGGTAACCGTATATTATTTTCGGTTACCCAAAAAAATATTAAAATAATATAATTAAAAATAATAATTTAAATTGGAAAAATAAAATGTACATATTATCAAGAAAATTTAAAATGGACATATACATACACATACATACACATGCACATACACATACATAGACATATACATACACATAGACATATACATAGACATATACATACACATAGATATACACATACATATACATACACATAGACATACACATACATACACATACATACACATATACGTACACATATACATATACATACACATATACATATACATACACATACATACACATACACATACACATACATACACATATACATATACATATACATATACATATACACATATACACATATACACATGCATATACATATGCATATGCATATTCATATACATATACATATACATATACATATATTATAAAAAAATGAGTTAAAAAAAAAAAAACTGGTTATTGGATAACCAGACCAAATCCATATTTCTGGTTATCCAATAACCGGACATTTTTTTCAATTCCGGGAATTGGGTAACCGGAAAAAAAAAATTCGGTTACTGGGTAACCGGATTGGGTAATTTTCGATTTTCATCGATGCTTCGGTTAGTTTTTGTAATTTGATTTAATTTTTGGATATAAATAAAAAAATCGGTGAATAACAAATATTTACTAATAGAAATAATCATATCTTTCTGATCTAGAGAGAAAATGATATGTACTAATAGAAGTAACTTTTGTGTAGTGAAATGATATGTAGAGAATTTTTCTTTGTTAAAATGATTTCCACCATTTAGAAAAAATTCTTATTTTAATCATTTAATCATATCTTTATCAATTTTGTTTCTTTACAGATCATTTCTCATCTAAATCGTTTAATGACCTGTCTTCCTTGTGGAGAAAATTAGAAATTAAATTCAACGATACTTTAAAAAAAAAATCATGTTATATTTGATCCTTTTTTTTCATTTATTGTTGTTTCTTTTATTGTTATTTATTATTTGGATTTTTTTTTCATTTGTCTTTTATTTTCATTTATATATATTTTTTCTTAATTTTGTGTGAATATCAAACAAAAATATCTCTTTATATTCTATTCAATCTTATAATATGTTCCCGTTGCAACGCACGGGCACGATACTAGTAAAATGTTATATAGGTTAAAATTGTCCAATTATTTATATTACGTTACGCATTTCATTACAAAATTTGTTCAAGTAATGATACAACTTCATAAAGTCCTACTTGAATTGTTGCTAATGATGACATCACAAACTATAAGCTACTCAGTGGCGTAGTCAAAATATTAAAATTGAAAGGGATGTTGAAAAATATTATTTTTTGTAAAAATAAAAAAAAAATTACAGAGAAGACTTAACTTCTTTCTTTTTAATTTTCTATTTAGAGCGTAGCAGATTCGATGGACATCAATCTATTTTTGGTTCGATTGGCTTAAAGACTTTTCAATTCGTTTTAAAATATGTGCACAAAAATAAAACAAGTGCACACAAATATTAAAACTTAGTATACAAATATTAAAGAAAACCAAACGATCTTAAAGCCCATCAAATTTAAAAAATAAATCTGATGCCATTTCAGACTTACTCTGCACTAATTTTTTCTCTACTTGAAACAATTAGTAGTAATAAATAAGTATTATTTTTCAAGGAAGTTTTTGGCAGTGGATAACAAAAGCATGGCGTATTTAACCAATATCATTTAAGCATCAATTTTTACACAAAGTTATATAGTTTAAAAAAAATGCTAGTTAACTTGGTAAGTGTTATATTTTTACACGTATTAATTTACTGTTTCTCTACTCCTTTTTACTTGGCGCATAAGACTAAATTGGGATACATCATACAGCTTTGTCGAAGTTATTTATTTTTAACAATGTGTGCCTACCCACCAGAATATCATAAATTATCCCAACAAAAAGAAACAATCTGATAATTGTAATTTAAGGTTTGTGTGGGGGCATCCTTGAGCAATGTGCAGTAACTTGGAGAAGATCCTTGGAATCATTCCTCATTCCTTGACCCCTCTCATGTGATGTCTCACCGCCTGGCCTTCCCCATAGCTTCAGGGAAAAAACATGCTTGCTTCTCCATTCCTTCAAAATGGAAATATCCGTTTCAATGAGAATTCTGTTGATTTTTATAGTTTTAAGAAAAGTCAACTGTTTAATATAGGGTCTATAAAAATATTTCTTAATTTGTAGACCAAAGAAAAATGGAATAAATTATGAGGAAATAATATATCATAGTGATAGCTATTATCTATTTATAGAAATTCTATATAGTAACTATTTGAATAGTTTACTAAAATTATACAGGAAACTTATCCTGATCAGAATGAGATTAGCAAAAATTTAATAGAGTTTAATGAAACAAAATTAAATGGAATAGATTTAAAATTGAATTTTTTTGATCAAAATCAAATGGGATGAACAATAATTCATTAAAAAGGTTTATGAAATACTCAATTAATTGACTAGAATAATTACCATTGTTATCGAACCCCTAACAAAATTATGAAAAAAAAAATGATTACACGATACTAAAAAATAAATAAATATAGATCATATCGATAAAATAAGGAAGAAATTTACTAGTGAGTGATTTCCAATCAACAAATATTTTTTCGCTCAATAATACTTCAGTTAAAAAAGAATACGATAAAGATTGAGAGATTCTTTTACCGGTATAACTCATTTCCTATGAAATATCAATTCTTTAAGTGCGTTTTTTGTTTAGAGTTCAAATCTCATAAATTCTTTTTTTTTTTCGTCTTTGCTTTTCGTTCCGATCACTTTCTTTTGATCCTATGTCTTATTTTGAGGCATTTTAATAGTTGCTTAATTATGCTATAGTAATGGAGGCAAAGTTTTACACCACCAAAAATGAATTTAGTTTCATCCATATTTTTGTTCCAATATTTGTGTTCAATATTCATCTACAGAGTACATAAGGACATGGATGTCTCCATTTTCTATGGAAATGGAGATCCGTCAATTCAAGCAATAAAAGCAAGGAAAAGTCGCTAGGCGACCACTGTTTCTTCATTTACTCAGAATATGCTCTTATACTCCCAAGTCCAAGAAACGAAATGTCTCCTCTCCAATTATACACACTCAAATGGAGAATCATTGATAGATCTGAACCGTAGATTTAATATCTGACGGTAATAATCAACTACTACGTAAATCTCCCACATCCTATCCGGTCTGCTGGGAAACGTCAGAATTTCATCATAACCGTCCAATTTTAAACTGAAGTCCAGATCTGTCTAGGATTCTTGATTAGAGTTCGTACCACGGAGAGGATCCAAATCCTCTTCTCTCCCCTTCATAATCGTCCAATTTTATACACGCTTAGCATATGCTCTCACATATTCCATAACCCGTCACCTCCCTCTCTCTCTCTCTCTCTCTCTCTCTCTCTCTCAACCTTCTTCATGCCTTCCCCCCCTATAATACCCTTCACGACTCATGTAAACCTTTATTACAAATCTTTACTATACTACCGACACCCACTACCTACTTACTCTCCATCTATAGATCTTTAGAGTGAGAGATAGAGAGAGAGAGGGATGAAATTTGGAAAGAGGTTGAAGAGTCAGATAGAAGAGAGTTTTCCTGAATGGAGAGACAAATTTCTCTCCTACAAAGATTTAAAGAAACTGCTACGGGATATTTCGCCTGACAATCCTTCGCCTCAGGCTGAGGCTGCGTTCATACAACTTTTGAATTTGGAGATTGAAAAGTTCAATACATTTTTCCTTGAGCAGGAAGAAGAGTTCGTTATCAGACAAAAAGTGAGCAGTATGCAAACCGAAACATGTAGCTAGTTTGTATTCATATTGCAGTAGATATTTTATTTCTAAACAGATTTCATGCTAGGTAATCGGTCTAATTATGAGAACTATTTTCATTTTTGCCCAGCTGATTGATACAATTAATTAATTAATTACCGACTCAATCGTTCAATTTGATTTTAGCTAGCTTCTAATCATACTTGAAAACATATGCACTCCCTTCTTTTATCTTTCTGGTATACATTTTCAGTTCAGTGTATAATTTGAACTGGCATTCATAGCCGTATTTTATTTTTTTGAAGAAAAGAGAACTTGTTGATACAGAAACAACTTCTCTCTCTTGTTAAAATGGATTTACAGTAAGGAAGTATTCTTATATCCTTTTTTGTGTATTGATAATAGGAGTTACAAGAGAGGTTAAAGAGAGCAATGGATGCCAACGGGCCAGAGGCTACCCGCCCGTCAGAGGCAGAGTATGCGGTGGAGATAGCTAGCATACGAAAAGATATAGTGAACTTTCATGGTGAAATGGTTTTACTGCTTAATTATAGCAGCATCAACTACACAGGTACTCCCCTGTTTAAAACTTTGCTACTTTTGTGTAAACAATTTCCATTAAATTCTTCCACCAATAATGTTCATTACTTCCTCTACTACAACCAACTTAAAGAAATAATAATAATTAGTTTACTTGATACCAATATTGTATTATTGTGTCATAGAGTATGGAAGATAGTACTGTATACAAGATTTAATAACAGCCTAAGCAGCTGAATTAAACAGCAAAATGAGTAGTCCACCGTACCAGACAACAACTTACTATTAAGGATTACAATATGAGATCAGGCTACTATATCAGTATGTTAGGTCCTGTACTCATTGCAGCCTATATGGATTGTATATCAGCCAGACTTAGATGTTGGTCTTGTACCAAGTATGGATATTCCAGCACTGGACCTGATAGATAATTGGTACATAAATCCTTTACCAAAAAATTTCTAGGGTACCTAACCAATCATTTCCAGAACCATACCATTTCATTCACTTCAAATAGATGTATCAATCGTTTCCGATACACATCCTACATCACTCAGGTCTCGCCAAGATCTTGAAGAAGTACGACAAGCGTACCGGTTGCCTCCTGAGATTACCATTTATAGAACAAGTACTAAAGCAGCCATTCTTCACAACTGAGCTCATCTCAAAACTCGTCAAGGACTGTGAGTCCATGATGGAGGCAGTATTCCCTGCTTCAGCGGGCCCCGCTGAACGGAAGGAAAGAGAAGCATTAATCATGGCTGAGCAGAGCATATTTAGAAACACAGTTGCAGCTCTCATGACCATGCAGGAGCTGAGGAAAGGGAGCTCCACATACGGGCATTTCTCTTTGCCGCCACTTGAGTTGCCCGACTCTGAGTCAGACTGGCTCCACTCTTTTAAACCCGCCTCGCCAATTCCCATTCAATGATCAGTGGTGTAGATATATTTATTTATTGTCAATTAAGTACTAGTTCAGACAGTAGAGAGGCAAGATGTCTGACCTTGCCAAAAAGCTAGTAGCTATAATTTTATTTCATTTTCACTTTTAGTTTTAACTTTTGTGTATTGTTTAATTTTGTTGTTACTAAAATCCTGACTATTAGGTGGCAATAATGTAAGGATGAGATGTGTGCTGAATATATACGATGCTTGTACAATTATTTGAGTAGAGAGTTGCTATACTTACCTTGATTAATGAATCATTTTTTCTTTGAATATGTAATTATGTTATGAAACATTGAGCTATGTCAAATAGTGAATTTAAAGTGGAAAAATAATCACTTCAAATTTTACGTCTCTTTAAACCTAATTATATTGCAGGTTAAGTTTCTCCTTAGATCTAATTATACATTGTTAATGTATCAGTTCATACAGGCCAGAACTAAACCTGTACGAGTGTGGTACTGACAATTTTATAGTATCTATTTCTTTCTGATCCAAAGGTTTTCCTTACCTTTCCAGCCAGGTTTGGTACTGATATGCAAGGTACTGGTATGATAATCCATGAGCAAAAATATGTACATGAGACTCAAATCTGATATTTGTATTAATAATGGTGCCTCACTCAGAAGAAAAATGTACCTCAACTGCTTTCACAACCTTATCATTAAATTTTATACATTTTCAGTCGTTATCAAAAAAATATGACCATAATGTATGGCATCTCATGAAATGTTGGCATATGCCGCAAGCATTGATAGTTTATTCTCTTAACACGCAGTAAATTATACTAAAGCCATCAAATATCTTATATTAAGTGATGAGGTGCCACTAGCACAATAGTGAGCATCTGCTAATGTCATTTTAACTAATTCCCTAATCAAACCCAATTTAATTAATTCTTTCAAGAAAGTAAGGTGATGTATGTATTAAGTTTTGTAATAGAGCCCCTCAATTTTAATTCTGTAGAATTCATAGTTTTATCAGCTAGTCAAAAGACCAAAATAACAATGAGAAATGGACAAAAAAGAAATATCAACAGCAAATTAAATTAGTATATAAATAAATATAAATCTACCATAAAATTCAAATCTGCTGACCTATTAAGACCGTTCAACATTTGAAGTTTTGAACAGTTTGTACAGAATGATTCTCAAACTTCACTATCATTGATGTCTTGATGAGCTGGAGGCATAAATAGAAAAAAAAAAGTACATAAAATGAACAATTAGTTATAGAATAATAGAACAACTATAAGCAATAACAAAAGCTAATTAAGACATCAAAATTACAAACTTGGAATATTATCTGGTTAGTGGTACTGCTGCTATTCTCCCAGTGAAGAGAAGTACCGAGAAATAAACCTAGGGTAAAAATAAATTTAAAACAAAACTAGACCCAGAAGAAATTATTGCACTGATATAATACCAGTTTGATACAGTACTGGTTCAGTATATTAAACTTTTGGCAGCCTATAATCTATATAATAACTTACTGAGCAGAAACCATTTGTTGGAAATGTACCGGTACAGCTAACTGAATCAATGACCATTGCAAATAGTGAAAGTCCATTTACATAGATTCATTTTCTGTAAAGTTAAAGAATATGATACAGTGAGTATAGTTCACTTTTTAGATCACATAAGTCATCACATCTCATATGACGATGCTTACGCAGATATAGCTTTTCTTTCTCAGTATTAAGGGGATATGCTGTATTTGGAAAAACGAAGCTAGCATATTCCATTTAATTGTGGTTAGGAAAGCGACTCACATGCATTACTTACCCTGACTGGAAAATGACCCTATGTTGGACCAAAAATACTCAACACAGATTTGCACAACAAAAAGTCTGATTCAAGCTTTCTCAAATTGTATTTTAGAATAAAGAAAAAATTATGATTATGATTTGAGATGTAAAATAAAGTGGACTCTGTACCAAGACAAGAATGGGATGGTATAAAAATTTTCGGTAAGCAGCCTCTTTGGGCTAAATGAACGGGCTTAAAAGCATGGATTGGAAACCAAACTAGACTTTGATCAACAATAATTGATAGCTTGTCAATTGATGCTGGTCTGGTAAGTTATGAAATCAGATTGGAACTTGGGGTGCATAAAGATTGATTAAACAGAGATATTGTTGCACCTATTAAAGTTTACACACGTAGGCCACGTCAGGAGCAACAGGATACTACAACTTAGAATTGCCACAGCATATCTCTTCTATAATTAGAAATATATAATAATAAAGGATCTGCATATCCTTGACAATCTTTATTATTTCGCTGTTTAATTTAATTACCTTAGAAAAAGATTATCATATCTTCACTATTTTGTTTCATTACCTATTTATATGTAAGAAATTACAAGAAAGGGATATAGAAAATTGCCAATTTCTCTCTTCTTCTTTTCTGTCTCTTCCTCTCTTCTTCTTTCTGCCTCTACTGCAGCTATCATCCTTACAGATATTATTATTATAAAAAACTTCATGATAAACCAAAAATTAATCAGGGACATTGGAAAAGACTCAAATGGTTTTAGAAGAAAAAAAAGGGGGGAAAGACTCAGCTGGTTTCCAGTAAAAAAAAGGTCATGAAAAGGACTCAGCTGATTTCAAAAGAAGATTTGCCCCATACAAGCAATAGCAAAACTATGTTACAAGATATTGTTTGTTTGTAGCATAATATATTCTCACTATCATAGTTGACACAGTTTATCAGCATTTAAGCATCAAAATTTGAAATAAAAATCTTGTACATTATTTAATGACAAAAACTTATATAAAAACATATTATTTTGAAATACTTTAAAATAATAAAATAAGGCATGATAAGACACCTATGCACGAATTGGTATTATATCTCTATTTAACAAATCACCTCCATTAGGCTGGTTTGGATTTAGCAACCCAACTTTCAAAAGAAAAAAAAAATCACTATGAGAACTCGAGAAGTTTATCCAATATTTTATAATTCCATCCTACTAAATTACGCGACTTAAGGATTGCTAAACTTGTTGTTATTAACTTTAAATTAGCAACTTAAAAATTTGCTAAACCTTTTGTATTTAACTTTGAGTGAGGCTATGGTGCTTTGCATAACACACATTGGTCCGTACTTTGGATCGATAATCTACATATTCATAATCCAAACGGTCGATCTAAATTGTTCAACCTGATCTCTACTCTATATGAAAATGTACTTTGCAGACTAAATTTCATATTTTATGAAAATGGGCTATCTCGGCCTTTATGTAAAAAAAAAAAATGCTACAATATTCCTCTGAGATGCTCCTCAAATTAGTACAAAAAATTTAACTTAAAGTTCTGATATATAAAAAGAAAAAAATAACTAAAAGAGTGGTACTTGAGCTTAAAAGACAAACTGTAACGACCAAAAAAATAAAATAAGCTAAATTTGATTCCTATATGATACTATGAGAGTATAACACTATTACAGAAATTGCAAACCTAAAATTGACAGAATAAGAGCCTACTTGAATGAAGGTACTATAGAATCTCATTTTTATTTCCCATACATAGTATAGTAAGAAAAAAAAAAATCTTAAAAATTAACCAAAATTTAGGTGTTTAGGAAATCTCTCTTAAGACTTACCAGATTCCGTAATAATGCGTTAACGAATGCAACTGTGTTTCGCTGAGCCCCAATCAGAATGCAACTGTATTTCCCTGTGCCAAACTGCCAGGAGAGAGAGAAAGGTAAAAGGCTATCGGTGAGTTGGTGATGGCATTGGTGCCAACCTAGTGGAAGAGACGAAGAGTACAGAGATAGTACTGGACCTGAACAGACTTCTTAATTTTACTTTTTGAGGATTGGGCTTGAATAGAAGTGTCATGTCATATCTGTCAACGGGCCCATGAATGGGTCCGGATCTCCTAAAGTAACCCAATATTTGGGTTTGGATCGAGACCGTCCGATTCAAATCCATCGCTTGAAATTGTTCCGCGATTCGAATTCATCTCTCATAATGTGTGCGTCCACTTCAGATAGATTATACGAATTCGAATTACACGGTCCCGATTTAAAACTCAAAAATTGAGTTACTTCACTGATCTGAACTCCCCATGAATATGGTACCTCTTAAAAAATTAAATTGGTAGGCAGCCGTTATCTCATTTTTTGAGTTCGTTATATTGACACAGATATTAAAGAGATTTTTGTATTATGTTACAGAGTACAGACTTGATCCGAATTTATCCGAGGGATTCTGATCGGACGATTAGGGTATAATGCAAGATCTGCTACAGAAACAAGGCTTTCGGTTAAATTTTTATTACCAAAAGAAGAATTCAGTTGTTTTCCGCTTTCGGAGAAGGAATTGTGTTTTTATGTTTCTAAAGTAAAAAAAAAAAAAGGCTCCCTTCTAGTTCTTCTGGGTTATTTTTTTCTTTTTAGTTGTGCTAACTTGTCGAATGTTTTCTATAAAAAAAAAAAGAAAAAGAAAAAAAGAACCAGTGACAAGGGGCCCGCAAATTAATTCCTGACACATCTTTGCTTCAAGAAGTATTTAAAAAAAAAAACAAAAAAACAATAATCGATATCAAGTCCTCTTATCAGGTTGTATACTTAAAGGTGGACAATATATAATCAACACATCAAAATAAAAATAAAAATAAAAATAATGAAAGCTAAAGAAATAGGTATATAAAGACACTACCGTATAGAGGAATCATTGGAAACCTCTCATGCATGCGTTCCATGAACCCAAAGTTGACATTATATTGTATAATTAGTTTCCAACTAACACCATTAATACACAACTCGTGCGCTGCATAACTGCTTGCAAATAATTCCAGCAGATGTATCTCTTAACAATTATACATGTCTTGTTTGATTGCTACTTAAATTTAACGAGAACTAAATTGTTTACTTTATATTTTATATTTTTTTTTAGAAAGTCATATTTTACATGAGGAGTATTCAAATGTCTCCATTATTTGTGCCTCCACCATACCTTTATTTTTAAAAGTTTTAGTAAATCAAAATTTAAATCATAAATGTCAAAATAAAACAGTTAAATGTGATCTATGTTATTTTCTCTATGTACTCATAAAAAATATCACATTTTGATTTTGTTTTTATGTGAATTAATCATTTGAAAAATTAATGTTTAGAAATTATTCATATTAGTACGTTTTTACAAGCTCTTGATGACAATCAAAACAAAATTGAAATATCATAATTTTATGCGCGTGCATAGATAAAATAATGTAGATTATATCCAACGGTTTTATTTTGACTTTTAAGTTTTAAATTTTGAGTTATTAAAGTTCTTAAAAATGGAGGCATGATGGAGGCATTTAAACCCTTCTCATTTTACATTTTGTTTAGCAGTTTAAGTCGTGACTTAAATTAATCCATATGGAGGAGTAAAATATCAGAAAATGAATCTCTATCTATGACAGTGAGCCCTACAGACAAAATATATGTGGAGTAAGTTAGTATGTCTAAAGAGGTAAAGTAACTTATCCTAAATTAATTCACATCTTATTCCATCTTACTAATTCTTTTTTAATTCTCATTTGACACCTCACGTGTGAAGTAAGAGATCAAATTTACTTCACCTGTTGTTCCACAATAAAAACTGACATATATTTATTAGGAGTTTGATGTATATATGTAACTAAAGTTTTATAAACAAAAATCTTCAAACCCTACAATGAAAACAAGTAATTAAACGGAAGTAATTTTATGGCAGGAAAGGAGATAGTTGAAAGTGTTCACTCGTTGATCTATTTACATAGCGTTTTAAACTATACACACAAAAAAAAAAACGAATTATGGAATTAATTTACCTTTGACCTTTTATCATTAACGCCTTTGATTATTTTTTTCTTGGTTTTGTTATTGGTTCTGTTGAACTATTAATTTCAGCATCCTGCGTAGCTTTGTTTTAAGTTTGTTTAATTAGTGAATAGACAGCTGAACTAAATTAACCCGTATTGAAATTTATTTATGTCTAAATCGACACTCATGCATATCATCTAGATTGACATTTAATGAGAGAGATTTAGCCTATTTTTTTAATTTAATTTAATTTTTTAGTGGTTAAAATTTTACTTGGTCATTGCGGAGACTTAGACCACACATTTATGTATTTTACATTATAGTCCTTCCAATCTAAATTTTCTGTTCCATCCTAGGCAGAGAGGCCTGGAAGAATACGCTGGAAGATCATTAGCAGGCCATTTTTATTGAATATGATTATGGTAAATTCATATGATTGGTTGCATGTCCCTTTTGGATCAATTCTTTAGTGGTCTCCCAAATTCTAATTAATAATTGTTATTTTTATTAGTTTCTTTTATCGTTGATGCAATCTCATATGTAAGACATGCGAGGCTTACAGCAGCTGGCACCTCTGTTCTCTTGATCTATATTTACAAAGTCAAGTTCCCTGTAACAAAGTACTTATTTTATTAATTCCTATCTTGTTCCTTTTTCCAGCAAGACAAAATTTTCTTCTCCTCCTCCACCTCCTCTTCCCAATTGATCTGCAAGAAAAAAACTAGATAATATACTATTGGGAAAACCAGAGGAAATAAATGGCAGGAGATGAGGGCAGTGAGTTTTACAACATTATATCGATACTGTCTGGAGATACGCGTGATTATCTTGTTTTTAACAATGGAGATGAGGTAAGATATTTTTGTTCAAAGAAGAAAAGTAATGACTAATGACCAAATAGCTTAGGTTGTTTTCTTGGTGATAATAACATAACTCAATTGATTATAATCATTAATGCGAAAAACATCTTCTAATGTTGAAATAGTTTACAGCAAGTATGGTCACAAGCTCTATATGTTTGAGCAAAATTTTAAATTGCATCAAGCATAACTTCTGCTTAACAAATTTCTGCCTAAGAGAACATGTCAGTTATAGTTCCTTCCAGTTGACTAATTACTAATTAGAGCATAATAATCAACCAAGCAATTCTAGAAAATTTGTCAGTTTACATAGTTAGAAGGAAAAGAGAAAGCTATGCATAGTTTAGTCTAGATAGGAGATGTTATCTGGATTATTTAATTGTAGCGAAAAGAACTTCAGATTATATTTTGTTTTCATTTATAAACAAAACAAATATGTTCCTCCGGTATCATATCTGTATACCCATACTAGGATCTATCCTATTGACATCCCTGAGAAATGTATATGGAATTTCAGGTGAATATAGCGGATCTCAATACATCGATCCTCGGTCTCTACTTCTCTGCATCGTGGTGCCCCCATTGCAAGAGCTTCAATTCTCAACTAACTAAAGTCTACAATGACCTAACCTCAGAAAACAAAGGCTTCAATATTGTGCTCATTCCCCTTGATTGGACCGAAAAAGAATTTAATGAATATTTCTCAAGGATGCTTTGGCCAGCCGTCCCGTTTTCAGATTGGGAAACCCGTCAACGGTTAAGTGAATTATTTAAAATCACCGGCATTCCGACACTCATTATTCTCGATGGGAAGAACGGGCGCTTGGTTTCGAATGAGGCAGCTGAACTCGTGGTAGAGTATGGTATTAGAGCATATCCATTTACACTAGAGAGAGTTAAAGAGCTCAAAGATGAGGAGGAAACAGTGAAAATGAATCAGACTCTGAAGAGCTTGCTTGTTTCTCCTGAGCGAGATTATGTGCTGTCAAGCAAGGGAAATAAGGTATTTTAAGATGATTAAGTCACTTACATTAATGACCTTCAACTATTTATAATGAATTAATTCTTAAGCTTTTATTTGTATTTTTCCCTGATAAATTATCTTTGTAATAATCAGGTTCCTGTTGGTGAACTTGAAGGAAATGTTGTGGGCTTGTACTTTGGTCTCAGTTCTAGCAATCAATTCACTTCAACTCTATCACAATTGCATGAAAAGCTCAGGGAGAAAAATGAAAAATTTGAAATAATATTGGTGCCATCAGATGAAGAGAGGTCAACCTTCCATGAAAGCTTTTCAACTACACCATTGCTAACAGTTCCATTGAAGGACAAGAGCATAGAATACCTCATTGAGTACTTTGAAGTCAGCAATTTTCCTAAATTAGTAATGATTGGATCGGATGGGAAGACATTGAACCCTAATGCAACTGAGATTATTGAAAATTACGGAGTAGAGGCGGTGCAGTGGTTCCCATTTTCAAAGGAGAAATTAAAGATTATAGAGGAGGTCGAGAGGACCAAAATGGAATTGCAATCGCTCGAGTCTCTTCTTAGTTACCGCAAGCTCGATTATGTTGTGGGCAAAGATAGGAACAAGGTATCAAGACTATATACATATATATTGCTCTGTTTTTTATTATATGCTGACAATTATATATACAAATCAAGGTTTTCCTAGTAGTAGTAAGAAGCTAAACTAATATATGTATTTTTTTGGTT
The DNA here is from genome assembly GCA_033356055.1 of Carex pumila. Taxonomy (NCBI): domain Eukaryota; kingdom Viridiplantae; phylum Streptophyta; class Magnoliopsida; order Poales; family Cyperaceae; genus Carex; species Carex pumila. Next base: position 140,598 of record JARJHM010000152.1, on the reverse strand, counting down.
TTACATAATTGTAGGTACCGGTGTTGGATCTTGTCGGAAAGACTGTGCTTCTCTACTTCTCTGCAGAGTGGAGCAGACCATGTCGTGAGTTCCAATCAAAGTTAATTAGCTATTATGATGAAATTAAAAAAAGGCAATCTCCATTTGAGATAGTCTTTATCTCAAGCGACCGAGACCAAAGCTCCTATGAAAACTTCTTCTCATCCATGCCTTGGCTCGCACTTCTCTTTGAAGATTCAAGAAAGAGTCCGTTAAAAAAGACATTAAAAATTAAGTCTATCCCTTCTCTTGTTGTCATTGGTCCCAATGGAAAAACCGTCTCAAAGGATGGAAAAAAACTGCTACTGACATATGGTGCCGATGCATTCCCATTTACAGATGAAAGAATTGAGGAGTTGAAAATGTCTTCACGGCGAAGTGAGGTAAATTTCAAGGAGTTAGCTACAAAGGGAGAAGAAAAGGGAACCATGGATAATCTTGCATTTGATCTGATCGACAAAATTGCCTCAATGATACCCAATAAACTGCAACACGAGTTGCATGAGGAGCATGGATTAGTACTTACCAGATTGGATTCTGGTGATGGCTATTGTTGTTATGAATGTGAGCTGTCGTGTGATCGGTGGTCGTATCATTGTAACGAGTGCAACTTTGATTTGCATCCTTTATGTGCACTGGATTCAATAGAGTGAGAATGAAATAGATACCCATGATTTCTACGTATCCAGTATTATGGTTTTCACTATGTAGGAGACTGGACATAGTTCAATTGAAATTTATGACCTTTTTGACAAGAAAATAGTTATACAAATATCCAATAAATAGTTAATAATTGACTAAAAATATTTTGGGAAAGACTGTTACATTCCTTGGGATATGAAGTTTATATGAACAATATCTGTGTCATGTGCTTTTATAGCACGTGATATATTAAGTTTATTCTGGAAGTACAGCACTTGTACAAATTACAAAATACTCTCTAAAAGTGACAATTGTAATACACAGTTAATTTTAATTTTCCTTTTGGGCTTGAAATTAAAGACGGGTCAAAACTGTAACACTAGTCAAAACCAATTTGAAAGCAGTACAAGCTTTGGAATAATAAATTAATTAAAAAGCATGGATGAAAAAGTTCTCTTCTGTGTAAGCTTTCAAAACTGAATCAGTTTAATTTGCTTGGCGTGACCAATTCTGAAGCCTTTTGTTTTGATTTCCATTCTTTATGTAAATATATAGCATATGGGGGTTAAAATGAATATAAAACAGTCGGGACCCCATCCGCACTTGTGACAACCAAACAGGCCCTTACAAATTCCTGGTTTTGTCTAGAGCTAAGTGCATTGTTTGTTTGTGCTGTTCAACTGAGAAATGAATGAGGGCTGTGCCGCTGGATAGGTACTGACTGAGGTACTTTTTTTGGTACAACACCGGAGTGAGACCCCAGAGATGGAATTTCTTTATAAATCAAAACAAAACCAAATGATATTTACATAAATTGACACGAATGCAAGATAATGATCAAAAGTTAAAAACTATGTAAACTACATGCTCTTTGGTTCCAACTTTAAACCTTATTTTCTTTTCTATACTAAAAACTTTACACATTGCTGGTAGAACACAATCAGCAATTACAGCCAGAAATTGCTATAAATTTCTGACAATCATATTTAATTTTTCTCAAACAGCCCACAAGAACCTGGCTACTCTCTTTTATCCTCTTCGTCCAAATCAGTAACCTTATAAATTATCGAGTCACTTCTGAGAATGACCTTAGTGTCTGGTGACATTGAGTAGCTCCAATTTTCTCTAAAACTAAATGATCCATGTCTAGCAGGCGAGTGCAATTCCTCATAGTAGAAATCCTCATACCCATCTTCCGAGTACGCGAACCTATTTATAACAAAGTTTAGAAAAAATGAGAGATGCTAATTTCCAGCATTGTAAAAAATTGGCAGCCAGTTAAAATTAAAACTGATATGATGATATATTATAATATGCATATTGCTACTGTTAGCAATAAAAAATTTCCTACTTCATAAAGAATTACATTTTTTTCATTTATTTATCAGTCCAGAACTGTTGGACTGGGTAAGGTGACCTAACTGATATTAATATGAGTCGGACCCATCACCAAAAATTCTCAGGTACAGATTCTCAGTTTTGTGGGTCAGTTTTTTACTACATTGCACTATCAATTTCCCAACATGAGCATAATAATAGCAAGCAATTATTGATAACAAGTGATAATTTTTATTTTCCTTTTACCTTGTGGAGTTCTGTGATGGGGCCCACAAGCTACAAATGACACAGAGAACTGAGAAGGAGATGACTTGCCATAGTGCAGGAATTACCCATGTGGTTTGCCACTTCTGATTGTATATATCAGTTGTCCTGAAATATACCTATGGGAGAAAAGTAAAACTGTGTTAATTTACTATATATATCAAAATAGAAAATGGACAGAAATAGAACTAGCTGGCCATTTTTTTAGGTGTTTATAGTACACTGATGCATTAAAATTGATTGATGCGCTAAACATAAGCAGGTACCAATGCACTTGAAGTTATCACCTAATAGTGGAGACAACATAGTGAAAACTTAATGCAAAAGAAGTTTTAAGAAAAGAGTAAAAATGGCTTGCCTCAAAACCAATCCAGCCGAGGGATACAACTGTGGCTGCTACAAGAGCAGTGGTGAACTTCCTATAAATCTCTAATTTGGCTGTCATTCTCCGTGCCTATTAGAAAAAAAAACATGTTCAGCATAGTTCTTCAATCTTCATGAAAAGTTAAGTAAACTATATGTATTATCCATTCAACAAAATACAATAAACCAAAAGGCATTTTTTTCTACTACAGGCTATAATACAAGATCAAGTTCCTTCTAGTTTTGTAAAATGTGGTTTTAATATGACAAAAAGAACTTGTAGAATTACAGGACTGACACCAATGTCCTAATATCTTGGTTGTGCCGCTACTATTGGTTAGAGGTACTAGACATCATGAGTAAAAGAAATGTTTGGAAACAAAATAAGAAATTTGAAATTTCATTGTTTCGGATGGACACTGGTACCATATATGCTGGCCAGAGGGCCCGATTACAGAATTGCTATTGCTATTGGTAAACAGGCCTTTGTTGTATATTTCAAATTATCAGCAAAACAGATTAAGACCTGGAGTTTATTCAAAGTCCGTAAAAGTGAGGTGAAGATCCAAATGATAAAGAGAGCATCCATCATTGACACAGGAAGAACAAATAACAACTTGGCCTTGGTCGATTGGTCGCTGACAGCCCCCACATTTTCCACCACCTCCAAAACCTCCGATGCAACAAAGAACGTGCCACCGAGCAGCAATACCTTACTCGTGATACCACCAAGCGTCGGTTTGACAACTCCAAAACCCATAGAAACCAAAAGTATCAGAACTCGTGAAATTGTCTTTCGGACTGTACCAAAAGTAGCCGCCCAAAACGTAGTCCCAGCAGGTCTAATACCGGTCATATTGAACTCTGCATAGTCAAAGTACCACAAAGTGGTCTCAAGCATGCCGAGAGTTATGACAAGAGTAATGCAATTTTGCAACGGCATCACCTCACGCCAGAACAAGGAGTACTGGTAAAACCAATAGGCCCCCAAAGCCACAAATGCTAGAGAAATAAGTCCGTAAAACACCATCAGAGGCGCCATCCTTCCTGGGAGGTAACCCGACTGGTTTTTCCATATGGTTTTCCCTTCTATCAAGACCCCTTCTAAATCCGGATCGCAATAAATAAAGTACAAGTTGTACATGCCGGTCTGAGCAATTCTGATTGTTTCCGATGGGAGATTTGCCTCTGTCTCGCTGGGTTTAAATGTGGCAGTGAGGAGTTGAGGCCAGTTGTTGGAGTGGTTAGAGGAGTGGTAGATGATGGTTCCCTTGGTGCAAGCACCGAGCATTGACAAGTCGGGTGTGCAGCAGATAGCTTTTTGGCCACCATAAGTTGAACCACCAAGAGTGTCACGGTCAAGAATTTCGAACATGATGGCATGAACAGAGGAAGATTTGTTGAGTGCTGCGGATTCGTTGGACCTCTTGAAAGTGATCTTCTCAAACCTGATTTTATTTAAAATATGATCAAGGCGGCAAGGTAAGAATTGTGAAATAGATACAACAACATAATCTCTTTTATTTAAATAGCGATTATGTTGCTCCTAATTCAAGAGGTTCTTCTGAGATAGATAGAGAAATCCTGGTCTTAAATGAACAAAATCGAAGGCGGTGATCATAATTTCAGGAAAAAAAAAATAAGACGAGCTTTGTAAAATTACCAAAAATGTAACCATAAAAAAACAAGCATACAGGAAACACATATCAAGTTTAAATTAACAGCTGTACCGAATGAAAGAACCAGCGGCATTTGGATCAGATGAGTTGAAAAAAAGACGCGAGGCAAAGAGACCTTCACTGCCTCCATGGAGAACAAATGCATTTCCACTACTGGAGAATTTTTTACCTTTATAATCGTGCACAGATGCTTTCGTACAAAGAGATTGGAGACATAGAAGAACCGCCATGAGCGGTACCACTGATGATAGTTTAGACGCCATTGGAGAAGAGATGGAAGGAGGATTACACAGAGGGAGACAATGAATCTTTTTTATAAGTTGGATCTAGGAAGCAGAAAAGGAAAGGAGACTATTTTTTTTTCTTCATAATTTACAAACTAGGGATTGAGAATTGAACTAGTGGCAAAGCAGAGAAAGATATATAAATAGTGTTGACTGAGTTTTGTTTAATGGAAATTGACTTGTAGACATTGGGAGAAGGATTTGTTTGCGTGCTTAGTGGGTTTCTACTTTCTACTAGTTAGTTTATTATGGGTTTGAATTACGGTTAGTCTAGACTCTAGAGAGATACACGTTCAGGGACTGAATGGCAAGATTACCAAACAGCAAGAGCGGAAACAATTTTGTTGAGGTGTTGAAGAGAATTAGTACATCTTTTGGTTGATTTTTCATATAACCTTGCGAGATGATAGAGAAATTGGACAGCAAAACCCATTATATTTTTTGGAATTTAAAAGGTTAATGGAGAGATGCACAGGGACTGAATTGTAAGATTACCAAGCAGCAAGAGAGGAAACAAATTTGATGAGGTGTTGAAGAGAATTAGTACATCTTTTGGTTGGTTTTTCAGATAACCTTGCGAGATGAGAGAGAAATTGGACAGCAAAACCCAATTATATTTTTTGGAATTTAAAAAGTTAATGGAGAGATACACAGTACACAGGGACTGAATTGCAAGATTACCAAACAGCAAGAGAGGAAACAAATTTGATGAGGTGTTGAAGAGAATTAGTACATCGTTTGGTTGGTTTTTCAAATAACCGTGCGAGATAGAGAGAAATTGGACAGCAAAATCCGTTTTTTATTTTTCTATTTCCAAATAATTGGAAACAAGATGGATAATTTTTATCAGATAGATGGGATCTAACCAATCAAGATATTTTCCGAGAACTCATCTTCTTGATTTCATCCTGACTTCATTGGAGAAGAAGCAATGTATTCAATTCAATGATTCGGTTTCATTGATTTATCACAGTGTATGGTTGTTGGTGTAATACTTATAGAAATTAAAAAGACTGAATTACTGCTGCAGTATAGTTAGCATGTCTCATACTAGAACTTAACTAATAATTCGGTTCCATCCATTTTTCAAATTATTTAATTTTTTAATTTCTAAAATTAAAAAAAATGGCAAAACCACACCCCTTTAGCAACCTCTGACCTCTTTCTCACGACTTATAAGAGAGACTATTTTTTGTCGAATTCTTGTAGTGGGGTTTAACGAGGTGCCAACTGCCAAGCGCAAGCTTGACTAGTATTCTAAGAAAAGTTTATAAACCGGTCAAAATTTTGAACGTTAATTAGATAATCTGATGTATTATTACATTAATTTCATGCATGCTCGTTGATTAGTCCATATATATATGTCAATGAAAGCACGACTCCTTCACAGGATTGTTTTTTTTTATTATTATTATTTATTATTATTTTATATATTTTCGGAGATATTCTTATTGCATCGTTAGAAAGTGTTAATTGATTCCGCGGACACTACAGCAAAACGGAATTTCAGCGACTGATATTAGCAACCGGTGGTAACGCCGGTCGCTGATTCTCAATTTTTTCTCAAAAACAAATATTTTCACTCAAATTTTAGCGACCAACTGTATCAGCGACCAGTATCAGCGACCGATGCCAACACTGGTAGCTGAATTTTTTATTTTCACTAAAATTTTGGGGTAAAATGCGCGAGCTCCAAAACCCTTCTTCTCCGCGCCAAAACTCCAATCGGAACCCCAAACCCTTCTCCAAAATTGATCGCCTCTCTCTTCTCCAAACATTTCTCTCTCGCCTCAGACCGACGGCTCAGCATCTCTCTCTCTCGCTCTCTTGCCAGACCAACCAAGACCGAGCCATTTTCTCATGCGACGGTTTACTTTTGACTTGATCAGAGTCGCCTGGCCTCCCGAGCTATCATCGCCATGGCTGGATCTGGAAAGGTGTTTTTTTTTTTCTTTTCTTTGGATGTTGTCCCTGGTTTTTTTTCTTTTCGCCGACTGGTGGGACGAATTTGGGAATTTCGGAAATGTGCATTTGATTGTCATGGTGCAAGATATCTTTGTTGTTTTTCCCTTCGATCTTGGTGTCTTGTGTTATTTTTGGTTGCTTGGCTGTGTTGTTCTTTTTCTGTTTCGTGTTGCTGGTACCAACCCAATACAGTGTTGCTGGTACCGATCCGGTACAATGTTGCTTGATTGTGCTACTCTTTTTCTTAAGAAAAGGTGAAAACATAAAAATTTGAAAGTTGATTTTAATTGTGTTATATTGATTTCATATAAGATTATATAAAATTGTAGTATGAGAAGATGGAGAAAATGATATTTGTATTCTTGCATAGAACTTCAGCTTTTGTGCATGGAAATAATGGTGCTATATTTGTATTTTAATAGTGGTGCTATATTTGTGTATGAAACGTTTTGATTTTATTCACCTTCAATTTGAAGTGTGGAGAAAGTAATCTCGCTTCCTTTTTTTTTCTTTTCCTTTTTCATTACATAACTGATTTGTGAAGTACACCTTAAATCTTCATAACGAAAGAGCAATTTTTTTATTTTACAGGAAGTAAACTTGATTTTGCTCATATTCCAACGATAAAACTAAGAAGTACGGTTATAACGGCTCTATTCAAAATGCGAATTTGAATTAATTAAACAAATATTACATATAATATTACCACTCTACAAGTTATCACTAAATTATGTGTTACAATTGCAAAGGAGGACATTCATTGACATACTCTAAATTAGGATCAACATAATTTTTATTAAATTATCACTTTAATTTTAAATGCAATATGATATATAACTTAATCACCAGCTTTCAGTGTATAAGTAGCGAACTCCAAAATTATAGGATTTAATGTGATGATTTTTTTATAATTATGCATTGATTTGTTACTAATATAACAGTGTATATCATTTTGTGCTTCAGGTGTGTTATGTTGTTTTGTTTTAATCAGTTTAGACTTCTTTGTAAGATACAAGATGATGTTTTATCGGCGATAAACTGAAAAAAAATAACATCAAAAGCTAATTAAAAAACAAATTAATTGATTTAGTGATAAAGACAATGCTCTCCGTACGTATGAAAGATCGATTGCAGGTTCAAATTAAAAAATAAAAAATCTTTGTAAATATTTAATAATTGAGGAGCTTGCTTTAACTTTTACTTTAAAAAAAGACAATAAATTAATTTTCGTTTATACAAAATTGTGTACTATGAAGCCGCAGGCACCGCATAAATGTAAGTAGCGAGTATTATATGGATTTAACCTTACGACTCTTCTCTAAAAAAAGAAAACTCTAAAAAAGTATATAAGGAACATATAGGGCCAGGCGTGACATTATACATTTTTTTCATGTTTGGTTGTGGTCTAAAGTTAAGGAGGTTTAAATTGGTTATTTTAATTTAGGCCGGTCTAAATTATTTATGTTTTGTTGAAGTCTAAAGTTAAATCATAGCTTAAACTATTCCTTGTTTGGTTAGAGTTGGTGGAGGACTGAAGTTTTGAAAACCTAAATTAGTTAATTATTTATAATAAGATACTAATTATATAATATTCATATATTAATAATAACTGTAATATATTATATATTATTATAAAATTTATTTAATATATTAATAATATAAATATTTATTATATATTAATAATTATTATTAATAATAAAATTCTAATTATATAATTATAAACTAATAATAATTATTAATAAAAAGATACTAATTATATAATCTTATTAAAATAATTATTTAATATATTAACAATATAAAATATTAATTATATAATTATATATTAATAATAATCATTAATAATAAGATACTAATTATATAATATTAATATATTAATAATAACTATAAAATATTATTATATTATTATAATAATAATTTAATATATTAACAATATAACATAATAATAATTAATAAAAGAATATTAATTATATAATATTATTATAATAATTATTTAATATATTAACCATATAAGATATTAATTATATAATTATATACTAATAATAATTATTAATAATAATTATTAATAATAATATATTAATTATATACAAATAAAATATTATTATAATCATTCAAGTTAGACCACAGAGTGGAATAAAAATTAAACCACCATGTGAGGTGGTTTAATTTAGGCTGGCTTAAAGATCGGCCTATGCCATCTTAGTCCGTCTCAATTAAGGCACATTTGGTGGAATAACGAGGCCTAAAATCCTTATTCCACTCTTTAGGCCACAACCAAACATGGTGTTTGAGTCTATGCAACTCATATATAGCTAGTTAATGAGTGAGTTTAAGCAAGTTGAGATATATTTGTGTTTGATTCATTAATTTAATAAGTGACCCAAGTTGAGAAGATGATATTGAGTTGATAGCTGTGCTTATACTCAGTTTGTTAAATGCTCGAGTTGACTCGTGCTCATTAAGCGACTCGTTAAGAAATCAAGCTTGTAGGCAATTTGAATTTTGTGAGTGAGGAATTGGGGTTTTTTGTGTGCGTCGGTGGAGATGTCGACAATGATTTACTCATGCTCGAACCCTTCTCATTAGGGTTAGGATTAAGGGTGTGGTGGTGTAACTGGTGTTGTACTGCGGTTGGTGTTGAGTGGTGATGTCGATGGATGTGGTGGCGACACTGAATCTGCTAGGTTAGAGACTTAGGGCTAGCGAGAGTGAGTGAAGTCAGGATTGCAAGTCTGTGAGTATGAGAGAGTAATGGAGTATATATAGACGGAGAAAGGACTGGATTCGCTAGGTTAGAATTGCTAGGTGCATGGGTCCGAGTGTAACTAAGTTGGATTTGAGTTTGATCCAGTTGGAATTGGTTGTGGCATGATTTTATATAATTTAGATCTTAATGAGCGAGTTGAGATATGTTGATGCTCAGTTCATTAAGTTAACGAGTGAATTAATAATGAACAAGTTGTTAGCAAGCTTTAACGAGCGAGTTACAAACAATTTACTCACCCGTAATATAAAGCCATGCGGCTGCATGTTGCTAATTGCTATATGTAACGTTATGCGTTTTGCATTTTGAGTCCTGCCACAGAGGATCCGAGCACAACTATTTTATAACATATGTGTGCAAACAAAGTTTGATCTAAAGACTAATGAGAAGTCCAAGCACAATGTCTATTACTCGCTTCCGATAAATTTGAACTTTATTTTTGCTGTACACTTTGTTATAAAATATAAATACATAGTGTATACATGTAAAAATTATAAAATTGAACCGCATATATAAATCTAAATGCACATATATTATATTTAAAATAATTTTAAGACATTGCTAGTGTAATGATTAGTAATGACAACAATTGAGATAAAGTTAGTTTATCCATTAATCAAGTAATGGAGAGGAACAAAGTTAGATAGGAATTTGACTGAAAAGGACTCCGGCCCTTCCTCCGGGTTCCGCGCTTGGAAGTTGGAAAGCGTGAACGATACGAAGAGCACGTGCGGGAGTCCCCTTACCTCCGGCCTCCGGGTTCCGTCTGCGGTTTTAAATGCACCTGTCTAAAGTACCTGGCCATATCACGTGATTTAACTCCAGTCAACATTGATTGTAATTTATAAACCATTTAATAACAGACTGAGACTGCCGTAATTTCGATTCCGCATGTGCTGTCATTGACTTCGTTTCGAGTCCGAATCCGAATCCTCCCAATCCCAGGTACCTGACTCAAGCAAATTGAAGCGGATGGCTCATCTTAACTCAAAATGGTGTCTATTCGGGAATGGTGCAGGGGGGCTAGAATTATTTTTGCTTTGAGATCCGTGCCAAGTAAAAAAACGATCTTGGACCGTCCGTTTCCAATTTGCTTGAGTTAAGTACCTGGGGCGATCCGAATTCTTCGAGTCCTCGTGCTATGTGTGCCACTCACGTTTGTGCAATCATCTATTCAATTATCATTTTGCATCAAGTAAAACTAGAAAATTTAAATTCATAGGGTTAAATTTTTTTTGGTAGAATTAACTAAAAAAATTAGATTGAAAGAGATAAAATATAAAATGCAACGCGTGATAGTTAAAATTTAAATTCAAGTCTTCATAATTCCAAGGTAGAATTATACTTAATAGGGTTAAAAATATTTTGGCAAAACTAAAAAAATTAGATTGAAAAAGATAAAATATAAAATGCAACGCGTGATAGTTAAAATTTAAATTCAAGTCCTCATAATTCCAATGTAAAATTATACAAGTATATATTTAATATTTTATGAATAGAGTTGGACTATATAAACTAAAAACAAATCGATTTAATTTCAAGATGTATGATTTGCTTTAGATCCACCGTTGTTGTATGATTTAATTTTTTAGTATTTGTTTGATGTAAAAGTAAAATCTTTTGATTCAATTTGACGAAGGGTAAGTAATAGGAGGATAAATTTTTCAAGGGAAGTTTTACGAATTACTTTTAAAAAATTTCAAACAAAATATCACTTCACTAAAATAATTAACAAAATGCTCTTGTGAGTTCCTCATTTCCCTCTCTATTCTCCTCTCTATTCCTATCTTCTATCAGGGCCGGTCCTGAAGAGTTTGAGGTTCAGAGTGAGAGAAATTTTTTAACCCTTTATGTATAAAATTTGTCCGGGTCTTAAAAATTTCAATACCTAATGCATGTTTTCTAAAAGATATTATTTTAAATAAAAATAAAAACAAAGGAATAGAAGGATAAAACCTAAGTAATGAGGCAGATGTAGCGCTGAGCTGCCAACAGTCCAATCCAAAGGCCACGATCACCGCCTACCTCACCCAGTACGTCTAGACGCTACGTCGATGCGTCAGCCTCACCCTAATTAGACGCCGCTCTGCCTCGTCCAGTCAAGACTCTGCCTCGCACTTGCTATTGCAGAATGAGATCGTGTCTTCTGAGAAGAGCTAGATTACTTTAATTTCTTTCTTCCCTCATTTATTGATTTACAGAGAAAAAAAACAATGAAACTAGATTTTTTAATATTTTTCTTTGTGTGGCAAAATTAGGCTTTTAATTTTTCTTCTTCCTTCGTTCTGTGAAATTCATGAAATGAAGAAATGACTTTTTTTTTAGGCCCTGTCACTCTTGGATTGAATATTTAGATGCAATAAATTTAAAAGTTAAGAATTATTACATCGATGCAATAGATTCCAAATTCCCTTGTATGTGAAAATTTTCAAATTCTGCCATGTGGCCCTTTTCGATGCAATATATTTCTAATTTTACTTTTCTTTCGTTATTCTGCATACTTACTTGCTTTGTCTTTTTATTTCAGATGTTGTTCAGCCTAATAAGGCCTTTGCTAAGTCGAATTGAATTAAAACACAACGTCACGTGTTCTTAAAAGACTTTGTGATAACTTTAACATGTATAAACTATTTTATCTTTTGAGAGTCCTTTTTGGATTTTGGGGCCTAACTCCTGTTTACTCTCATCAAAAGGCCAGGGCCGGGCCTGCCTCCTATTTAATAAACGCATAAAGATTTTAAAGAATATGTAATTCATATAATAATTTTTGTATAAACATGCAACAAAATTTTCAGTTAGATAATATATATAGTGAATACATGTTTTTTTTAAAAAGTATTTATACTAATCTACATTATGATGAAAATTATTTACATGGTTATACAATACGTTATTAGAAAGATAAACTCTTTTTACTTATTTGACAGTGTTTCATTTAATTAAACTTTCTTATAATCATTAAAAAAATATAAGACTGAAAACTTTACAAATAAAATATAAATATTTTTGAGATTTAAATAAAAAATAAAAAATATGAGATACAAAAATAATTTACCTCTATATTTTAACACAAATTTTTTTTTTATATTATCGTGATATTTTCTTCTATGTTTGGTAACAATATAAGACAATACTTAGATGAAAATGATAATTATCTTCGGTATTGACGGTGTCCAATTATTAGATTGAAATGAGAATATATATTAGTGTTTGATTCTTGCATTTAGGATAGGTTCATTTTTTAATTTAAATCATAATACATCAAATTAATGCATATATGCTCATCAGTAATAAAAAAAATTAAATTTCTCAAAATATAATTATTATAATTAGCCCTTTTAAAAAAATAACAAACATATAATCCTATTGTTAAAATAAGTAAAATACAAATTTAAGAGTTTATCTTTCTAATAACGTATCGTATAATCATGTAAATAATTTCATCATGATGCGAATTAGTATAGACACTTTAAAAAATATGTATTTGATATATATATATATATATATAGAGTAAGGCTTGGGTGCTATGGATAGTATAGAGGGCCACCGTGCTACGGCTCAATATTTGAGTTTTCAAAATTCAAATAGTCGATCCGAACCGTTCATCTTGTTCTCCATATTAATATGTGTTTGGAGACCAAATTTTACATTTTTTGAATTTTTTTTACTATTTTATTAGTTAGGTAGAAAATCACTTGATCTAAAAAATTCTGCACTATTAAGATATTTGATTTTCTACCTATCTAAAAAAATAGTAAAAAAATTTCAAAAAATGTAAAATTTGGTCTCCAAACACATATTAATATGAAGAACAAGATGAACTGTTCGGATCGACCATTTGGATTTTGAAAACTCAAATATTGAGCCATAGCACGGTGGCCCTCTATGCTATCCATAGTACCCAAGCCTTACTCTATATATATAGAGAGAGTTGGGCTGTGGTGCATTGCAATGCATGGAGGGGTTTGTGCATTGGACCATAAATCTAAAATTCAAAATTCAAATGGCTGATCCAAACCGTTCATCTTGTTCTTCATATTAATATGTGCTTGGAGACCAAATTTTATATTTTTTTTGAATTTTTTTACTATTTATTAAGTATTTTACAAAATTGTTGATCCAACGATGGCTGCTGATTTTACTGTTTTGTTGAGCCATTGTTGGATCAACAATTTTGTAAAATACTTAATAAATAGTAAAAAAATTCAGAAAAATGTAAAATTTGGTCTCCAAGCACATATTAATATGGAGAACAAGATGAACAGTTTGGATCGGCCATTTGAATTTTGAATTTTAGATTTATGGTCCAATGCACAAACCCCTCCATGCATTGCAATGCACCATAGCCCAACTATATATATATATATATATATAGAGAGAGAGAGAGAGAGAGAGAGAGATGGGCTATGGTGCATTGCAATGCATGAACCCCCTCATGCATTGGACTATAAATTATGGATTTAAAGTCCAAACGACCAATCTGAACCGTTCATCTTGTTCTTCATATTAATATGTCTTTGGGGACCAAATTTTATATTTTTTGGAATTTTTTTACTATTTATTAAGTAATTTTTAAAGTCGCTAATCTGATGGTCCAGAAAATTTTACTATTTTTTACTGTTCACAGCAAAACAGCAATTTTCAAAAATACTTAATAAACAGTAAAAAAATTCCAAAAATGTAAAATTTGGTTTCCAACCACATTTCAATATGGATTAAATATCTAACGGTTCGGATCGGTCGTTTAGACTTTAAATATGTGATTTATAGTGCAATGCATGAGGGGGTCCATGCATTGCAATGCACCATAGCCCATCTCTCTCTCTATATATATTATCTAATTGAAAATTTTGTTGCATGTTTACCAAGGTTTGTATTGATTGAATTACATATTATTTAAAATCTTTTCTGTACACATTAAAATTTAATGACAGATAAAAATGTGTCAAATTTGATGAGAGTACATAAGAGATAGAGATAGAAAGGAAGAGAGAGAGAAAAATGAGAGCTCCACAAAAGTATTTTGTTAATTATTTTAGAGGAGGATATTTTGTTTGAAAATTTTAAAAGGTAGAGCAATTTGCAAATTTTTCCAATTTTTCGAGAGAGTCCAGGGCACGATCAGAACAAATTCGATCTAATAATTATTATTAGTAATATCTAATGGGAACCGTTTATCTACATCAAAATTCGCACAAACATTTATTAAGATTCGTAACATAAATTTCAACACGAATTGTACGGTTCTAAGCGGGCCCATTGGACTGCCCCCTTCCTTTTCAAGAGGAAATTAATCTTTTGTTTCCCACCTTTTTATTTAGAGTTGGGCTAATATGACACTAGTGTTATATAAAACTAAATAACACCACATCTTAAACTCTTAGATCTGCTTTAAGATCCGTACAAAATGAAGTGCTTGAACAGTAAAAGCGGATATTACGAATCTTAAAGCAGATCTAAGAGTTTAAGATGTGGTGTTATTTAGTTTTATATAACACTAGTGTCATATTAGCCTAACTCTTTTATTTATCCTTAATTAAGGTCTAAAACTGATAGCAAGATGAATGATGCAGAGGAAATTAATTCCTAGGCCTATTTGAAATTAGTATAACAATGGGCTGAACCTGACCCAAATAAGCCTAGAATCAGAAATTGCTGTGAGATTCAATATTCCAATCAAGGCATATTCTAGTTTCCGATATTGCATAAGAGAGAATCTACCGCCAGATCACGATCCAACGGTTTTAAATCAGCTCTCCAAAACCTTCACAAACCCTTGCTGTGTTTGCCTCCTCTCTTTTATAAGCCAAGCCGCCGTTTTCCCCGACCCTCCCCGAGCACTCTCTTTTATTCTTCTCGAGTTCGGAAAGTGATTTTTATCACCTCGATTGCAAAGGTGATTGCTTTTATTGAATCAGATTTAATCATTTATTATTAATTGATCGTATTGTTCGGTCTTGTATCAGTGCGTCGGAATTCGTTAGATCTGTTCATTTTAATTTGATGTTCTGGATCTATTTTTGTTCCCAATATTTTCGTAAGGATTTACTTCTGAGGGATAACAATTTTGCAACCTCGATCATAATTGTAGTTTTTAGTGATCTTTACGTTCTAAATTATCAACCTTTTTCTGATCTGATAAAGCGGTGCAGGAATTTGGAATTTCAAATGTTATTTTTTTTTGTTCTTATGGTGATAGGATGGCAGTTGTTTTTACCAACCTTGGCTCTCAGTCTGGGCTCCAGAAGCTCAATGAATACCTCCTCACACGCAGTTACATCTCTGGGTAAGGTCCAATTTTCATAATGAATGCATCTACTGAGACTATCTAAATTTTGGCATTGACTTTGTGATTTCTGCTTGTTGAATTGTTAAATTAGGTACCAAGCTTCCAAGGATGACCTTGCTGTTTATGCAATTCTGAACTCAGTTCCCTCTTCCGAGTATGTCAATGTTGCTAGGTGGTACAGCCATATTGATGCCCTTATCAGATTGAGGTACAGGCATAAATTTTTTAATAAAATTTTACAAGAATTTAGAGGTACTTGTTGGTTTTTAAGTCAATATTGAAACACCATAGGTAGAAACACAATCGTCACTCAGCTCTTATAACAAATGCTTGTCAATTCATGTAGAAAACCATAGGTGAGAGTTGTTAATTGTAATTTAGCATTAACATAGATATTTTCTTTTAATAAATTGATCCTGATTATAATTTATCACATGGTAGCTGAGATTTTCACTTTGATTGTGTTATCTGTGTGAAAAGTTCTAGCTATATTCTCATTTCCTGGTAGGATTGTGTTCTGAACTACCAAGACTGTTCATGGTACTGAAGATCTAAAGCTATATTCTCATTTACTTGTAATTTCGGTATTGTGACTGAGGAGACAAAAGGGTGTGAAATTGTTATGTTGTTAGACATCAAATTTCTTATTTTCTATTACTGTCATGTGCAAATAATGTTCATGGTAGCTTAAGTGTATAGAACTTAATTAAATTGTGTCTTACATTTCTTTTTGTTGATTTATTAATACTTGTAATGTTCAGTGGTGTGACCGAAGAGGGAAAGGGTGTGAAGATTGAATGCTCTGCCGTTGTTGAGGAGTCTCCTGTCACACCTCCAGTCACAGAAGCAAAGGTTATTTATAAGCCACCCATCAGATTTTGTTGTAGCTTCATTCCAAAATTGTTGTAAGCTGTAACTAAATTCTTCATTCTATTTTCAGGCACCAGCAGATGAGGATGACGACGACGACGATGTTGATCTGTTTGGTGAGGAGACCGAAGAGGAGAAGAAAGCAGCTGAGGAGCGTGCTGCGGCTGTCAAGGCCTCCTCTAAGAAGAAAGAATGTATGAATTTTATCTGCATTTGTTATGTAAATTATTTTAAATGTGATGGCTTTGATTGATTTGTTACGTAAATTTTTTTAGCTGAGCAGTGGGAACGAGCCTTGCTTGATTCAAAACAATGCTGAATATAACCTGAATATTGTTTTACACTTGCTTGAGATAGTAGAATCATGCCTTTTTTGTTTATATTTGTAAACACTTGAATTTTCTAGATCTAGTATAATTTGTGTGGCTATGCTAAGTAGCAACTAATGTTGGTTTCTATTGATAGCCGGGAAGTCGTCAGTGCTGTTGGATGTGAAGCCATGGGATGACGAGACTGACATGAAGAAGCTAGAGGAGATGGTCAGGAGCATCCAGATGGAGGGTCTCCTCTGGGGTGCTTGTACGTCTCTCTCTCTCTTTATATTTTGTATATGTGCATGTGTCTCTCTGTGTGTGTGTGCATGCCCAAGTTGTGTGCTTGTGTTTCTATACATACATCACCCAGTGTAGTGGTCAATTTCACATGTACCTCTCAAAATGTTTAAATATCATTTGTACGATTATACTCATTGACACGAAACTAGCTATTATACTCTTGGTGAACATGCATCGACTTGCTAGGTGTCAAAGCATCTCAGTTATCTTTTACATTAAAAGGTGAGTTATTGGTTTTTTAAATAACTGACGGTAGAGGTTTGTTATATACATAATCCCTCAGTGAGTTATTGCATCGACTTGTTAGGTATCAAAGCATCTCAGTTGTTATCTTTTACATTAAAAGGTGAGTTATTGGTTTTTCAAATAACTGAGGGTAGAGGTTTGTTATATATAATCCCTCCTTTGTTTGCACTTTGCAGTGGCATATACCACTATATTACTTGTGTATAATGTGACTGGAATCGTATTCTGTTATCTAACTTGTGTATCTTTTCTTTTTCTGAAAATCAGCAAAACTGGTGGCGGTTGGATATGGCATCAAGAAGCTGCAGATAATGATGACGATTATTGATGACTTGGTCTCTGTTGACACTCTTATCGAGGAGCGCCTTCAGGAACCACCTTGTAATGAGTACATTCAGAGCTGTGACATTGTCGCCTTCAATAAGATCTGGTTTGTATTTTTTCGGTTCACTCTTAACTTCAAAGTTATCCTTTTTAATTATATACCAATAATTAATGAAGTTCTATCCTCTTAATAGTAGTGTTACATGACAGTAACTGCTGGTGTGTAATCAACTGTTGCATGATTGCAAATTAGGAATGTCTTGTTTTCTGCTAGTGCATTGAATGAATTTGTACCTCATGAAAACAGTTGATTACATATGAAACCATAGATTAAGTGGGGCTGGTTGAAATTGATAATTTAACAATTTATATATGATTTGAGATTGATGCTTTTTATTCCTATGTTTGTCTTTGCAGAGGTTTTGGTTTGCAGTGATGAGATATCTCAACAAGAGCTTAGATTATTTCTGTTATGTGATGATATCATTCACTTAAATTTTTCATGAGAACTAGTTTGTGCTTGTTATATCTGAGAGATTTATCCCGGCATGTGTTCTGTTACATTTATATTCAGTAGTATTTTAAAAATTTTGGTGCCGGCCCTGATTTAGTTGCTAATAATGTATTTTATTTTTCATTCGGGATTTAAATTTGGAGTGATATATCAAAGGAATCTATTGTTTGGAAAGTAGGGAACTGTGGTTGGTTTCCTGATTTCTTGCTGCCACAGTGATATAAAACAAGTGTTGTTTGGCATTTGTTTCATAATGTGGCTGCATGCAATTAAATGGAGGGTAAAGATTGCAGAGCAGTTTTGCTTCATGCAGTGCACGGACAATAGAGCTAAAACAGTGTTTTGCATATGACTCTGCTGAATGAAGCAAAATTTGCTTTTTAGATATCTGTACTTGAGGGATGTTGAAACGGTGGTGATAAAATTTAGGGTAAATTTCGTTGGAGGTCATCCAACTTTGCTTTGTCCTTTGAAATTTGTTCTGGTTAAGCCACTGTTATTTTTTTTTATCCAAAAGGTTAATGGAATGACAGATGAACGTCCGAGTCATCATTTTTGAAAATTACTAAATCCTTTGAATTCTTTGGGTACAATTTGGGAACACCATTCTATTCCCATCCTTCTTTTTTTTTTTAAATCTTTTCCTCTTCTTCTTTCTCTTCCAGACTCTTGGTTTTCACATGCAAGTTAACCTTCAACTTATATCTCGGATTTATCTTTCGTTATCAGTTTATTACAAAGTCATATATTTAACTATATTTTCTATGATATTAATAGTAGTATCAATGTACGAAAAATTTGTGATGATAGGACATTGTTCGATCCCTGAATGGGGTGGAAATCAAGAATTTGTATCCTCTGCATCAACTCAAAAAGGAATCTTTTGAGTTAATGTATTTGGACCATCCGATTATCTTTAAGATTTGTGCGAATTAAATTCACACTACTATTGGACCGTCCGATTATCTTTAAGATTTGTGCAAATTAAATTCACACTACTATTAAAGACACCCTATGTTTTAGGCCGAAGCTGGATGCGCTCCGTTTACAATTAGACGGTCAATATGTATTAACTCAAAAGATGTTCTTTTGAGTTAATGCAGACAATGCGGACTCGGAAATCAATGGTTCAAATTTTCATTTCGGGTGCATACTTTTTACTTCTCGTTAAATATAACTTTTGTTGGTAGAATGCTTGCCAGTGCAATGCAATAAGATTAGTCCATCTTGTTTGGGACTAAAGGCTTGATTGTTGTATAGAATAAGGATTTCGTCTCAGGTTTTAATACATAGTAGTGAGATTAAGGATGAGAAGAAAATATTTATTTCACGTACTTGTTTATCAGTTTAGGATTTTACAGTGAGATACGAAGAGGGAAAACGAAGTCCGGAAGAGAAATAAGAAGAGGAAAAGAAAAAAAAAAAAAAAAAAGAGGGAAAGGGTGAGAATAGAATGTGTTCTCAAATTGTATCCAAATAAGTTGAAGGATTTAATAATTTTCAAAAATGATGAGTTGGACGTCCACATGTCATTTCGTTAACTTTTTGGATGAAAAAAATGACAGAATGACTTAATCAGAACAAATAAAAAGTTCGATGACTTTCAAAGAACAACTTAAACTTGAGTAACCAATTCGTGACAAAGAACAAAATTGAGTGATCTCTCATAAAATTTACCCTAAAATTTATATACTTGTAGCTAACCAAGGATTAAGACTAGCATATTTGGTGAACACTAATAACTTTTTTTGACAGTTCTGCTGATCTGTCGATAGATGGATAGAGCAATATTTAAAAATTATAACGCAGCACTGAAACAGATAATATTTTTAAATAGTAGTTTCTGATTTATAATTATGATCTGAAACCAGGTTGGCTACCTTTATAAACACATGAAAGAAAACAAAAATACAAACACAGAATCTCACACAAAAAGGAGCGAAATTTGATAGCCAGGTTTAATCATGGGGCTGAGGGGCAGGCTCAGTAGAGTAAAATCGTGATGTGACTAACATGTTATAATGTTATAATTTAGTTATTTCGTGTCATATTATATAATTAATTTTTTTTTGCGATTATAACATGGCGTGATTAATTATAAATTTTAGTACTTTATGTGTCATATTACATAACATGACATGATGTGTCATTTTCAATTGAAGGGAGACACATCACACGATACACCAATCACGTATGCGGCCGACATGAGTGAAGAGTCATGCTGTGATAGAATTGATAACTAGGGGCAGACCCAAGTAAAAGGAATGGATCAATTGATTTCCATTTTTTTCAATTTTCTTTTGTAAAATTGATTCTTATTTTCCTTGAAAAAATTTATATAATTAATCTTTATTATACAGTTGATTTTCATAATTCAAAAATCTGACTCTGCCCCTGCTAACAACGTAACTTATTTCCTTTGGCCTTGGTAGTAAATTTGGCAAAACAATTAAGATGGTTTGGAATCCTTGGTCTACAATTTTCAAAATGACATCCTTTTATTAATTATTATTCAAAGTTATCTACAGTTCTACACTAATACATTGGCATTTGCCAAAGGTAAGACTTTTTACTTTGAACGCACTCTTTATCCCCATCCCGAAGGGAACTCACAAATGCATAGAGTCGGTCAAGGGGACCATTAACCACTAGCCATGTACCTTTACATTTTTGGAAACCTACTAACATGCTTCTCCAATTTTGGGCCTGTACCATGTACCTATAGTTACCATTTTTGTTCTTTCTTTCAACTGGCATTTCCATTTTAAGCTAGCACACAAAATATGCGCACCCTTTTTTTTCATTGTTGACCTAGTTCTTAGTATTTTACTTGGGAGGGCTCGCATGACCAAGTGCTTGGTATTTTTTGTCATTTGCAGTTGTACCAAGAAAATAATTTGGCAAGTTGATTTGCATGAAGATAAAAGAAATAGACAATGACAAATTTTATTTTGCTAAAATGTTCTGTTTTCATAGATACATGAAGAGATTATCTTACATGCGCATTACAACAGATGCAACCAATACCTAATTATGATAACCTTATAGTTCTCTATAGTATACAAAATCAATATTTGACAGCCAAACAAACTAAGATGATTTCTATATGAACACATAATACTGAAATATCCATTGTCTCGAGTGAAATCGGCTTCAGTAATTGCTCTGGTATCTCAGCATGCCAAGCGTATGAGATGTCCTCAATCGATCAAATGACAAAGCTATTTTTCGTGCAATGCTTCGAGGAAAGTGCACCGATCAGTTTACCAGTTCCTGCAAAATTCCATGACACCAATTAGTATAATGGTTCTGAATTTGAATATATAAAACTTGGAATTTAAAAAGAGCTTGGAATAGAGCCTTACAATGATATTCCTTGCAATGATATTCACTAAACATCTGCTCAGATCTCCAGAACTATATCTGAATAAAAGCAATGAAATTTAAACAATTAGTGGCTATAGATCAGTGAGTTGTGAACTTAAAAGTGCTTGTAGAAAATGTAGAAAATTAAGAAATCTTACATTCTTTTTTTGAGAGAATTTTTTGTTTTTTGAGAGAGAAGAAATCTTACATTCTGAATCAGTCTTCACCCATTTGTGCCGATTGGACCTACTATCCTCTTCGTCCCTTTCACACCTATTTTCGAACGCCTTGTTATCTAGGAAACTCTTCCTAGACGATGAAGCGGCACTTTGAGAAACCATCTTCTTTTGTAGAACTGTCCTGAAAAACTGCATTCATAAAATAT
Source organism: Carex pumila (assembly GCA_033356055.1). Taxonomy (NCBI): domain Eukaryota; kingdom Viridiplantae; phylum Streptophyta; class Magnoliopsida; order Poales; family Cyperaceae; genus Carex; species Carex pumila. The sequence continues at coordinate 118,655 of JARJHM010000152.1, read as the reverse complement.
GTATATTTACTGTAAGAACAGGATCAGCAAACAATAACGTATGTAATATATACCAAAAAAGGAAGAATTATTGCAGCTGATTTTTCTGTTGATGGTAATGTGAAAATTTGTATCTAAATCAATAGAAAATATAAATGATACTCAAACTCTACCATATTGAAAGGGGGAAGTAATATTCTAACACTTGATCCAAGCATGTCTTTCTCATATGAATCATTACAAATTGAAGCTAGATGACATTTAATGTTTTTATTTTTGAAAAAGACATATTCATTATTTAAAAGAAGTTTAGTAATTCATTAATTAAGGTACCTTATCCATCCTTGATTCTGGGGTTGGATCTCTCAAGACTGGATCGGGCTTTGGCATGAACCCGCCTCCACAAACAAATAACTTCTTGAGAAGAAATTTTATGGACTTCTGTTTCATTGTTTTCTTGTTATTCACAAGTAGATCCCTTGCCTTGCACAAAATCATCTTTGTATTAGGTGATAAATCACCAATTTCATTTTTATCATCCGATTCATTATTTGATTCCTTCTTCCCAGTACGCTCCACTTCGAGACTAGATGGGCAGTTCAAAAATCTATCCAGTGGCAAGTTGGCCTTCTCTTCCTCCCCAGATTTCGGTTTGCGCTTCAAGAGCTTTGTTAAGGCCTCTTGCAATTTTTTGACCTCTTCTATTGTGAAATCTGGCAAATCTTGAGAAGCACGCGAATATTCCTGTGAGGAGCGTGAGTATTCTTGCGATCCTTGCGAATAGTCCCTTGAGATACGTGAATCTCGATCATGCTGTTTTTCTTCTGTTTCTATTTCTTCCTTTATGTCCTGGTTTCCAAGAGTTCCAATTGATAACAACCCTTGGGACCAGTTATTTAGCTCCTCATTTTGAGATTCAGGGAGCGATGAATCTGTAAAACAATAACAATGTAATTTAATGTCAAATTTATCTTCTGAAGTAGTTTGAAATTGCTTTGTATTGAATTTGGTAAAATGAGAAAAAGAAGAATATATCATTGGAAAGTGGAAAGTTATCTTATTTAACATAAAACATGCATGATCTGTCTGAGTGATGATCATTATAGAAAATTTAGAACACAAAAATATATTTGCTTCTCTATTTTCTTTTACTGATAAGGAAACCCAAGACTGAAAGCATATTGTTTGATAACTGATTTATACATAACTATATTTCGATAACTTACTTGGCAATAAATTTGAATCCATTTCAGGTCTTTTCTTCTCTTGTTTAGCATTGAACTTGTTCTGTACCCAATTCAGGATCTGCACTCACCAAAATCATATACAAGAAACTCTGTTAGTGCTCTCAAATTTTGTAATAATTATATAGAGAATTATATATAGTTTCAACTTTCAAGAATAATTGTTTCCTTACCCCCATAGCTTCAAACAATCTTGCAGTAGTTGTTGATGTGCTTTAATCAAATTTCTCTCAAAAAGCTATCAGAGCTATATCACACTACAAACGCAGTACTCTTACTGGTCAGAAACAACAATTATTGAATACAAGAGTTTCTGTTTCTCTCTCTAATAATGTGAAGTTGCAAAGTTGATGAAGGCTTGTAAGTAATTAGTTATTGCTTCAGATGAGTCCCACAGAAGCTATAGATAGGGGAAGGAGCTAGAGATAGAGAGAGATAGAGAGCTATAGATAGGCAGTAGTAGCTTTTAAGGCTATTGGCCATTAGAACTAAATAGAGAGAAAGGAGCAAGTGGTACTGAAAACCATGGATAAATTCTACCAATTTTTTTAATAATAGTTAGTACTACTACGCCCAAGTCCCTAAAACAGATTTTGAGAGGCGGCATTAATTTTTGGAATCTTAAGTATTTGAACTTCTTTTTAAAACATCTCTCAAGCTTTCAAAAAATGATTTCTTTTTTAAAACATGTATTAAAAGCAACTCATTAGACCTTAAAAGGGTTTTTCTCCACTGTTATAGTGTTACATTCTGTTAAAAAAATGATGAATATGAAATTAATAAGTGAAAATTTAATATGAACGTTTGAGTGATACTCTTAGAAAGATGCATAATGTCTAATAGAACAAATTTTATTGATCCAATGTAACATTCGGTAACTTTTATAAACTTCTTTGTTATAATTTTGCCTTTATTTATTTATTTATTTAAAAAACATTAGGATTTATTTATAAAAAGTGTTTAACAAATTTCTTTGAAATATTGGATTTATATATAAATTACATAAACTTAAGGTTTCATTTGTAAAAGTATAAACTTTACAAAAAGAAAAAAAAATACGTGGCACTAATGCCACGCGGCATGTTTTGCTCCTCCCTCTAATCCCTCCCCTATAAAATTAAGCCCCTTTCTCTCTCTCGGATGAGATCAAGAAATCAAACGAAAAATAAATAAATAAACTAAAAGAGAGAAAAAAAAAGGGATATAGTGAAAATAATAATAAAAAGGAGGATTGGCAATTTGTTGAATTGGAAGTTATTAGAGAAAATCGCTATTCGATGTAATTACGAAGAGACGGACGATAAGTGATTTTTCGAAGAGACGGAAGAGACATAATTCATATCTATTGATTGTAAGTTCAGTAGTAGTCTGATTGTGACATATTCGTACTGAAAGATAATATTTATATTATTTCTTATCTCTATTTTTTGAGTTATTTTTAAGTTTATTATGCGGATATAGAGACAATTTTGAATTGTATCTGACAACATAACTGCATAAAAAAAATGGAGTATTGAATTGTTGAAACTGACAAGATGCAAGATGCATTTCTAAAATATAGTTTGCCGTATCATGTTAGATAATTCTGTAAATATTGGAATATGGTTAATATATAATAGTGTTATTGGTAATGCATATAAAAAGTCCACTATTTTGCGTATGAGTGTACTTGTGAACTCTTATTAATGAAAATTTACCATGCATAATAATTTAATTTGGATATAGAAAGCTACTTGGATACATAAATATCAAAATTAAAGGAGGGGCGGATTTAAAAGATGCTTAATGGCTAATTCCTCTTATAAATTAGAAATTAGCAATTTTATCTAAATATCAAACCATGCATAATAATTTTGGATATAGAAAGCTACTTGATACATAAATATCAAAATTAAAGTAGGGACAGATTTAGAAGGTGTTTAATGGCTAATTCCTCTTGTAATTTAGAAATTAACAATTTTATCTAAATTTTAATACTTTTCAGTTCCTTGTAAAATAAAATTATATTACAGTAGCTAATCCAACCCTTCAATAAAAGTATTTTACAAAACTGCTGTTTTAAGACAATTTTGGACCACTAAAAAAACAGTTATATAAAATACTTAATAAATAGTAAAAAAATTCAAAAAAAAAAAAATGAAAATTTTGGTCTCCAAGTTAGGGGTGAAAACGGAGCGGATACGGAGCGAATAATGCTGATACCATATCCGCATCCGTCGGATAATGAGCGGATACGGATACATATAGTAAACAGATATCAAAATTCAAAACCAAATCCGCCTTAAACGGATACGGATACAGATACGGAACGGATAGTCTATGGATACGGATTCGAATACGGATATAAAACGAATAATTTATTCGGATAATTAAGATATATGAACTTCTAAGATACAAATATTAATTAAAATATTAAATATAAATATTAATGAACTTATAAGAGATGGGAGATAATCTATTCATATAATATATATATATATATATATATATATATATCAAATAAGTGTATGGTAACAAAAGATGTTGTGGTGTAGTGGTTTGAAGCTTAGTCTAAAGGCATTGAGATGGGAGGACATGGGTTCAAATCCCACTAGCAAATATTTATTTCTCTTTTATATGAGTCCGGCCAAACTATCCGAATCCGGATATCCGCTCCGTTTAGGACTCCGTATCCGTATCCGGATCTTTTATGAATTTTTGAAAATTATCCGAATCCGTATCCGGGAATTATCCGAATCCGGATTATTCGGATACGGAGCGGATATCCACCGGATAATCCGGTTCCGTTTTCACCCCTACTCCAAGTACATTTTAATATAGATATCATGTTGAATGATTTGAATTGACTATTTGAACTTTCAAAATCACAAAACCAAATTGTTGTTAGATGTTGTAACTTACAATTGTTGTAAGCAGTCAAGAGTTTAATAAAAGTATATGTTTTAGGGACTGAAATGTTTTAAAACTAGTAGCATATTTTCAATGATATCTTTTTCATCTTATACTGATTATCTTTTTGTCTTGTATTGGTTGTTTTTCATATTCTATTAGTTATCTTTCATCTAGTACTTATTTTATTTTATCTTCTTCTAGTTGTATTTTATCTTTTTTTAGTTGTTTTACATTTTGTATTGATTGTTTTTCATTTTACATCTTGTATTTGTTGTTTTTCATGCTATACTGGTTGTATTTTATCTTTTTATAGTTGTTTTTCATCTTCTTCTTTCATCTTGTACTGGTTGTCTTTAATGTTCTACTGGTTGTATTTTTTGTTCTAATGGTTATCATTTATCTACTACTGGTTGTATTTCATCTACTTCTCATTGTATTTCATTTTTTTTCTAGTTGTCTTTCATATTCTACTGGCTGTGTTTCATAGTCTTCTAGTTGTATTTCATTTTCTTCTAATTGTCTTTCTTCTTGTGCTGGTTATCTTTCATGTTCTGCCGATTGACTTTCATTTACTACTGGTTGTATTTTATCTTCTTCTAGTTATTTTTCACTTTCTACTGGTTATTTTTCATCTTTTTTCTAGTTGTTTTTCTTCTTGTACTAGTTATATTTCATCTTGTACAACATGTTATCTTTCTTGTTCTACTAGTAGTCTTTCATGTTTTAATGGTTATCTTTTATCTTATATTGGTTGTCTTTCATCTTATACTAGTTATCTTTCATGTTCTACTGGTTATCTTTCATTTACTAGTTTTATTTCATATTTTTTTAGTTGTATTTCATATTCTTTTAGTTATTTTACATCTTGTAATGATTGTTTTTTTTATATTTTTCTAATTTTTTTTTAATAGTTGTCTTTCGTCTTATATTAGTTGTTTTTAATATTCTACTAGTTGTATTTTTTTATGGTTATCTTTCATATATTACTAATTGTATTTAATATATCTTTCATTGTATTTCATTTTTTTTTCTAATTATCTTTCATCTTCTTTTTGTTATCTTAGTTTTACTAGTTATTTTTTATCTTCTGATGATTGTCTTTCATTTTCTTTTATTTATATTTTATTTTTTTTTCAAATTGTCTTTCATCTTATTACAGTTGTCTTTTATCTTTTACTAGTTATCTTTAATTTTCTTTTGGTTATCTTTCAGCTTGTACTAGTTATTTTTTATGTTCTATTAGTTATTTTTCATATACTAGTTTTATTTAATTTTTTTTAGTTGTCTTACTTCGTGATTGCAGAGACTTGAGTTTAAAATTTCAGTTGCTATTTATTATACATTTACTTTTTAGCCCCTCAATTTAAATTGCATGATATAAAAACTTTTTGTTAAATCTCGAGTCATTTAATTGACTCAAGATCTAAACATATTGCAGACGAGATAATAGGTTCATACATAATATTCCAATGAACCTTTCAATCAATGTATTGAACACATTTTATTGATTGAAATGGAAAGTATGCATGAGATGCTTATCATTGCCATGAATTTGATAATTGATATTATACTAATGGATAATATGTTACATTAACTTAATTACCTAATGGCCCATTAATTGCTCTTTAATATATGATGGCCCTTCATTATAATTGACAGATCAATAAAAGGTGTGGGACAAAAAAAAAATCATCCATTATTTCATTAGTAACTGGTGTACAAATTTTGAAATTTATGCACAATATTTTCCGTTTAAAATTTAAACAAGTTGAAGTGCACACTTGAAAGTAAAAAGTCTATCTTTAATTTATTCTCTTTTCATGGGAAAAGAACAAACTTAGTCTGTGGTCCCAGTTATCCCGGCCATTTTTATTAATATCCCTAAAATAAATGAAAATTTTACAAATGTCCCTGCTCCCAATTTTTTTTTAAATATGCCCTGACCGCCTGGACCTGGGGCGGCCCAAATAACCTGTGAGGCGCCCCAGGCTGAGGCGGCCCACAAGCCAAGTGAGGCGCCCCACCCTGGGGCGCCTCATTTTTTTTTTAAAGAAGAGAAATCTTAGTATTTTGATTTGAATAATTTTGTGAAAAAAGAAAGTTTTCTTATTTAGAGTGTATGCCAAAAAATAAAATATTTGATATATTTAGGAAGTGATGTCGTAAATTTTTATAACTTTAATTTTTTTTTTTGGTGAATTTTGATTTTATTTGTCATTTGGATATCACAAGTCTAAATATAACACTAATTAAGGACTTGAGCTTTGTTATGATTTTTATAATATATGCATAATATATACATATACATATATACATCTACATCTACATATACATACACATCTACATACACATACACATGCACATACACACATACACACATACACACATACACACATACACATACACACATACACACATATACATATACATATACTAGTATTTTGATTTAAATAATTTTGTGAAGAAAATGTTTTCTTGTTTAAAGTGTATGCCAAAAAATAAAACATTTGGATATATTTATGAAGTGATGTCGTAAATTCATATAATATGTAATAATTTTATTTTTACGAAATTGATTTTCAGTGGTTCGTATAACAGTTATACAGATTCAATTAATTTTATGTATAAATATTTTCTTATAATTTTGAACGAAAATGATGCACGAACACTCAATTTGGTTCTAAGATCACACAGATTTTCAATTCTTTGATAAAACTGATACATCAAAAACTAACTTCCGCCAAAAGACATGACGTATGTTTAAATACAAACCCTAAAAATAGAAAATACATAAACGATACATAAAAGACCCTAAAAACTCTAAAATTCTAAAGAAAGGTCCAAAAGTCCATGAAGGAAGACTCGGATCGCGAATCTGAGCCCACGAATGGCGAAACAAATCATAGATTACTTTCTCGTGCGGCTTCGAGCTGTAGAGTTCTTGTCAAAATTTCAGCCCGATCCGACGGACGGATCAAAAGTTACGCCCCTTTTAGTGAAGCATGCGCAGGACCATATTGCATCAGAAAATTTTAGCTGAGAATTTTTATTTTTTATTATGTATATGTGTATGTGTATGTGTATATGTGTCTGTGTATGTTTGTGTGTGTGTATGTATATGTGTATATGTGTGTGTATATTTTACATTTTTCTGAATTTTTTATTATTTATTAAGTATTTAACAAAATCGCTATATTTAGACCGTTGAATTTTTGAACCCCTCTGAATAAACCCAAAAAAAATTCAGAAAAATGTAAAATTTGATCTGCAAGCACATTTTAACATATCCATCAAGTTGAACGGTTTGGATCGACTGTTTGGACTATGAAAATGGACGGTGTCATCCGATATCACCAAAAAACGGTGTTATTTGATCCCTCCTCATTATACATATATTATAAAAACCATAATAAAGACCAAATTCTTAATTAATGTTACATTTAGACTTGTGATATCTAACTGACAAATAAAATCAAAGTTCACTGAAAAAAGAAAAAATCATAGTTATAAAGAGTTACGACATCATTTCATAAATATATCAAATGTTTTATTTTTTGGCATACACTCTAAACAAGAAAACTTTTTCTTCACAAAATTATCTAAATCAAAATACTAGTATATGTATATGTGTATATGTGTATATTATACATATATTATAAAAACCATAATAAATGCCAAGTCCTTAATTAGTGTTATATTTAGACTTGTGATATCCAAATGACAAATAAAATTAAAATTCACCAAAAAAATAAAAAAATTAAAGTTATAAAAATTTACGACATCACTTCCTAAATATATCAAATATTTTATTTTTTGGCATACACTCTAAATAAGAAAACTTTCTTTTTTCACAAAATTATTCAAATCAAAATACTAAGATTTCTCTTCTTTAAAAAAAAAAAAAAAAAAAAATGAGGCGCCCCACCCTGGGGCGCCTCACTTGACTTGTGGGCCGCCCCAGCCTGGGGCGCCTCACAGGTTATTTGGGCCGCCCCAGGTCCAGGCGGTCAGGGCATATTTAAAAAAAAATTGGGAGCAGGGGCATTTGTAAAATTTTCATTTGTTTTAGGGATATTAATAAAAATGGCCGCAGTTATCCCCTGCACTTGGAATTTTCCCAAAACAGAGCATTTTAGGCCTTTTGTACAGTTGACCATTAAATATATGGGTTAATATCTCACATATCCTTTAAAAGTTCTTTAATTTCTTCTTTATCCCTCTACTCTTTATTATATCTAATTTGCCACTTAACTTTTACAACTCTTTCCTTTTTACCCATTACAAAATAACTCTGGAAACAACCATGGTTAAATATCTGGTCGAAATCATAAAAGACAATAATATCCTTCTTAGACAGAAGATTCACAGAAGTTGATCCATCTTCTCATTTTATCGAGCTCTCTTATTTTCCATCTTTTTCTCCATAATTCGCGCTCTCCTGATTTTGCTCTATGTCCTCATTTTTCTCCTCTGCTCTCTTGTACTCTTTAACGGTCTCCCTGCTCTCTTCTCCTCTACGCCCTGGTCTTGTTTTCAGGTAAGCTTCCTTGTTGTTCTCTACAACAATCTCTCTTATTCTTGCATCTTTGTACGCTCTTTTTTTTACCTTTGCAGTATTGTTGTTTCTACACCTTTCTACATTTTTTTTTTGTGGGGAATACAATTTCTCTACAACAAAAAGGGAAATCAATATTGTGGGTATGCTTCAAAGGATTTGATCTGAATTTAAAAGACTTTTTTGGGGATTCTGAATTCTTTGCCTCCAAATCGAGAGATTTCTAACACTTCTTTTCCTCTCAATTATGATAGATTCTACAAGTTGCTTCTATTACTGTCTATGATTCCTGAAGCACACATGAAATTTATGCTCGTTAGACAGGCTGGAAAAGTTCTATATTGGTAAGAATCGCGAGTGGTTTTTCAATTTATTTGGGAATTTGTTTATGTAATTTTCTGACTTATAGGAATAAAAGAGTAAAAGTAAAAATTTGAGAATAGAAGATGATCATGATGAGTACTTACTGGAACTTTTTGTAATTTGGTGTTACAGTGTTAGGTTATCCTTTTGTAATTTTATTTTGGTGTTATGTTATGCTTTAGTAATTTTGTAAAAGAAGATGATATGCGGTATTATACTGTGATTTTATTTTGGTATGTAATTTTAGTGTGATTTTAATGTGATTTCATTCTGACCAGTCACTGCTCCAAATGATCGAATGCCTCATATGCTAGGAGGAAGATAATGCCAGTACCTTAAGATGCCATATGATTTTATTTGTTTAAAACAAACATCATTTATTCACTTTAACAGAAAAAATAAATACGTTGCTATCGTATAGTACATTGAACCTTCCAATTTTAAAATATATAGGCCTAAGTATATATGAAAGTTCGGGTTCATATAATACCAGTAAAAGCCATTATAAGTCGTAATACTGGAAGTGAAGGATATTCGCTATAATTTAACCTTCCAATGTTATGAATGTTCACTATTATTTATTCATGCTATCCAGAAAGTCATAATAAGCACTGCCTTCTTTAAAAGTAAATAACCGGTGAAAGATTTCTATTACTAGAACAAGGGTAAAGTAGGAAAATATATACTCTGACAATGGATAATTAACTCCATGGGTAAATAGAAAAGAGTTAACAAAGTTAAAGGATATATTAGATATAATAAAGACTTGAAGGATAAATAGAAAACTGAACAAGTTTTCAGGGATAAATAAGAAATTAACCCTAAATATAGTTACCTATTCTGAATATTTTGTGCATGCCAAGGCCACATAAATTTATCATCCTGTTTCTGCGTCAAGTTTGTGGTTCTCGTCCGAAGCCAAAAGAAAAGTTGGGTGGGGGTTTTTGTTTAAAGCACTTTAAATAATTTTTTATTCAAAGGCAGATCTATACTGTTATGTGGATGATTTAGATTCATATGACTATTGAGTATATTTATAAAATTTTAAATATATTTGCACGAATTTTAATATTGATCATACGGTATTGATTCGACTTTAGATAAAATGTGTCCAAGGTTCTTTGATTGAAACCCATTTCAAAAAAAAAAACAAAAAGTATCCGGAAGGATCTATTTATTGCTAATATATGATCTTGAATTTTGATTTCTAAAATCACGTACCATTAAATTCAAGCTTTCACATAGTAAAGCCTTTGGGTGACACAGGAATAGCGCTAATTTAAGAATAGCTGCTATTCCTAATGAGCTATTCTTAACACCACATTTGGATGAAAAAAAAATGCTATCCTCGATAAAGGAATAGCTCGAGTTAGCTGCTATTCCGCTATTTCTCAGAAATATCAGGTTAGCTGCTATTCCGAACTCAAGAATAACTGCTATTTCAAGCTATTCTTTGTTTCATCCAAACACACCCTAAAAAGTGAAAAAAGTGAGATTGGAAGGGAGGTAAATAAGATACTGTAGCGGAATTTAGTTTATAAGGCCATGTTTGGTTGTGGAGTAAGAGGTAGAGTAAACCTCTTAATCCACGTTTAAGAAGTCAAATAAGGAGTAACTTAGACGGCTTAAGATGAAGTAAGATTTGAGCTAAACTGGAGTAACTTACACCACCTAGAGAGGTGGTATAACTTACTCCACCAAACACGATTAACTTACTCCGATTTAGCTTGGAGTAAGAAATTTAATCCAGTTTAACTTTACTCCACAACCAAACATGACCTACAAGACTAGAAAATATAAGTTTTTATAGAAAATAAAAAAGATAAAAGATAAAAATATAAATTTTTAATTTATAGGGTGGGCTAAGCCACACTACAGTTTACATAGACCCCCTTGGCCTTTGAGTTCGTGTACTCCCAGGTACCTTACCTAAGGTACAATCTAAAAAAACAGACGACCCAGATTAATCTCAGCTGAGTCCAATTTGATCCGGTATTCCGGTGCTTATAGAAACTGTAGGGGGTCAGCTTTGAGATTCGTGCAAAGTAAAAAAGAACGGTTCAGATTTAACATGATGCAAATATCAATTTATATATCTTGCGGATTTAATTATAATACATAGAAAAATATATAAATAGAGTTATATCTTGCTTGCTGATTTATATATCACTTTGATTCCACATCATAATACACAACTTGGTAATATAAATCATAATTTTTCCCCCCAAAAAAAAAAAACCTCATATTTTTCATATGGCACGTGTTCATAAGAGGGTGGGCCCATCCCTAGACTGCAGCTTTCTTAAATTTTCAGAGGCTTTTGTCACTTTTGTGTCTCTAGTAAGCTGCCCATATCTGACAACTATACATCCCCAACTTGATGCCCTTCTCTTCTTGGAATTGCACAGGAACAGAATGTCATGCAACTAGGGGTGTTCATTGGGGCCGGTTTATTTGGTTTTTAACCGAACCAAAATTTTTTGGTTCAAACGGATCGGTTTTTCGGTTTATTTGATTCGGTTCGGTTTAAATTTTATTACTGTTTGGTTTTTTTCTGTTTGGTTCGGTTTGTGGTATTAGAAAATCATAGAAACCGAACCGGCCGAATATCATAAAATATTGGTTAGAGTTTTCATTTTAATAGAAAATATTGGTTAGAGATTATCATTGACCTTCAAAAAAAAAAGAGCAAATGTTATGTTGTTTTTTTTGGATTTAGGATGTGCAAGTTTCTTAAACGAAAATGTAATGTTGGTTTAGAGAATTATAAAGATATAGTGGTTGTTAAATATTTGATAAACTTTGGTTCGGTTTTAATCGGTTTATAAGTTTAAATCGGTCGGTTTGGTTCTATTTTTGAAAACCAAATAAAACTTTAGTTTATCTATTTTATTTCGGTTTGAGCCGAACCGAACCGATGAACACCCCTACATGCTACAAATTAGATGCCATGTATATTATCCGATTCAATGGCAACAGATCGTCTCCATTTGACCTTGCATTGGACGAACTTTTCTCGTCTCTCCTATACTTACAAATATTATAATCATTATTAAAAGAGGAGGGTTCAAATGTCTCCATCTTTTGTGTCTTAATTATGTCTTTATTTTTAAATTTTTAATAATTCAAAATTTAAAACTTAAAAGTCAAAATAAAACCGTAGGATATGATCTATATCATTTCATCTATGCACGTGTAAAAAATTATGACATTTCAATTTTATTTTGATTGTCATCAAGAGTTTGTAAAAAACACACTAATGTAGATGATTTCTAGACGTTGATTTTTGAACTCATTGATTCACATAAAAACAACAATTAAAATGTGATAATTTTTTATGAGCACATAGAAAAAATAACATAGATCACATCTAACGGTTTTATTTTGACTTTTAAGTTTTAAATTTTGAATTATTAAAGTTTTTAAAAATAGAGACATGATGGAGGCACAAAAAATGGAGGCATTTGAACTCTCCTCTTATTAGAATAAAGTGATGCAATTCATTTTAAATGACTTGTATAATATTTTTCTCTCTTTTCATTTAACAGGATTATGGGTTTCATATACATAAAATGCAATATACAATTCTTTTGTATTCCTCTGCATAAATTATTGCGCGACTAATCACGCATGTTGTTTTCCATTACACACATCTTTATTGTGTTGAAAATATATGTATTTGTGCCTAAAAATTGTTAAATACAAAATTTATTTTTTGAAATTATTTTCTGTTAAACAAATATACTTTTTTGACAGGCGAAACTAGAGAAAAACCATATTAACTTTTAATTTACAGTGAAGTTTACAATGGAGAATAAAACCCAAAAGGAAAAAAAGTTGTAACATTAAAATACTCAATTCATTAACAAAAACAAGCCATCTTTTAGTTTTCATATCCGGCTTGGAGATAATATTGTTTGACATGTTCTCACTATTAGAAAAAAAAAAATTAAGTCATCCAATCTCCATTCATCCAAAGATGATTTTAGAGCAAAAAAAAAAAAAAAAAAAATTAAAGATCTTGTTCTAGACCTTTCTCTTTTATTTCTAGATACGTAGAGCTACAATCTAACACATCCAAAGGTAATTGTTTTTGAATGGTAATCTCAAGGTTTACTTCATTAATTACTTCCATGTGAGTAGCCTTTTCTTCTGGGTACTGCTATCGGGTGCCCCCACACAATCTCCCAGTTGGCTACGTGGCATTTCCTACGTTGCATGATTTAATTATCTCTTCTAATCAGCCTCCCAAGTAATCGTACCTCCTTGTAATATTCCAACAAAAAAATCAGAAAGGAAAGTAGATACTTTCCCTTCTGAAAAAAAAGAAGAAGATCACTACCGGCTATTGGGAATCAACTGAAATGGGTAAAGATATTGACAAAGCTGGTTTGACTTAATGCATGGCATCAGTAATTTACTTTTTCGTTTTCTGTTGGTCGTTCGCTGCATGAAGTCAAATCAGCTCTGTCGATATTTTTATGTAATGAAATTCAATGAAGAAATTAATCATATGTATTAGCTTTCCAAATTGCGTACAATTCGTACTTCCGAAGTTCATCAAAACAAATTCCCCAATTTAAATTTTAAAGCTAATGAAATGTTAACATACATCATTTCCCGCCAGAGCATTTTAAGTTCCTTAAAGTAAATTCAAATAATTTTTTGAGTTTTAAAGCCTATGAAAAAAATACAACAATTGTACACTTATAATATTTGTTTCTCAATATTAGACAATTTAAAGACCAATTTTTACTTTCTTAACCAGTGCAAACCTCAAAATGCATTCCCCATTTGTTAAGAAATGAATAATCTCAAACAGCAAACTCGTGTAACGATACAAGTTGCTCTGTTATATACTTCATTGCTGTTAGTAGAGATTTTTTATGAACCAACCACGCACACAGCAATAAAGCAACACAAGTGGTTTCAAGTCGCCATCACACAAGTTCTGTTCACTTAGGTGGCAGGTGTCAGAACACTGTTGCACTCGAGGGTCGCTTTTTGTCGGACCGACACCTGTTTATTTTTAAGCTTAGATTTAATTGAAATCATTAGCACAAGTACAACCACATAGCACGTAGCACCCCTCCAATCAGGTTTATTGCCTTGTTAATTAACTTATCAGCAACTAATTAACAAAGGGAACCTGTTTGTGATCCCAATGAGAAATTTATTTTTTTTGCCTCTGAACTCCACAGAGATTTCAGACATACTTCGCAAAAACCCAGTAAACTCATCTTCACAGAACCTTTTTTTAAACTATAATATCTTGCTGCACATTAGACCACGTAGGTCTCCAACTACAGGATAATTTCTCAGAAATTTCATTTTTGTGGTTAAAAAGAAGTTTCATGAACAACTCTAGTAATCTAATTACCACTTGATCGCTGGGTATATTTACTGTTTTTAAGTATTTAGGAAGGGTGCTGTTGCATTTCAGGTTTCCTTTATTTGGTTACCAGTATGCTGGGCTGGTACATGGCATATTCTGGTTGCAGAATGAATGTCATATTTTACATTTTTAGTTGTATTTTGTAAGACTTTTGGTTTCTATTTTTAGTAGAAATCGGTGACCTCAGCTACTTCATAAAAAAAAATATATATATACAAAACACAGTTCTGCTACTGTCATTTGCAGTTTTATACCATGTGTTTAAATATAAAAATGGAAAAATACTTCTACTGCTTGTGTGAGGTGCAACCATATAGAAATTTATTATTAATTTTTTAATCTTTTGGATGCTTTTATTGGAAAGGTGTTGTCAGGTGTCCCTTCAATAATTAACAAATAAATCAAACATAGTCCCAAAGCTGATAATTCTGAATAAAAAGAAAGCCAAAGAAGAAGAATTACAGTTTTGGACCAGACAAAAAACTAATGTATAATCTTGAATTTTTTTTCATGAAAGCCACAAAAAATAAATGTTTTCATGAACTAATATTGAAAACCAGAACACAAATGTTTTCATGAAATCCATAACTGGTTGTCTTGCGTAAATAATATTGAACTTATCTGTTATGTATTATCTAATATAAAACATGTGTTGAAAATTGAACTTGAGACAGAGGCACATTGGACAACACTAAAAGATACGAGTGTTCCTACTAAATATAATAGAGAGATGCTCTGATGGATTATCAAAAGATTTCATCAGTCAACGGATCAATTTCAAAGCATGAAAACTTTAATTTTCAAATCTGGTATGGTATTTATTTTGTAAATTTTTTTCTTATGGTCTTTCCTCATCATAGGCGTTGATTGTTCCATCTGAAATATTGATGTTGATTTTATAAAGGATAAAATAGATCCACAATGATTAATACTGTATTTTTAATGCTCATTAGTTTCTATATTTGCTAAAATAGGGAACACCATAGCAAAAATGCAACTAGTTCATATTGCAGAGAGAAAGACTAACCATATATTATATTCTTGTTACAAATTAAAACATCTGCCTATATCAATTTTATTTTTGGAAGAAAGCATTTGTAAAGCGAAAGAGATATTATCTTCAACTAATTTTTAATATTTGTCCTCCTCAGTATCAGACTAACTATAGGTTACAATTAATTTCGGCAGTGATGCATGATCTTACTGAAGAAATCTTATATTTGAAACTCAGAAGGAAATGAAAATGATAAATAACAAATGTTTAAGCATTGCATTTTCTATTTTTTTTTTTTTTTTGGTTAAGAGGAGAACAGAACAGCCTCCATGTGGTCAACTGGTCTTACTATGAGAGATCGAGAGAGAGAAAGACCATCATTCTTCCCTCGAGGTGCATCTAAAAAATAAATGGAGAGAGCCAATAAGAGATCGTGCACTTAATCCCATGAAGACCAGAATTAAAAATCATGTGATATGTCAAAAGGTTACTATCAGAGGAGAGTTTAGATTGTCTATAACATTGGTAGCATCAAGCTATCTTTCCTCAAATGGAAATTTTACAACTGTCTACAGTTATCCTTTCTATGTAAAATATTGTAACTTTTTGAGAACAAAGAATATCGTAACTTCCAATTTATTCATTTATGCATGCGTGTGATACTACTGATCACAGTTTAGACACTATTTTATTGTCAATGTTTATTTATTTTGTGATCTGGCTTTCACCTAAGCAATGACATCAGCCTATTTTCAGATTGTACTACTGATCCGGTACAATCAACTTTTGGCCATCACAAAGGTCGTTATTTCGTTTATGTATGTTTAATTGTTTATTCTTAATCTAAGATGCAGCGAGAAAAGGTCAATTTAGGGGTGACCGTTGGAGAACAGGAGGAAAAAGAAGAAGAAAAGAGGAAGGGCAGTTCGGTCAAGAAGAAAGGGCAGAAATAATTAAAGGAAGCTGAAACTGACATCGGGCCCCAGCCACTAAATGGGGATGAACCGCTTCAATTAGCTAAAGGGTTAAATTGAAGGCACGTCAGCTGACATATCATCTAAAATTGCTGAAGTGTCAAGCTGAGAGAAATTACAGCATTTTACTTTACCAATTGTAATAATTCCTTCTGAGTTGTTACCGCCTATAAGAGGCAAATGAAACTATGGATTGTATTATGAAAAATTATCAATCAAGTTTAGACAAAATTGAGTTCTTGTTTGCTCTCAGTTACGTTTCTCCATTCTGTTCCAATTATTGATCTTTCGATTTTGATTGAGTTCTACTGCGTCTGGGAAGATAATCTCATTGCATAAGATATTATAACAGAATTACTGTAAAGCATTTACTCATAATCTAAGATATTATAAAAGACTTAATGTTGTAACTATTGAAAAATTAGTTCAATAATGTACTAGTATAGTACTAGAAACAGGCCTCTACCAGCCCCAATTATACAGAAACAAATCAGGAAGAAATTGGAGCTACCTGAAGCTCTGTTCTTTCTACAGTAAAATCATTGTTAAAATGGAAGCAAATATGTTGGTATCAGACAAAACAATTTGGTTTATCATGAACATACCCCAGTCACAGTAAATGCCATACAAATTTTTTTTTTTTTTTAATTTGAATATTTTAGGAAACCCACCTTCAGGCTTCATTGATTAAAATAGTTTCAAAAAAGAGGCTTCAAGATTGTTACATGCTAACAGCGTGTGAAATGAGACAAATGTACTGGTAACTAATTTAGTAGTGTGTTTAATAGAGTTAACCAATGAGAGTCCTCTGAGAATATAAAACAATATGAAGTTCAAATAATTAAAGCCTTTCGTGGATGATTTCAAACCATGAAAATATTGACTGATAGAATTGTACCAATCAACTTGATAGGTCGTCGCAAGGTTTTAAAACCTTTTGTTTCTATTTTATAATATAAAAAGTTCTTAATGGTTGACTTTTGGTACTATTCTTTACATTCACTTGTGGAAACATGATAGGTTTTCCTTCTGTGACTGTACATGTAAGCCGTCAAATACATTTATACAATATTACAAGTGTCTGCTCTTGAATCAATTGCTCTGTCAGCATTTCATCATCTGACTAATATGGAAATAATTTTAATAAATGTATTCCTTGGGTTATTTCAAAAACAGCTATTAGTGTTTTCTGGTACACTTGGTACCAAGCTCTTAGCAATATTTGTAAATACAGTTTCCGTTGGTAGTGGCCAATATTATTTTTGTTTTGTTGGTGAAATGAAGAAGCCGGCAGCGGTACTTCTATAGTACATGCCATGGGAACCGGATTGCAACTTTTGTCTATCAATCGAAGAAAAATCAATTAGTTTTTCATTGCTTTTCCTTCATTACTGGTACCAGACTGGTATGAGTTCTGTACCCAATATGTATTTACAACAGCACATGAATAATGAGTTGATATGGAGTCTATGGACTGAAATATTTTGTAAAAGAAACAGAAACAGTTGAAAAAGAAGATAATGAAATAAAATGTAGATGTCCTCTATTTTTATTTTAGGAATGAGCTATCAGAGTTGGCTTGCTACTTCTATCAACCAGCTTCCAGCTTGTGTTCAAAATTACTAATCTGTGAACAATGCAACCCAGGGATAAGAAATTAAAATGCGGTGATCACGCAGTAACAACTGTTAAAACCTGAAATTTAACCTCTAAGTAATCACAAACATTTAATAATATACCCATGGATTTATCATATAAAATGGAACTGACCATTTCGAAATAGCATTAATTCAACAAGTCAATTTGACCCTTGTGCAGCCAAATAAATAATTAAACAAATGAATAACAGCGCACGAAGAAATTTGTTATTAAGTATAGCATAACATAGTACGTATAAGAACAGAGGGTTGCGAGATTATGTGCGAGATGTTTTTTTTTTGGCACAATTCTAGCGTTTATCCAACTTTTTTGGTTCATTTCATTGTAGCATATATATGTTAAATAATATTATTCAAATTAATTAAAACATTTAAATTTATATGTATTCTCAGTTATTAATTAAATAAAATATGTATTAAATTTGATTAGATTTGAAAGATGTTTATCATTCCATCAAACAATTTTGAACTTTTGACAATGGAGTTTTTATAACGACCAAAGATATTTAAAATTGACTCAATTTGATTCGATTTTTTTATTTATATCCAAAATAAAATATAAATTTAAAAAATAATCAACTAGCTAATGAAATTGCAAAACTACCCAAATCGGACTCAAAATAAATTTCCGGTTATTGGTTTCTCAGGCCCATTGAAATAGTCTGGTTAACCATTAACCGAAAATTTGATTTGAGTCCGGTTAATGGTTAACCGGATTTGTGCATTTTTCTTTTCTTTTTTAAAACAATTTTTTTTTTGTATTAAAATATTAGAAATGTTGAGTATATTTCTTTGAAAATAAATGGAATACAATATAATTTAATTTATTAGAAACACTGCAACTAATAACGCGGATCAATATTTTTCAGGCTAGATTTTTCGCGGCTGTAAAAAAAATTAATATATTTATTTATGTGCTATTGGAAAAAAATGAAAATGCTTAGATTCTGAGTTATCGATCCCTGTTCAAAAGTCACTTCTATGTAATCTAGAAAATATTGTGATCCTTCTAGGACATTTAATTTATAAAAAATTGTATCTATTTTGAGAATTTTTTTAAAAAACAATAATTAAATAAATTAAAGTTTTTGTTTTTTTTTCAAAAATAGATACAACTTTTCATAAATTAAATGTCCTAGAAGGATCACAATATTTTCTAGATTACATAGAAGTGACTTTTGAACCGGGATCAATAACTCAGAATCTAAGCATTTTTATTTTTTTTTCCAATAGCACATAAAGAAATATATTCATTTTTCTTACAACCACGAAAAATTCAACCTGAAAAATATTGATTCGAGTTATTAGTTGCAGTCTTTCTAATAAATCAAATTATATTGTATTCCATTTATTTTCAAAGAAATATATTCAGCATTTCTAATATTTTAATACAAAAAAAAATTATGTTTTAAAAAAAAAGAAAAATGCACAAATCCGGTTAACCATTAACCGGACTCAAATCAAATTTCCGGTTAATGGTTAACCGGACTATTTCAATGGGTCCGGGAAACCAATAACCGGAAATTTGTTTTGAGTCCTGTTAATGGTTAACCGGTTTGGGTAGTTTTGCAATTTCATTAGCTAGTTGGTTGGTTTTTTAAATTTATATTTTATTTTGAATATAAATAAAAAAATCGGCAATTTGATACACGTAATGTGAATTATTACAACACAAGTAATAAATCCTAATTTACGCTCAATTCGGTTGCAAGTGTACAACCTAGTCAAGTAGTACTTAGGGATCGTCTCCACAGGGACAAGTTGGAATATTGATTCTAACCTAGCTATTTAATTTAGTAAAAGTGGAGGAAAAAGGTTGTTATTTGTTCAAATGGTTTGTTTGTTGGTGATCGAATTGAATTTATCTAAAGTCTAAAGGCGACATTCGGGTTTTTAACAAGAATGAAAAATTAAGGTTTCTTAGGATTTCTATCCACTAATGTCACGATTAATTGATTCATTAAAGTTGTTCTTATGATTATGAAGGCACAGTTGAATGTTATAGGTACAAAGTGATATCTCTATATTAATGCCATCTTTAAATTAGAGTAAACGTCACCTCTCGGTACTTGGCTACACTAATCCAAAGTCATTAAGTTCTTAACTGTCCCAATTGATATAGAAAACTATTCGTCACCTCTCGGTACTTGGTACAATTTTATAATCTATCGGGTAAAGCCCGTATAAGATAAGCGTCGCTTCTCGGTACTTAGCCTATCAAATACCCTATTCTTTATGGTCAGGACTAAATATTCAATCTCTCAATTGCAAATATTGAATCCTAGGGTTTCATGCGATTTCGATTAAGTCCTCACAATCAAATAATATAAAAAATAGATCATGACAAGGAACAAGTAAAAATAAGATAAAATCAACTAATTCATGACAAAAGTTTCAAGTACAACCCTAATCAACCCTAGAAATGTCCTTAGCCGATCATGGCCAAAGCACAAAAGAGAATAAAAGAGTAAGAGAGCTCCAAAAGAAAGAAAACAATATAACCGCTCGATGAATTCGCTATCTTCTTCTCTCTTCTTTTGCTCTCCTTTTTCTCTCTTTTTTTCCTTTGTTTTTCTCTCTTTCTAATGTCTAAAATTCGTCTTTAAAAATAGTTATCCTTCATCCAGAAATAAAAACAACTAATAATAGAAAAAATATCCTTCTGTAACTGTTATTGCGGGCCGCAATGGAAGTGCAGAAAATTCAAGCTGGAAGCTATTCTGTCTGAGTTGGTTGCGGCCCGCAATAAAGTAATTGCGGTCCGCAATAAATGGGAAAATTCGTCTAAACTTCGTGCTGTCTTGCTCCAGATCACCCGTCTTATTCCGTTAAGCTCCAAGCACTTGATTACCTACAAATTAAATACAACTAGAGCAGTAACTTGAACTTTTAAACATTTCTAACCTAATTAAATCTAATTTCAACAAAACTCGGCTTAATTTACATAACAAACCCTAAGTTTCAACAGATATCATTTTGGCTTATCAACACGTCCTATGTAAATAATTGAGAAATGAGACTGCATCTACAATTTTTTTTTTATATGTATTTTAAATAATATTTTTTTTCAATATATATACCATAGGACTTGGATTTATTTTTGTTTTTTGAAAATTTGGATATATTCACCTATTTAATTGAAATTAAAGTCTTACGAAACTATACCAAACGACTAGTACGGGCCTACAAGTCTAAAACTTGGGAAACTAACAAATAGCTAAAGCAACACTATAACATCTATGTTTTTGGGTAAGAACCCCCCTTGAAATAGAGCAAAATACCGAAGAGCAAGATAAGTATTTAATAAGATACATAAGAACCAACACAACCATATAACAAAAACATATCAAACCATATCAAAATGTCAAATAAAAACATTCCTACTAGCCTCCAGTCTGCGAACATTATGTATGTCAGAATCTGATTTGGACCTGTAAAGGAAGACGAAGATCTCCACAGTAAACTATTGTCAATTTATAGCAAGTGCACACCAAAATGTTGCCAAAGAGATAATTCTAGAACCT
Organism: Carex pumila; assembly: GCA_033356055.1. Classification (NCBI taxonomy): domain Eukaryota; kingdom Viridiplantae; phylum Streptophyta; class Magnoliopsida; order Poales; family Cyperaceae; genus Carex; species Carex pumila. The sequence continues at coordinate 97,077 of JARJHM010000152.1, read as the reverse complement.
CAAGTTGTCAAAGTGGTAACATAAGATCCCCTAATAATTTTCTGTAGCAATGAATTTAACCTTAAGTCGTATACATGAATCTGAAAACCAAATATCTTTTATACATGTACCAGCAAACATATAATTGTTGTAAGAAGCAATCCAATTCCAAATTGCTTCGGCTTGATAAAATTGTACCAATACATCTATTGATTCTAAGCCCCAAGGTAGTGTTCAGTAACCATATGAAGCTTAAATTTTAAGCTGCATTAAGGAGCACCCGTTCGGCAATAAAGTTGAAAAGTAACTTTCTTAAGAAAGCTTTAAGCTTGGCAAAATGCTTAAGCCTGACAAAATACTCAAGCCATGTGAAATTATGACTTAAAAACTTGGGCAAGTTTAAGAAAGATGGGCAAAATGAGCACTGAGGAGGTAGCATTAAGCTTGGTAAAGAAGTACCTGTTCGGTGAGTTTAAGACTCCTTGAGCACTAAGGGCTCTAAGTCATGGTTACCAAACACTACCCAAAAGACACAAGGTAGTATATTTTCATTGCCATCCCCGTTTAACCATGTTATCTATTGTTAAATTTCTTCTTTGTTTAACTAGTCATAAAAAACTTTAGTTTTGAAATGTTTTGTAGATTTTTCAAATACTAATTACATTGCAAATAACCCCATCAAGTTGCAACCAGCAATAAAAAGAATGCATTGCGAATACTCCAGATGAAGTCCATCTTCTAACAATAATTACAGGGGGATAATTGTAAAAGAACTTATAACAGTCCTGTAATTGATTCCACTTTACAGAGTAAATACCCACTAACTATCTGCTAAACTCTAGAAGCAGAGAATTTGATGAGAAGTTTCTGCTATTGTTATCTTATGGTTAGATGTTATTGAAAGAGATTTGGTAAACTAAGCTAAACCATCCTATCTATCAACTCAAAATCTAACAGTGGTTCCATCTACTATTTTTGTTTTTTAGAGAGAAACCTCCTACTATTTTGTTAATACCACAAGATACTATCCTCTCTATTGCAAACAATATGTTGCACAATCAGATGGAAATTCCCCCCCCCCCCCAGGGACCAAGAACTGGAACAGATACAGTAATATTACCAGATAAATATATTATAGATGTTTCTTTTGTTCTCATGTAAGCAAGTGGCAATTTCACTGAGCCCCAAAATTAGTCAAAAAAAGAAGAAGAGGAAAACAATGCATGTAAATTGAAAGATTCCGTTCTCTGTATTTTCTTGTGCTGTTGAGCCCTCTAAATCCTCAATTGTCAAGTTAAAAGGTTAGTTTTAAAAACTTATACTCCAGTACCATACATGGCCCCCCTATAGAAGTTCATTCAAACTTTGAACTGTTCATGGGTGGGCAAAGATGATTTTAAGAACCACCCGCTGAGGCGCTGAACCTCCACAATTGATTAAAATAAATTAGTAAACCCTTTACACGTTGAAATCATGTTTTCTCCTTACATTGAGGTTTCCTTAATCCACTTACATTTTTACATTTTTTTTTTATTGGTACTTAGGCTTTATTCTACTTTGTACATAATAATGTTTGACGAGAAAGTCCAAGTGATATTTTCATCAAATTTATTGATGAGACCAAGTACATCAGTCTTTTCATAGAAATGGCAAGGTCAATTTACATGGATCAAATATGTACTTCTATTTGTTCTATTCAATAAAGAACTCCTCCCTCTTACCTTTCTTTTTCCTTTTTCTCCCTACAATGAAAAAGTTGGAAAGGCAATTGAGTCAAATAACAGGGTCATCCCATTGTAGAACAGCAGATTCAGGATTCTGCTCCCCCTTGAGTTTGTCTTTCAGGAACCAATCACATACTCGACCAGCATTCAGCTCTTCTATGGCAACTCCCTCCTGCTCTGATATTACTCTTAACAGATTCAGTGATGATATCTGAAATATAAAATGAAATTATTGTACTTCACACAATTACATACCAGCACAGGAAAAAACCATGGTTCGCAAAATCAAAATCGAAATCTGTCACTTGACCATGATATCAGATCGGAAACTCGGATTTTTTTTTGCCATAAGCTTGTTTTATACTAACAAAAAGAAAAAATTTGATAAAGAATTAATTTGTCTTAAATCTTTTCTTTTTTGTTCTTCCCAAATCGACAACCCTTTCTCTTTCTTCTCAAATCGACAATGGTAAACCCAAATTGACATAACAAAAAAGCACAATCGGCGCCATTGCAGACCATCACTGATACATGATGCAGAATAATCTGTCTAAATCGGTCTGAATCGGTCAGAAATCAGTTCAGACTCCGTTGATTCAGACGATTTTACACTGTTTAATGCGATTTTTCGTCTAAAACTCGCTATCCGCGTAACTTGGTCTGACTTGACTGAGTTTGCAGACCATGGAAAAAATCTTTTTGGCAAATTGACTGACTATCTGAAGAAGTATTGTTACGATGTCAATCTAGAGGTAAATCATTGAGAACTTAAAACTGAATTTAAGAATTTGTGGCTTTCATTTTATGATGAATTAAATTAAGAGCTGAAGAGGTGAATAAAGGTAAGAAAACGAACTGTGAGACGACAAAGGAAGCGCTCATGAGTGCTTAGACCAGACATCTCAACCAGCCCTGCCTCCTCTAAACTAAGAAAAGTTCTCTTTTCGCTACCGTTCTCCCCCTTAGCTTCTTCTTTACACCTCCTGATAACTCTGCTCTCCCCATTTCTCCTAATTGCTACATACATACATTCAATAAATCAACAAAGAATTGTCTACTCTTTTTCTTTCCTAATTTAAAAATAGCAAACTATCAATTGTTCTTTTAGAATTATCAAGACTTCAATTTGATGAACTTGAATCAATTACCTGGATGAAATGAGATTGCAGGGTATCTCACTAGTGATCTGCCAGAGTCGAGAAGCATGGGAAACACGAAGCAGGGTTTGCAGATGGATTGTAAAACCACCATAACTCTCGACACCGTCTTCCTCTTTTGACGTTTGACAGTTCTCTTTGTGGAGGAGGGGAAATAGATTAGTTCCTTTTATGAGATGAGACTGGGAAAATATTTCGACAATATATAGTATCGCTGCACCTTTTCTTCGAACACTCGGTAAAGAGAGAGCAATAAGCGGGAGAGGCGCTGAGGAAAGGATAGGATTCAGTCTTTGCGTATCCTCTGCATTAACTCAAAAGGGCATCTTCTGAGTTAATGAATCTCAACCGTCTGATTATGAACGGAGCTAATCCAGCTCCTGATTATAATTTAGGGGGACTTTAATATTAGTGCGGATCTAGTTCACACGATTCTTAAAACAGATCGGTTGGTTGAAATTTATCAACTTAAAAGATTCCCTTTTGAGTTAATGCAGAGGATTCGAATTCTTTGTTCGTTCGGAATTTTGCAATTAACCCATATCATTCTTTATTATTTAATCAGTGAGAACAACAATTTGTTTGAAATTTAAGGGCAAATTTCATGTACACCCTCCAATATTTCTAAATTATGCAATTTTTCTCTAAAATTCATAATGTCATATTTACCTTTGCAAATTCCAAAAACTCACAAATTTACTTGATGCTCTAAGTCCGTACGAAAGTATGAATCATAAAAGTTGAATAATATATGAAGAAAAGTTAAAATATAATAAGAATGATACTTTTGTACACTAAAATATTGAGACGGCTTATATTAGTTAGAAAAATTGCGACGGTTATAATTTAATTATAAAAATTTATAATTAGGAATATTAATGCCATTTTTTTTTGTAATTAATGTAGAGAATATAGACTAATTAATTAATGGACCTCACTCATATCTAATAAATTGGTCGAGATTTTGTCTTGCAACTTGAAATTTTATTCATAAAAATTCACAAAAAAAACCTTACAATATTTATATTTTATTTTGATCCCCCATACTTATCATATTGCAAAAGAGCATGGAAAATTACTTTCAGAGATTGAGCGACAAAAACTACATAAGATATGTGACATAAGATATAGAAAAGATCTGAGATTTCCCATACAAATGTAATTTTAAAGAAAAAAATAATGTGGAGCGTTGTTGTTGTACCGTATCTAATACCGATACTTACGGACGTTTCCACAATGCTTATGTATAGAATTAGGAATCCGAAATTTTCATTAATGAAAATATATATATATATATATATATATATATATATAGGACGTGGCTATGGTGCTATGGGTAGCTAAGAGGTCTCCATGCTACGGTTCGGATTTCGAGTTTTCAAAATCCTAATGGTCGATCTGAACCGTTCATCTTGTTCTCCATATTAATATCTGCTTGGAGACCAAATTTTACATTTTTCTGAATTTTTTTACTATTTATTAAGCCACTTTGAAAACCCCTGATCCAACGGTGGCTTAACCCAACAGTAAAACCAGAAACTACCGTTGGATCAGCGGTTTTCAAAGTGGCTTAATAAATAGTAAAAAAATTCAGAAAAATGTAAAATTTGGTCTCCAAGCACATATTAATATGGAGAACAAGATGGACGGTTCAGATCGACCGTTAGGATTTCGAAAACTCGAAATCCGAGCCGTAGCACGGAGGCCTCTTAGCTACCCATAGCATATTAGCCAAAACCTATATATATATATATATATATATATATATATATATATATATATATATATAGGGCACGGCTAAATTGCTGCCGGCAGCATTTCAGCGGAGGTGCTGCCGGGGCAATATCGTAATTTCTGATGTCCAAACAACAAATCCAAACCATTAGATGTTTAATCTATATTATAATCTACTTGGAGACCAAATTTTACATTTTTTGGAATTTTTTTACTATTTATTAAGCTGGTTTGAAAACTGCTGATTTCAGTAAATTTCTGCACCATTGAAATCAGCAGTTTTCAAACCAGCTTAATAAATAGTAAAAAAATTCCAAAAAATGTAAAATTTGGTCTCCAAGTAGATTATAATATAGATTAAACATCTAACGGTTTGGATTTGTTGTTTGGACATCAGAAAATAAAAAAAGCCCTGGCAGCACCTCCGGCTAAAATGCTGCCAGCAGCAATTTAGCCGTGCCCTATATATAGGGTCTGGCTAAATTGCTGCCGGCAGCATTTCTGCCGGCAGTGCTGCCGGCCCTTTTTCGTGTTTCTGATGTCCAAACAACAAATCTAAACCGTTAGATGTTTAATCCATATTATAATCTACTTGGAGACCAAATTTTACATTTTTTGAAATTTTTTTACTATATATTAAGCTGGTTTGAAAACTGCTGATTTCAGTAAATTTCTGCAGCATTGAAATCAGCGGTTTTCAAACCAGCTTAATATATAGTAAAAAAATTCCAAAAAATGTAAAATTTGGTTTCCAAGTAGATTATAATATGGATTAAACATCTAACGGTTTAGATTTGTTGTTTGAACATCAGAAATACGAAAAAGGGCCGGCAGCACTGCCGGCAGCAATTTAGCCAGACCCTATATATATATATATATATATATAGAGACAGGCTAATATGCTTTCGGCATAACTTCGGCCGAAGTGCTGCCACCCCATTTTCGATTTTTCAAAATCCAAATGGTCGATCCGAACCGTTCATCTTATTCTCCATATTAATATCTACTTGGAGACAAAATTTTACATTTTTTGGAATTTTTTTGCTATTTATTAAGTCACTTTGAAAATCGCTGATCCAACGGTGGCTTGCCAAAACAGTAAAATTAGGGGTTTACCGTTGGATCAGCGATTTTCAAAGTAGCTTAATAAATAGCAAAAAAATTCCAAAAAATGTAAAATTTGGTCTCCAAGCAGATATTAATATGGAGAACAAGATGAACGGTTCGGATCGACCATTTGAATTTTGAAAAATCCAAAATGGGGTGGCAGCACTTCGGCCGAAGTGTTGCCAAAAGCATATTAGCCTCTCTCTCTCTCTCTCTCTATATATATATATATATATTGATAATGGGAAAGAATTTTGGTAAAATTTGATATATAAGAACGTTATAGATCACAACATCCTGATTAACAAAATCAAATTATTCACTAACTAATGAAAGAGGAGCAAGATCAATGGCGGTTTCTACATTAGGGATACAAGAGCTAATGGAAGAGGAGCAAGATCAATGGAGATTTCTTCATTAATTGAGGGAGGACAGTGGAGATTTTAAGAGGAAAATGGGATACTGGTACACAATGCGGTTACTGGTACAAAGACTGGTACAGAATTTGACTACTGGTACGACAATGGAAGAAGGAAGTTATGTGAAATTGGGTGCAGCAAGGCGTGGTATGCTGTATTCATAGAAGAACGATGCAGAATTGGAAAACAAGGCATCTCTACTCACTAACAAGAAGCTTTGCAATTTTTACAGTTTAAACCCTGGTTTTAGTCAATTTTATTTTTCCTTTTTATGTCTTATTTTGTGGTTCTTCTGTTTTTCATTTGGTTTTCTTTATATTCAACGAAGTTGAATAACATCGAGCTTTTGTAATCGGTTTCATGTTGAAACCTCTTTATGATCAATAAAACAAATAAGGACTAGATCCTTATTTTTTTTCTAAAAAAAAATGAAACAACGGAAAGAAAGAAAAAAAGACGGATGTTATTGTATATCATGTTCACAGTTCTTGAAAAAAAAAAAATAAATAAACATAAAGAACTCTGGATGTGATATATAATAACGTCCGTTTTTTTTTTGTTTTTTTGTTTCCTCCTTTACTAATGAGGACATTTTAGTCTATGACGCTTAGAAGATGTTTTGTTATATATCGAATTTCAACAATATCCTTCTCCTCCGTTGTCAATATATATATATATTTTCCAATTAATAAAAATTTCGGTTAGGAATCATATTATATATCAAATTCAAGCATATTGCATATGCAGATATCCAATGTGGGAGAAAGAGTGTGGTTACACGTAGCAAGAGCTGAAATTTTTTATTTTTTTTTTATGATATATTAGATGTGGAAAGCGATTCAAATATTGATTAAATTTATAATTTTAAACTCATGAATTTGGCAGCAGTTTTGAGTAAAAAAATTAAACCCAGTACAGCGGCAAATTACATTGGAAAAAGAGAGCTAGTTCCTCTTTATAAATTGAAAATTTATAATTTTAAATTTTAATAATTAAATTTCGTGATTTTATACACAGAAATACTTAATTTTTTTTTATAAAATAAAATTGCACTACACTAAATTATTCAGTTCGTCAATCTCAATCTCAGTTTGTAAATTTTATCGGTTTCATACAGTTAATTCAAGCTTCTCATTTTACTTAATTTATTTTTATGTGTAATTTTGTTCATAATCAAAAAGTGAATAATAATGAATTATTTTGATATGTTTGTTTTTCAACAACTTTCAATACAAAATAGATTTTTTTTTCCAACTGGAATGTTTGACTCGTTAAATAAAAAAAATTATCGAACGTATTTTGTGCAATGATTGATGTAATCATGCTTCGGGACTCAGAGTTAATGATATTAAAATAATTATTCTGATTTCAGTAATACATTAATTATATATTTTTTATTTTGATTCTATCAACTGTGTACTGTATAAAACTAAAATAATTCCATCAATATTTAAACCGGAGTCTATCTCAGACTCGCAGTACAACAATATTTCAACACAACAATTAATCCAACAAAAATAAAATAATAATAAAGAAAAAAAAATATTCTATATTGTCTTTCGTCTTTTTAGTAGGGATGCGAGCAGATAGTGATAAAATCATATCCACATTTTTTTTAATTATTTTTCAGATATAGCTACGGAGCAAATATCAAACATAACAGATAGATACGGATATATATCCGAATCAGATTGAATATTTATTAAAATAATATAAAAAATATTAAAATTTATAATATTTATCTAATTATAATAGTAAATAACATAAATATTTTTGTAATATATATTTAATATTTAAATATAAATAACTAAAACGTAAAGTATCGAGACATATATTCGGATATTCACATTTAACTTTTCAAATACGATTCGTCAGATATTATCTGTAACGTTTTCACCCGTTCTTTTTTTGTCACGAAGCAGATCATTAAATTGCGTTCTCTCAGTGAATTTATTTTCTTGCGAAAACAGCGGTTCCAATAAAATAATATCCTTCTCCAATATCTCAAGTCGAGACACGTTAGTAGAAAACAGACACGTGGCAAATAGGTGGCACCCTTGCACGCGTTCTTCCGTACGCCTCCTTGTTTCGAAGTATTACTCTGCATTTTAGCTTCTCTTAAAGGTACGAGCTTTTTAATCCCGCGTTTTTCTTGTTATAATTTGTTTTTGATGAATCTGATCATTTTTATGCTGGTCATGCAGCATTCTATGAATTTCGTGTTATTATGCTTGGAATTTTTTAGATCAAATATGGAATTGGGGTTTTTTATTTACCCTTGAATTTATACATGGGTAAACTCATATATTTAAAAAAATTAATTAAGCCTTAACAATTGATTTGTTTTTTTTATCAGGAGTTGATTTAGTTTGAGATGGCCAATGATGAATTTTCTAGTTTTCAAGGGTTGTATAAGAATCTTCATCTACCCGCTTTAATTGCTGGAGGTGTATTTTCTCTGATTGCACTGGTTCTCTCCCTTATGCTGATATTTCGCCATCTAGGATCATACACAAATCCTTCAGTAAGTTTCATGTACACTGACAGTAGTATCAGCAAATTTGAGATTCAAAGAAGGAAAAAAAACAACAGTACCAGTATTTTGAGATTGAATAAATAGGTTTGACCAGACTGCCGGCTTCTTGACATTTAATTATCTAGGCATATATCAGCCCATTATTCAATAATAAAATTGAAAATCAGAAAAGACATATGAACAATTAGAAAAAAGAAAGAAACTTATGTCGATCCCTTGTCAGTATAATTGTAATGTGCATAATTCTTCGGAACTATGAGGGGAGAGAACTATATATGGGAGAAAAATATAGAACTGGTGAATGTAATAACACAAAAAATTTGCATTAAGCCAAGGAAAATTTTATCATTCTGATGTCTGTGTTTTTGTGCAACTGTGTTCCATGGGTCTTTGTTGCAGGAGCAGAAATGGATAATTGCAGTCCTATTTATGGTCCCAGTATATGCAACTGAATCTGTGAGAACATTTAGATTTAGGATTCTTTTAGTATCTGTAACCAATGTTTATTTTATTTAAATTAACACCCAATTATTTTGTATAGCAACTAATTATTTGTTATGTGAAGAATAAGTGATCAGATCACTTCAGACATTTTCATATGAAGTATTTTGAGAGTGCCTGAGAACACATGGTGCAATTTACAAGAAAAATAACCACTAGAAATGAAATTCAGTGACTTATAGTATAATTTATTGTAAAATTATAAACACAAAAGAAAAAAAAATGCATTATTTTGCTGTTGGTCAAACTGATAATTTTTGGTCAAAACCAAGTAGCTTTTGCTTTTTTACATTTTCATCCTCATACTTTGCACAACTCTTTTCCAAAACTTCTATCCACAGATAATATCATTGTGGGACTCCAGATTCTCCATGACTTGTGATATCCTGAGAAACTGTTACGAGGCATTCGCACTGTATGCATTTGGGCGCTATTTGATCGCGTGTCTTGGTTAGCCTACCACTCTGTATGAGAAATTTGCAAACCTTGGTTGTCCTTTATGTATACCAGTAGTATTATTGTTTAATCATGAAAAGGTATAAGTATAACAGTTATTAAATATTTTAAAACAACATAAAATTTTAGGTGGTGAACCAAGAGTGGTGGAAATGCTTGAAAACAAAGCAAACCAGGAGTTACGAGAAGAATTACTTGAGAAAGGAGGAGAGGAAGAGGAAAATAAGAAAGGATCATTTCGTGATTTCTTCTGCCATCCGGCTATTCTTGGAAAAGACATGTATACAACAGTGAAATTTGGTCTTGTGCAATATGTGCGTGAGCAATTAAAGTTTGTTAATAAGATTTTCTACAGTGTGCAGTTATTATTTTTAATAAAAAAAATAAAAATGATAAATCAGAGCAAGAATGTTAATTTATCCAAAATGTAAAAAATGTCCTTTTCCATTTATTGTCCCTAGAAGCCTCCATCACAGAACCTCAAACTACATTGTGTTGTGGAATTTTATTTCTTAAGATCTTATGTTGCTTCATTATTTCCAAATTTTCTTAATTATTGTTTCTTAATATCGATGAATGTAGATGATTTTAAAGACAACATGTGCCTTCTTGGCTTTGATTCTGGAGATTCTTGGGCTCTATGGTGATGGCGAGTTCAAATGGTACTATGGGTATGTGCTTTTATTACCACTCAAATATACTTATCCTTTATTAATGATTTTGATAATTTTGGCCTAGAATATTTAAAAAAATATGAAGATAATTTTGGCCTAGAAGAAATTTTCCACCCCAAAGAGGTACCAAAATTTCTGTAAAATGCATAACTATCCATAAAAAATAAACATAAAACTTTTTTTCTATAGTGTGCTGAATTTTCTGCTAGTAGCAAATATCGAAATTACCTCATTTTGTGAACCCAAGGTAATTTTTAGGTTAATACAAGTTACTCAACCGATATGCAATGGTATTTTATTTAGTGACATTGTTGAATTTTTCTTTTCAGGTATCCATACATTGCTTTCATAATTAATTTCAGCCAATCATGGGCTTTATATTGCTTGGTTCAATTCTACCATGTGACACACGAAACGCTGCAGCCCATCAGGCCACTCGAAAAATTCATAAGCTTTAAGGCTATTGTGTTTGCCACTTGGTGGCAAGGTGTGGCTATTGCCATCATGTGTTATTTTGGGATTTTCCCCAAGACTGGAAAAATGCAGAATGCAATTCAGAATTTTCTAATATGCATTGAGGTTAATCTCTCTTTTTAAGTCTTATCATTACAGAGAATTTGCAAATTGGTTTTTCTGTTATTCCATGCCTGCAAAACAGTCCCAAGTTCATTACTAGAGTATCCTCAAATATTCCCTCAAATCAAGCTCTGATTAATAATTATTAATGCACAAGTATCAATTTGGGCCCCTAACAAAGTGCTGAAGTATTACAACTAAAATACTGGACTGGTATTGTAGCAACAATGAGTTTGATCGAGTTTTTTTCTTATTTTTTTTTTCTCTATTGTCACTATAATTATTGAAAGATCTAGAGCTATTGTTTAACTTCTTCTATAGATGGCTGTTGCAGCTATAGCCCATGTATATGTCTTCTCGGCAGAACCATACCAATACCTCCCTATTCCGACTTACGGAGGTGTCACATGTGAGGAAACTAATACCCAAGTTAAAGTAGATGATAGCAAAGAGGAAAAACCAGCAATTGTAGAGAGAAAAGAGATGCATGTGGAAGCACCTGGTACCAGCATTCGAGAAAGCATTCAAGATGTGGTTCTAGTTGGTGGAAAACATGTAAGTTGTATTACGAATTATTAAGGATAGATTTACTGATTGAACTGTGTTGATATCAGGACCAACTTTGAGAGTCGTCACTTTTCTGACAAATTTCTGAAAATCAACAATATATTGGGATATGATATCATAAAGTTTTGTACATAGTGGTTAGCAATGCAACTATTCCCTATAATCAGCGATTGTTGGTGGTGTCCAAATTTCTCGTCTTTTCACAGCTCACTGTACCAGTGTGTCTGGTACTGATACATAATGATGTTATCTGATTGACAGGTGGTTAAGGATGTGGCATTGACAATATCACAAGCAATAGAGCCTGCCGGAAAGGGTGTTTCAAAAATACAGGAAACCATGCATCACATTTCTGTCAAACCAAATAAAGAAGGCGAAGTTGAAATCGATGAACACAAAAATGAGATATTTGTAGATGGTAATCCTGTTGAGGAGGATCGAAATTAGGTCTGAAGGGTTCCAAAATTGAAAAATTACTTCAGTAGGATCGATATAGTTAGTTCTTTTTGGACGTGCTGTCCGTTTTTTTCTTCCTTTTTTTTATATTTTATATTTTATAATTCCCTTGCTTGATCTAATTCGGTTATTTTTTTAATTTTTTTTGTGAGTTTAACTTTACAATTTTGTTGAGCATGGTAATGACTAATGACAATTCTTTTTTTAACTACTAGGCAAAAAAAAAGCCTACATGGTAACGACAATTTTGTATTTTATTATTTGTTTATCATGTCCATATTGAAAATTTGAGACTCGTGTAAGTTTTAGAGGACAAGCATGCTTTAGTTATTCTTGTAAGTCCCCTCTCCAAGTGGAGCGACTTTATAGTTATCCTGTAGATATTATGGGCATCTTCTTTTTAGCTCCAGATAAATTGCTCCAAGTCTACTTCAATATTTTAGCATGAATTATCAGCCACTAATTTTTCAGAGAGGAATTGAAAGAGGAGGTAGCACTTAGCTAGAAAAAAATCTAAAAGTTGTTATAGAGTTTAATTTTTTCTCATAACTTCGCAATTTCCGCAATTTCTGTCAATTTCTGTCAAGGTTTATTGTCTCATATTTGACCAAAGTGAAAATAGCGGAATTCAATAATTTCTGTATAATTGATAAGAGTTGAAGATTGTTTACCGACACTGGTTCGTAATTCTCTTTTATAAATCAGTCATTCGGTCAGCGAATTTAAATTAATCTCTTACTAGCCGCTGAGATTGTTTAATGTAAATTATCAGTTCTTTTTATTCTCTTTTATCGTCAGCGAACAGCACATTAATAAAAATATACATCCGCATAAAAGTTAATATGAGCAGAAGAAAAAAAATTATCAGTTTACGTCAGCATAAAGATGAGTTCACGCCCCGTTGGCAAAGAAGATGTCCACGTCAGCTCCCCACTGGACTTTAATATTGCATGTGGTATTAAAATGCTGCAACACTGCCCACTATATATAAACCCAAAAATAAAATAAAAAATTGGTTAAAGGTTTTTTACTATAAAATTGGATTTAGGATTTTTACTTAAATCCAATTCCAAGTTTCCCCAAACTTTGCGAGACAATAATTAAGACTTTCCACGCCTTAAAAAGTATTATCTAATATTCCACGACAAACTAATATACTAAATAATTCTGATTAATAAACAAGCAATAACATTTAAGATATAAAGCTTTCTTACCTTACGAGTTATGACTCATGACACCATAGAGGAAACGCAGATCAACTTTCCACAAATTAGCACTAATTTCCCTAACAGTGCGTTTCTTAACTCAACCTTTACTATACATGAAGCATTACCACAAAAACTACCCCTGCACACCATAATTTACATCTCTGTACCCAAAACAGGAAAACATCCACTATCAGGAATCAGAACTGCCGCAACATACTTCAGAGCAGCACTCGAGGCAGCCCAAGCAAGCCAGAGCGGTAAACAGCTGGGTGATAACAATAAAGCACTGGTCATTCACCCTGGAACAACCCCGGATCAGGCACAAGCAACAACAGCAATCGGCAACTCTGCCACAACAGCCAGCAGCCTTCGTGAACATCACATCCAGGGCTTCCGGAGGTTTAAGCTCACCAAAGTTAACTGGCGTGTTATCCTGTGTTGCAGTTAAGTTGCCAAATCCGATGGCCAGGCCGTGATTAGGATTGGAAATCTCTCCTCAGGCCCAGTGCGTTTGTTTAACCCATGTTTCTTAGCCTATTCCAAGGTGTCAAATAATTATTAGGATAACCATATAAATGATCCAAGACAAGAATGATTGAAGCATAATAATTTGTAAGAAAAGGGTAGCACACCTTGGATGTATCATCTTTTACTGAATCTTTTTGGAGCATAATCATATGTGTATATTCTGATGGAACGCTATTTTGTATGCTCAATTTACTTATCTGCAGAAAATAATATTGAGAGAAAAACATCAAGTGATATGAAATATTAATACAAGACAGAACAATAGCAGCATTAACATTTAACAGTTGAGAACAGAATACAAGAGTATCATGATCATATTGAAAGAACCCTACTAGGTTCCAGACCTAGTTCATTTTGCCTTGTACTTGTAGTGTATATTAATGTGAGAAATTTGTATGTCAAAATATATTAACCATGTCTAAGGGAAAAGAATTAAGTATGAGGATTCTAAGTTGTTACCTTGTTCTCAAGCTGTTTGTTTTCATAAAGCCTAAGGGAAAATAATTATTATAGTATGAGGATTCTAAGTTGTTACCTTGTTCTCAAGCTGTTTGTTTTCATAAAGCCTAAGGGAAAATAATTATTATAGTATGAGGATTCTAAGTTGTTACCTTGTTCTCAAGCTGTTTGTTTTCATAAAGCCAAGCCTGTGACGTCAGAAAGTCAATGTGTCGTCTTGCAAATACCTAGTAAAAACAAGTCATACAATTATACAAACAGGCACACTGTTATATGTATAAATAAGAACAACATAAGAAGATAAACAACAGAAAAAAAATATATTTACTTTCTCAAGGTGCATATCCTTGGCGTGCTCAACCTTGAGATCAATCTCAATTGCACTCATGTCAGCTAGGCAACCCTTGGCTTTCACTGAATTTGGGAGTTCTCCTTTGTATCTCCCATAAATACACGTGATGCAACCTGCTGATATATCAGGGATGTTCTGTGGGTACACCTGAAACATACACCGTAGTAACCATTAAGTATCCCAAAATATTCATCAGGTTAGTTTATCTTTTTCTATTATTTTTACTTAATTAATCAATTAATAATAAATACATTTATTGATTTTGTGTGTGTGTGTGTGTGTGTGTGTGGGGGGGGGGGGGGGGTATTAGAATTATGAAGTGTAATGATATTTTAATTGAAAAGTTACCTCGAACTCAGAGTCATCAACGTTATTGAAAGCATCAATTGTCATATTTGCTAGTGTAGTGCGTGAACATCTTCTAAACCATGCTCGCATCCTGCTCTCAATGGAATCTATAAATGCATAAAGAAGTGTCAAACAACTAACTAAAATTTGAATAATATTTGAAGGAAACTACAATTTTGTTCAATTAAGATTTATGTATTTGTCCAATTTACAAAACCAAGCACCAGAGAGTAGAGGGATGATGGAAAGTAATTGATCAATGTCAATTGCAATCTAATTTCAACGGAAGTGTCCTTGTACCAACTATTAACTTTATTGAGACGAGATTTCAAAGAAAGTGCTGTACCTATATCATATGCTGCATCATAGTGTCCCCTACCAATTGATGCCAACATACGCAAGAAATAGTGGTTGCAAAATAATCCTGAAATCATTTTCAGATAACATAAAAATCAAAATTTTGGTTTTGTAATGCATCAATACACAAACTTAGAATATAACAGTTTTTGAGTCAATGGTCTTATATGAACAAAGTTATTGAAAATTGCAAATGCCCTATCTAATTTAAGCCTACTTAAAATTTCCCAAACCGGTTATGCTTTTTTTAATGGGTTTGGATCAATACACAGTGGATTAACTTAACAATTTTGACAATATTACACAAATCAAGAGGCAGAATAATGAAAATTGAAAAAAAAAAAAAAAAAAATCCTGTAGCCCTGCTGGTAGCCTTATAAACTGTGTATTGAATTTCATGTAATTAAAGTCTTATTCGATATTCCATCAAAAGTACTTCAAATATGTACCATTGAAAATTTTGAAGTTGGTTGATGTACCATAAAACTTGCACAAAATAATTCATTATTTTATGCAACAAGTAATACACAAGTAACTGTTATTTCTGAGAATTGTCAAGTAAATCCATTGTCAATGGATACCACAATCCCTTTTTATAGGTTCAAATGTAAGGTACAAAAATGTGCAAAAAAAAAATTCTAAGTAAAGATACATGAATTCTCATATGGCCTTTACCTATAGCAAAGGTAGATATTCGGGGGACTATTGATTTGGTATTTGAAATCGTAGTTTGTATGTTTGCGCAAATATTTCTCTCATCTTCCACCGTTCCATCTGTCACAAGAAAAATATGAGGGATGGAACCTTTTGTATTCGCTAGTGACTCCATTACCTGTCATAAATGAAGGCACAATTGTGAAACTTTTAGGGAAATAAAATTATTATCCGATACAACCTATTTTAGCACTATTATTAGTTCTCCGATTGGTACAGCTCAGTACATACTAGCAAAGACCTAACACTGATGCAATGTAAAAATGTAAGAAATTCGCCTCATAACTGACAGCAAGTACCTGATCTAAGGGGCGTGAAATGTTGGTGCCTCCTTTTGCAACAAGATTTGTACCCATCCATTGGTTTGCGCTCTCAACCATTTCCTCAGTAGCCGGTACAAGACAGGTTGAAAAAGAGCACACCTCATCGGATGAAGATACAATGTTGAAGAAGTCTTGGTCAGTCAGTTCCAACAGAGAGGCAAACACAGCATTTTTCACACTCTCTATTGGCTTCCTTTGCATGCTCCCACTCGTATCAATCAGAAAAACAACCTCCCTTTTAAATACCTGTTTATTTTATAATCCAAATCAGGGTTTAATGTATCACTAGCACACTTTCATACTATTAAGAAATATGAAAATTGGTTTTACTAACAGGTATATACTAGACTGAGTGACAGGTACAATATCAGTACATCCAACTACTAGAATGACCAATTTAACACCCATGTACAATAATGAAATAATGTCATATTCATTGCAAGATATATTGGATAAAATAACTAATACCAAATTTCATGCCATCAAAATCCACAAAGCTTTAATTGCAAACAGGTACCACCACAACACATATGTTTGATGTTACATATCCCAGTTTGAATATATTACAATTTTTTATTGGCTATTTTTTTTTCTCTATTGCTAATGTAGAGACCATCAAAATATAGCGTCCCCAATTTCACTAATCCATCATTGAATAACACTTGGCAGGATATTAATGTTAATCTAACCTTTCTTTTTTTATTATTGCCAGGAATGAGGAAAAGGCAAAACATGTCTCTCTGATCATAATCATGAACTGAAGCAGATTGCAAGAGGAGCCCACCAAATACATCAGCAGAATGTACCTGAAAAAAAAAAATTCATGTGCATAAAAAATGTGGACAACAGTGCAAGCTTTTCTATTGATGCATAAACTAACCTTCATAGACTTCCACATTATACCTCGAAAAATTACCTACTTTCCCATAAAGCTAAGCACTGGTAAGTTATATTACCTTAAAAATATATTTACTTTCCAGTAAAACTAAGTATTTGAGGGGCTTTGAGTTTTCTTTTTGGGTTTAATGAAACACTGTTTAATTCTCAGATGCAAGATTTAAAAAATATTAGACGGAAAATAAAGGAAATTTTGAGATCAGACGAATATGGATAACACCTGTTTCATACTGTGCCACCACAAGTATGGTACCATGTCATGTGCTCTAGCAAAGCACTACACAGAAACATCCCAAATGCAAACCAGGAAAGAGCTACATTTAGAAAATTAAAAGAATAAAAATAACTTACGCTGTATGAAAAATTGAAGTCCTTGGTTGACCAATTTTCAACAGGTTCATCATAGGCAAAGGTCATATTTCCCCCCTGACGGGCTTTTTCCTAAAGTTCACAGGAAAAAGTAACAAGGATAAGCATGGCATAATAAGTAGAGCAAATGACAAGAAAAATTCCAGAAGCTAACAAAAATCGAGCAACAATACGTTTATTGGTATTATCCAGGTTCTAATACAGCTAAAATGGTCTTGGTGCATGTTTAATTGTTATAGTGAGAAACGAACCTTCAAGGGATGGCTTGCTCCTTTCAATATAACTTCCTTGCCAATACCACTGTTCAGTTTCAACTTGAGTTTCTCTCTTTTGACAAATACTTTTCCTGAAGCATTCACATAAGTTGGAAAATTAAAGGGGATGTGCACAGTAAACTGCCCCTCTTCATTATACAGTAGTTTCTGAGACCACTTTATTGTAGCAAATACATCTGAACCTCCATTAGCCTGTTACACAAAACAAGAAAGATTGAAAATTAATGTAATAGTACATTGGTTTATAGATAAAATAAAATAAAAATTGAAGAATGAGAAAACAAATATTGTGCTCAAAATAATAAGAGCAATTCCATAATAAAAGCTTTCATAAGTTGATTAGATAATCAAATCTAATTCCTGCCAAAATATTAATATTAAATAAATTAAATGCAGCTCTAGGTGTGAACACAAAACATGAACAAAGGCCTCAAACCAAAGGAACCTTTCATTCCCAGCTCTGATCATTGATTAGCACTTGAGTGAATTGCAACAACCACTCTTGGAAAAGCAGCAGGAATTACTCCCTAATCAAATAATTAGGGAACATTGTGCAATAACTATTTATTCCCAAGATATACTTGTTTATTTCCAACCCCTTTGTTTGTTAGTACTTGGAAGAATTGAAATAACTACTCTGGAGAAGCACTTATGAGCTGTTTGTATTACTCTTATGTAAAATTTGGCTCGAAGTTATTTATTCTCTAATTAAATGCTACTGAAAAGACTATTAACAGATAGTGTAATAGAAAGACAGTACCTCAGCAGTTGGTAAATAAAGCATATGAGGTTTGAGAAAGCCACCTCCACCAGATTTTGAATGATCAATTCTCTCATCAGCTAAATCAACCACCTCTGTGGCATATGATTTCTTCCCAACCTCCACTTCTACGCCTAGAATTGAACCCTATTATTAGCCAAACCCCTTCTTAGCTCAAGAATTCTACCAAGTTACATTTGAATAAGTGTAGAGATCAAAAAAAATGACATTAATTCACTATATAGATACTAAAAACTAGCTAGACAATTGCTCTAAGGGTTCAAAGATAAAACCCAAAAAATCTGAAAAGTAGAACAATGTAACACCAGGTTAGCTGCTGTTCATAAGCTGCTCACTCCAGATAGCTTGTGGACAGGAAAACCCAAATCACCCTTTTCTTATAAACAAGTCATCTTGTTGATTTATTATCGAGTTTACTTGTTCTTAGAAAGAAATAAACTTGCTAGAAAATCAATTAAACACAATACAATAATTTGACAACTACTAATCTTTTGTGCCAAAAGTTATTAGTTCAATTATTCAACTCTTTTACTAAAACAGAAACAATTTTCCCATTGATAAATTACAAATTTAACAACAAAATTACGAGTAATTAGGTATTTTCAATCCCACCTGTTCTCCCATCGGAACAACAATCCTACAATCACAGGCGAGGCTCCTGGTCACACAGTGAACCCACCAACGACCGCGCACCGTGACGAACACCGTATCCAACACACACTCCATTTCCAGCTCAATTTCTTTCATTTGCAAAGGAATCAGAGCTGGTGGATCACATCGTCCGTATACGTACGGCTGGTAACTGGGTACATCGGGGTTATCAACTATACCTGGATCCGATATCACTGCGTAAACCATTGGTCCGGTCGGGAGGAAGGATTCATCCGACCGCTCCATCAACCCGGGATGGCGTGGCGGTGCTGAGGTGGCGCGCTGATCCTTGGAGCTGGTGTATATGCGCTTGGATAGCTTGAGACCATCCTCGACCGATCGCGAGAATTCGTCCACGTATGACATCTGTTTGAGAGAATTACTCAAAGAGAATTAGAGAAGTAAACACTTGTCAAGAAAATAGAGATGATTGCCGGGAAAGGAGAGAAAGGAGAAGAAGGCAACGTAAGATTGGAATTTTTTTTTTTGGTTTCTGGAATTGGAATTGGAATAGTTTCCGATGAATGGAGATTGGAGACACAAGTAAAGGAGAAGATTAAATTAATCGAAAATAAGTGGGGTATATTGAAATAAATTCCCCCAATTGGCCAATATACACAATTATAGTTTACAGGGTTTACAAATTGATGACGTGGGTAAGTATCATGTGTGTTATGGGCTTATGGCACAACGGTCAGAAAAAATAGTATCTCGTAGACCATTACGGTAGGAATTTTGGTATATTTTCGTAGACCATTATTTGTACCAAAGTGGATTTAGATATATCATTATCGAGCAAGGATAAAGTGCATTAAGTGCGTCGATCTTTGCGGTGAAAAAGGTTATCAGACACTGGATTATAAAAGAGAGGTCCAGACTTCCAGCTGAAGAATGGAGGTACTGTTTCACTACTTAATATATGGACCGAATATGCTGCAAGAGAACGGTGCACGCTTTTACTACATACAAATTCATTTTATTCTTCTATACAAATTTATTGATATATAAATATCATATCATTTAATTTAGAAAATTATTAATTTTCTAAAATATAAAGAAACCCATATATCTATAACTATTTTTATTTGAGTAACATGCAATTAACATTTAGAGTTTACTAAAATTAGGAAATCAAATGGTAATTTATCAAGCTTGTTTCAGCTTGATAATTATTTGTTCTAGCATCAAATGTCAATAAAAATTAATTTGTTAACTTTTTAAACTTCTATTTAGATAATCATAAAAGTGTAAGTTTTTACAAAATTGGATAAATAACTTGCCTAAATCATAAGGCATAAATATAATTCAAATTCTCTAAAATTATGATACACATTGGAGCATTTAAAAATATACACATTTATGTGAATATCCCTTTTAATTTTTAATAAATTATTGTACTAAATTAATAATAATTATTTCATCTTTATTAGTGCTGGTTCTTAAAAAAAAATTGCCTTTGTGCGTACAAACTACAAAATAATACATTGTCTGGTCCGCATTAAAAGCAATGAACCATGTCCACTGGTAGTTTTCCATTGTCGGGGCCAGGGATTGTTTGCATGTGGTAGAAATGACTGGGGCGATCGCATCTGAGTTCTGAGGCGCGTTTTATGTTTTTTTATTATTTTGGCTGGAGTAAACGAGTGCGTACCCTCTGAGATATCTCAACTTTTGCGTGACCGACGTGTCCGGTGCCTATTCGGGGGTGATGTAGGGGTCAGTATTATGTGGGCTTTAAGATTCGTTCATAACGTAATTAAACGGTTGGGATTTTCCATAACGTCATGCAAAGTTTGAGATATCTCAGAGGATATGAATTCGGAGCAAACCGTCAAAGGCTGGGGATTTGGTCCTGTTGTCCGTTGACAGTATGCGTCCGCTTGAATTCCTGACAGATGTCATTCTCAATTGATAACTCGGATTAAATACTATCAGGCTTAATTATGAGATTGTTTGTTTATTCTAATTATAGGGTAAAGATTTTGACAGAGTAGCTTTGGCTTCATGCAGCACAGGGACTACAGAATCAAAAGTGTTATGTATGGTTTGTGCACTGCATGAAATCAAAATTCCTCTGTTAATATCGTTACTCCATTATATCCCCAAGTTAATCCAGACGCTATTTTTACTAGTACGTGCCTATCTGGTAACTGGTTACTTCAAGTGAAGCATAAGTAGAGCTTTTTTTTAAAAAAAAAAGGATAACTTACTAATTAGTATCTATCAATTTAAATTTGTTTATATTCAATTTAAAAAATATATATATATATTATTATCTTGATTGCTTATGCGTCAAGACTGTCTGAATGCATCAATTCAGCCCTCTCAATCATCTGACAATCATGCTTTCCAAAATAACATATTATGTTTATTTTTGTATAAGAACGGAGATAAAAAAAAAAAAATTAAGCACTTTTTAGATATTTTAGTATTTAAGTTCTGCCACCATTGCAACTTATGTCCATAATACATTCCAATTATGGGGATCCAAATGCATTTAATTTTAATCTTCATCTTGTCTATAATTTCTATATATATTATAAAAAATATAAAATTTTAACTAGGATAAAATCAGTAGATACAATTTTATATCAGTATTCTATCCGTGCTCCAAATTTTTAATATGTCAACCTCATCCTGATATTAATAAAGTGATTATAAAATTTGTATTGATGCTAATCCATTTCTGACAAAATGTCTGTTTTGTTTTCATCTGTTTTTTTTTAATTAAAGGATGACTTAATGGCCTCTCTTTCGGTTAGACCCTGCGTGTTGGACTCCTTTGTCTGGATTCCAACGGCTAGTCAGAAAAGAACAATAAAAGTTGTTAGGTGCGGGCCTGAGGAGTTGTCACATTCCTACGGTACCGTAGGGATAAAATACTCCCATCACGTAGGGATATGCTTTGGTATTCGTGCCAGATTATAACGAACGATTGGGATCTCATCTTACACCGTCAGGTATTGTACTTGATCGAAATTTCAGCGGGGTTCCCTTCGCACGCGGCACGATCAATGCAACTGATCCCTCAAGTTGTCGGCATGGCAGGACAATAAAAGGTCTTTTTTGTAATTTCCAAATTCATATTACCGTTAAGTGCGTTTCCTTCCAGATTTTTCCTGGCTCTGACTGGTGCACCTTTTCGTGCGGTGAAAAATAAATTTGCACACTGATGTTCTTTTCATTTCAATTTTAATCTTAAATCTTAATAAGACATAGATAGAAAATTCAAGAGACACATCTTTTGTAGAGAAATTTATTTGTTTTATAATAAATTTATTTATGGTTGATAAAAAGACTCATGTGTTTTGTTTTGTTGTGGTAGCTTGATCTTAATTTCTAATCATATAAACTTTGTAAGTCGTCCTATTAATTTATCAATCATATATTAGTTAAGTTATATTTATTTACCATCCTAAAATTTGAATTAGCTCAGCAATTAGGGATGAAAATGGATCAACAATTCAAAATACGGATCGGATTGTGGGAAAATTAATTATTATGCGTATATGTTTTATTTTTTCGGATACAAGTACAGATCTAATATTAAACGGATGTAAACATGGATTAGATATATAATTTGAATATCTAATTCAAATATTGTAATAGAGTTATCATATAATTCAATGAATTATCGTGTAATATAAAATATGGACGTTTGATAATTATGGTGAACATGATTTTTCTCATCATGACAAAATATATATCTAATTAACAAAATTAATCACGAATATAACCATATTTTTAATCAAAAGATATCAACAAAAAATATTGTTCTCTCCTAACAGACATGATCTAATACACACAAATACATATAATTATCTGTATTTGTATTCAAAAAATCACGAATAATTAAAGAGAATATTTATGTCCACTGAGTTTTGTCCACCATCTATCCACAGATCTTATTCACTCTCATTTAACTAATTTTAATGGCTTGGTCCCACCTTCCAACGGGTATTGAAATCTTTTTCCTGATTTCACTATTTAAATATTAATTATTTTTCTGATCCGATCATCTCTTTCTTTTTGTAATCTCATTTTCAGAACAAAACCTCTCATCTCTCCTCTCTCTCTCTCTCACCAATCGCCTCTGTTGATTTTGCTTTCAGTTTATAGAGAAGGGCCAGGGGAAAAGGGTGCTTAGTAGAACCTTGATGAAACTTTCAATATTGTCGTTCGATTCTTTCGTTTTTTTAGTAAAGCATGGGCCAACGATTAGGATTCAACACTGCTCACACGAATTGCTCTCAAGCAAGGTTAGAGGCAGGGATACGGGCCAACGATTAGGATTCTTTCGCTATTCAAATCTCATTTGAATTTACCTTCTCTGTTGATTTTGCTCTCATCTCTCCCCTCTCATCTCTCTATCGACGGCCGCGATGGCAACGAGAGTGAATAAGAAAGAGATGATCGGATCGAATTGGAAGAATAATCTGGATCAGTCGCGACGGCAACAAAATCGTAATTGTTGTTTTTTGTATTTACCTTCTCTGATTCATTTTTCCTTTGCAATGTCGATTTTAATTGAGATTACTGACTCGATCTCATTTTTTATACATGATCGCAATGAAACCTTCAATCGTGGAGCATGATCGAATATAAGTTATTTTTGTTGAAGAGCATGACAAAATTCAAATCTAGTAAGTTATTTATGTTGAATTTATTGTTTTTATTGTATGCAGTAACAGATCTAGTATTTCAAATAAAATCTAGAGGAAAGAGATGATAAAGAGGCGATATGGAGTATTGATCTATTAATTTTACTGTATTGCCCCGTTAATTTTACAGTATTCATCTGTCATTTTATAGTATTCATCTTGTGGAAATCTGGAGGAAATAGATGATAGATAGGCGATATGGAGTATTAATTTGTTAATTTTACAATATTGCCTTGTTAATTTTATAGTATTCATCTTATCATTTTTCAGTATTCATCTTGTGAAAATCTGAAAGAAAGAGATGATTTGTTAATTTTATAGTATTTATCTTATAATTTTACGGTATTCATCTTGTAATTTTACAATATTCATCTTGTGAAAATCTGAAGGAAAGAGATGATAGAGGGACTTCTTACTCATTCGAACAATGAACATAAGAGGTTTTTAATATAAAAGTTATTTGTCCATAGTTTTTTTGTTGTTATTATGCTATTCTGAATGTTGCGGTGAATATTTTTATCTTGTGTTGAACATATGTTGTTTGTGGTGAACATATTTTTTGTGTGATGATGGATCTATGTATAGATTTAACAATTTTAGAATATACATGGTATTATTTTATGATTTATATTTTTTAATTTTACAGTATACATGATTCTTTGTAGGTTATAGTTTAAACTGAAATGTAGCATTTGTTACATTTTATCTTACAGTATAGATGATATTATTTTATGGTTTAGTTTTAAAAATTTTACATAATACAAGATTCAATTGAAAATTTACAGTATTATTTGAAAATTTTACAGTATACAAGATTCAATTTTACAGTATATATTTTACAGTATACAAGATATAATTGAAAATTCTACTGTATACAAGATTTAATTTTGACAGTATACAAGATTCAATTTTACAATTCTACTGATTCAATTTTACAGTATATAAAATTCAATTGTAAATTTTACTGTGTAGAAGATTCAAGTTTACAGTATACAAGATTCAATTTTACAGTATACAAGATTCAACCCAGTGTGAATGCTAATAATTAACTCTAACTGTCAATAACTTCCTATAACTGTGATTTTCGAAAGTACAGTTTGAAAGTATATTTATTTTGTCCTGTTGTGCAAGTTGCAATATTTTTCTAACTATCATAGGACCACTTCAAATAGTTGATGGATGTTTTGTGATTAACTAATATATTTTATATGATATATTGTATAATTATACAGTATTTGCGCAAGTCAAAGCTGTGGACAAATGGTGGACAAAATGTTATAGACAATTAGATGCTTCCATAATTAAAATATACAAATAAAGATAATTTTACAAATTCGTATGCGAATAAGTATTCATATTCGCTTCTGAAACTAAAATTGTATTTGTATCTTTATCTTCATAAATTATATACATATTTGTATCAATATTTGCAAACTATTGGTATCCAAATCCACAAAATTTCTAATACAGCTTCAAATGTGGACAGATAATATCCAATCGGTTTGCACCCGTATCAGCAATTCATTGAATATAAGTTTATAATCTGTATGAGATATTACAAGTTGAATATCTAGGTTTGTAAGGCAAACAAATAACAAGTTAACAATCAGGTTGTGATATAAAATATTTATTGATATATTACCAATAAACATATATATTTAGACATTTTTTACAATAATAATATGCAAATTAACATGGTGTAGCCCAAGAAATGCCAACTAAACAACAAAACTAAATTCACAACATAACGTGTCTTGTGTTTATTTTATTTTATTTTATCTTTTTTGCTGGAAATTATAACATGCACGGTACGCAAGAGATATATATAGCAGCAGGCAGCAGCAGATCTGGTTCTTTGCTCTTGACACCAAGTTAAAATGAGAATCGTGATCGCCTCCTCTTACACGGACATCGCTTTCTTTCCACACTTGAAGTCTTCAAGACATTTTCCGCAAAAAAAAAAAAAAAAAAAAAATCTTCAAGACATGACCGCATGAATGAGACTTGCTGATATATATACTCGATAGCACGAGTTGCACGAGTCCGGATCCTCTGCATTATCTCATTGACTCATTGTTTGAGTTTGAATTTGAACAATCAAATCAGAGTCAGTTCGTGTTCAGTTCGGCGGAGTCAAAATTTCGTAATTTGGTATAATTCGAGAATTATTCGATACAATAAAGAAGCAAAAAAAAAAAAATCCAAAACCCAAAAAAAATATTCTAAAAAAATAATATTTTTTTTGCGTTTTTTCACGTTTTTCTCGCGAATAATTCGTTATTATTGTTTTATTTACAAATAAAACGTATTATATATAAAACGTATTATATATTTTTTTGAGAATAATTCGGAATTTGGTTCAATAACATCAAAGAAACAAATAATACACAAATAAAACACGAATTTCTCGCGAGTCTTGTTACTATGATCAGAATCATAGTCAATCTTATTTAAATCTGTAACTAACGGTTCAGATTCAAACTCAAACGGTAATTAATTAAGATACCTTTGGATGATATGAATTCATACTTGCACGGAATTTATATCAAGATAGCATGCAATTTTTGAATAAATATTACACAATGGCATTATCATGAAAATAGTATAGACTTGACTAGTATTAGTAAACACCTAATAAATTAATCAAAAATCAAACAAATGAAGTAATAGTGATGTGGATGTGGATGTGGATGTGGATGTTACTGACCGTCACCTACAGTGCTACAAAATATATATATCATAAGTGTTAGCATATTTGTCTCTGTTATTATAAATAAGAAACAATAATAATTATGGGAGTATTTTTAAAATGCACTATATATTGATTTTGTGCTCTAACTATATCCTACATCTTTATCTCTATTTTAAAAGTTTAAACAGTCAATCTGAACCGTTGAATATGATATCTATATTAAATATGCTTAGAGACCAAATTTTATATTTCTTTAAAAAAATTACTATTTTTTTAGATAGATACAAAATATAGTAATAGCTTGATCTATCCTAACAACTTTTATTTAATTGTGTATAAAAAATCTTTTATTCGAATTTCGAATCTATGATCTACTACACTGAGGGTGTTGCCCTTTTCTACTAGAACAAATGTTGGTTCTTACACTAGTATCTAATGTTAGAAATGTACTATAGGCCAAAATATTATGGGCCATATTAATAGTTAATATGGATCAACTCTTATTGGGCTGGGCCCAAACTTCTGCTCTCATTTGATCTGATCAGATCAGGATAAGTATTTATGTAGAGGCTCCACGAAATGGTGCAAGTGAATAGGCTCAACGAACTGGTGCAATCTGTTATAAATATACAACATCAGTTCAGTTTTTGGTTGGCCATTATGTTCATTTCTATTCAGAAAACAAGAGAGAGAAAGAGAGCAAAGAAGGGCCTGTCAATTCGGTACTAGCATACCGAATTACAGTAGTTTGTTAACATGTTCATGTGGATACTGATAGAGGCGTGACTATTGTGCTGTTACATGGATTTGACACGAGAAGGAAAGAAGAAGAAGACTGCTACTAGACTTGAAGTTTCCGCTGCACATCTAGTGGTAAATTATATATTAATCTTAGAATTAATTTTATGCATGAATTCTGATTTTTAGGTAGTGAACAAATCTTGAATTGATTCAAATTGTTGTACTATAATATACCCGAAATCCCTACACCTAATATATCACCAATGTTAGATATTGTGTCAATTATTGTAAAGAGCATACACTGATAATTATGATAATAAACTTGTAAGAGTGAGGCTATGGTACTATGCATAGCACATATGGGTCCGTACTATGAATTAATATCTTCATTTTTTAATTTCAAATAGTCGATCTAAACCGTTCAACATGATCCCTAGATAAATATGTACATGTAGACTGAATTTTACATTTTTTAGAATTTGTTTACTATTTTTTAGATAGGCATAAAATCACTAGTTTTGAATGGTCTACAATCTTTTATATCAAGTGATTTTCTACCTATTTAAAAAGTAATAAAATAATTATAAAAAATGTAAAATTTGATTTACAAGTACATTTTAATATGGAGATCATGTTGAATAGTTCAAATTAACTGTTCAAACTTTGACAATGAAAATATTCATCCATAGTACGAATCAATATACGCTATGCATAATAAGAAATGTATTATTGTCGGTTTATTAATAGAAAATCGACACTGATTGTTCGGTGTTTTGCAGTGTTGATTGTATATAAGAAATCAACACTGATGTACTCGCACGGAATTAATTTACCCGAGATAGCATGTCATCTATGAATAATAATTGCATAATGTCATTATCATAAATGGGTAGACTACTTGTCTTGTATCAATTAATACATAATAAATTAATAAAAATCACATGAAGTAATAGTACTCTGGATGTTGCTGATCGCCATCTAGGCGTCAGCTAAATTAATTCTATTAAATTAATTCTCATTTTTTTAAGAGACTTAATATTTCTGCCACAAATTAACTCCACAACTTTGACAATAACATATACCAAACTTCATCATTGAATTTGCCTACTGTTTTGCACAATATAAATGAAACAACAAACAAATTATTGACACTGATAATTTCTATATATATCAGGATTTTGGCATTTTGCTAGCTGTTATAGAACCTAAGTATATTTCGGTTAATGTTCCTTAAGGTTTCTTTAGGTCGTTTAGCTCTTAATCCGTCTAAATATGTCCGAACAGTGATCCTCAGTGGAGATTAAGACCTGCTACTTAGTATTGATTCTTATTTTTTCCTTCCTCCTTCCTTGAGATATCAGCCTCGTTAGGAGCTCCTTGAGAGCATTTTTAACCCTTTTTATACTATTTTACTCTCAGTCCGCATCGTTCTGTACTGCTCCTTAAAAAGGAATCTTTTTTTTTAATATTACTTTTTCGTTATTTATTGACAACCTTAAGCTCTTTTATGTTTCTTTTCATTTTTAACTTCTCCTTCTCCAAGAGACAGAACGCATCCTTAGTAGCTCTCTCTCGCGCAAATTGTGAACTCTCTAACATATAACTTTCAATTTTAAGTTCTATCACAACGCTGACATTGTCGTCAGTGTGCTCTTTTCATTGACACCCCTCTTGATCGACCCAATTAGATACGACCCAGTTGTTTTTGGTCAAAACATTTAGGGCCCAATTTGATACGGCCCAATTAGGGATCCAAAAGACATTTAGACACTGGCCCAATTATTTGCCAAACCTGGCCCAGTTGTATTTTGATTTTGATCCTGCAAGCATATAATTTTGGGATCAGATGGTTGCATATAGAAATTGATATGTTTTTCTTGAGCAAGTTTTGACTGCCTGAACTAGTTGTTCTCTTGCTATGTGCATAACATATAACTTACCTCTATATATTTATTTTGTTGTAATTATTATGTTTCTGAAGAGGATCCGCCAATTTTTTTGGCATTTTGACAGTTAATTGTCAAGTCAAAATTCAAACTAATAGGAACTATTAATTCATGCATTAATTGGTGCAGATATACAGGTAAACAGGTCTCTGGTAATGATATTATTATCCAAAGTGAGGCTATGTACTGCGCATAGAGCACATTGATATGTACTTTGGATTAATATTTCTATTTATAAAATTCAAATAATCAATTTAAAACGTTCAATATGATGAGTAGAACTAGGGTGTTCTTATAATTAAGCTCACCAAAGTGTTTGGTAAGCTTAACTCCAAAATCTATCAAATCGGTTTCAAATGATAAATCTGAACCATTGGAACCCACCTATCTTATGTGTAATGCATCTACATGTGAAATTTTTAAACATTTTGAATTAGTTTAGTATAAAGTCAATCCGTAAAAACTAGAAGGTTAATAAATTAATTTTAGTGCATTCATTTTTTGAGTTTTTTTGACCGCTTGACTTTATACTAAATTAATTCGAATGTTTAAAATTTTCACATGTAGACTCATTACTTGTAAGGTATGCGGGTTTTAACAGTTCGGATTCATCATTTGAAACCGATTTGATGGATTTTGGAGTTAAGTTCACCAAATACTTTAGTGAGCTTAAGAACACCCTAGTTCTACTCCAATATGATCACTATATGAAAATATATTTGTAGATAAAATTTACATTTTTGAAATTATTTTTACTATTTTTGTAGATAGGTAAACAATCACTTGATCTAAAGATGCCAGACCATTCGTAGTTATTTTCTACCTTTCTAAAGATATAGCAAGAAGTTTCTAAAAAAAAAAAAAATTTAGTCTGTAATAACATTTCAGATGAAAATCATGATGAACAGTACGGATATTAATAATGTATTCATGTTGCACGGTACATATATTAAAAATTTAAAACATGAACCGCAGTATAGATTGACTGTTTAAACTTTGAAACGAAGATATTAATCTAAAGTACGGACCAATGTGCATTATGCATAGTAAATAGCATCACTCTTATACATATAATAATTTCATGTATTCATTTGCTCCGCTGTTCATCACATACTAATACATTGCAAATTTCTAATTTCTAAACTTAATTCAATTTCTACAAAAAAAACCAACTTTTATCATTTCAACAACAACTTTCCTACAAAGTTAGTATCCAGGCTTCCCAAGAACAAATAACCTTCAAATTCTACCGCGGAGGTAACAAAGGAGATCACCTTCCCGTCTGAATCATCAAAAATTCTTCTAATCTTGCCATCTGCTTCTACATTCGCCACCATGGCTCCTTTCGGTTTCATCAATTGCTGAAGAGCTGGAAATGATGCCAGAATCCGTTTTGCCATAGGAGACCTATTGATCCACCCGAATCTACCGAAATCCATCTAGATATAATGTCGCAAAAGTGTTACTTAATTAGTTTTCTATGTATGTAATCTTCAACACACCTGTCTATTATATACAGATCATTATATATGAAATCAATGCAAGAAGCCAAGAACTGAAAGCATAAAATGGAATTCAGTGGACCTGAAGGAGGGCAATCCAGAAAGATCCATCAGGTGCTCGATTTATATTATCGGGATGTCCTGGCAGGTTGTCAATGAAAACATCTGTTTTGCCTTTCTTTTCTCCCTTTAGCCAGTGTTTCAAGACTCTGAACCTAAACTTCCAAAAATGGAAAACAAATTAATCAGAAGGCAGTAAACCAGCCAGTTATTATAAACTATATCTTGATAAAAAAAATTTACTTTAGTTAACAGTATCCCAGATCCACTATCAGTGTGGAATATATACTGACAGAGGCATGGCATTAATGCTAGAGCAACCCTTGTTAAGCTTTCATATTATAAGTCACATGACAGTAGCTGATATGTGGGCCCAGAGTTAATAAAATTATGCAAACAAAAATGAGCAATGTATCTTGCCTAAGTGTCTCACATACAACCAAGTAATCTTCTCCTTCAGACAGAGCTACTCCATTGGGAAAAGACAGATATGGCAACACCTCAGATGTTGTTTTTGTGGAGGGTTCATATTTGAGAAGGCGGCCATTAGGCTGAGCTTCTAGATAGGCAAGCAACCAATCCTTGAACCCGAATTTGGAGCTGACATCAGTGAAGTACACGGTGCCGTCTGATGCCTCAATTGCGTCATCAGCAAACCTAAGAATTAAGCAGGTAAGGGATTTCTCTAAAATTGTTAAGCACATAGAGAAATATATAGTTGGGTGCTCCAAAATATGAAGTATACTTCATATTTGCAATTAATTCTATTTACTACAACTGTATAGAACGATGCCACTAATTTCAATGGTATTTTGCCCTTGTGTAAATTTTGGCCTGTAGAGAATACTTAATTTCAGGTTTTTAGATAAAATCTAGAAGGAAAAAGTGCTTAATTTTCTGAAAAAAAATCATTCTTCTGCTGAAAACAAGCGGTAATTTATTAAGAAAAAGATCCTTAATTTAGCTGGAACGAAATTAATTAAATTTTCAAGGTACTATTGCTTGCTGATGGACAAAATAAAATACATGATAATATATATATATATGGTAATAGGTATATTATGGATCGACACTGCTATGAATCCATACCACTATTTTTAAAGTTCAAACAGTTGATCCAAACCGTTAAACATGATCTTCATATAAAAATGTACTTTGAAGTCAAATTTCACATTTTTAGTTTTTGAACTTTTACTATTTTTCTAGATAAGTAGATATTCACTTTTCAGGTGTTTCATCGGAATTTTTAGATCAAGTAATTTTCTATCTATCTAAAAAATTTACAAAAAAAACTCTAAAAAATATAAAATTTAGTTTCCAAGTATATTTCCATATGGACATCATGTTAAATGGTTCAGTTCGACTGTTTGAACTTTAAAAATAGAGATATAAATTCATAGTACAAGTTAATCCGTACTATGCATATATACCCCATCCATAGCCTCAACTCAAATAAAATTATGAAAGGCTAATCAAAATTCATACGTGCTTTCAGAACAAGGCCAAATATCCATACAATCCTATTCCCTAGCTATAATTAGCGGTACGGGGTGTTTTGGAAGCATGTCTTAGCTACGAGTGCAAAAAGAACACACATCTCAATATCAAAATATTTATCAATTTGAAGTAGGTGAAGGGGGCACATCTGTCATCTAACCTTATCCTTGTTCCATTGGTCACTTGAGAGGCAAGAATTGTCACCCCTTCATCTGTAACTTTTAACAATCCCTGCATCAATATATGATCTACCTTAGATTTCTTATACACTGGCCAGTGGCCTCAAGGGAATTATGCCATTATATATATCCAAATTTGATCTTATTGAAAAAAGAATCAAAAGATGACTTAATAACTTTTGAAGTTTGTTCTATTCATATTATAATTTCTGGTACCTTATAAATGTCAAATGCTAAAAAAGATAATTGCCTAGACCCAATTTTTGTTGAACTGATTTCGAAATAAGTACGAAAAATTAAGTACATACTTTATCGGCATCGCACACCAGAATAGCACCTGTTGACGAGGGGGCAATGCCTAGCAGTGAAGGACCCCCAACAAGCATCCACTGCTCCCACAACCCGTTTCGATGCATCCTCTTTATCCATCCATCTCTTGTTATGGTGTACAGAATCCCTTCTTCATCAAAGCACAAGTCCTCTGGCCTGTTTAACCTCCCTTCCCCCAACTTCTCTGTACCCTACATGTGTAGAATAATTGATTAATATTCAAACCATATCTACTAATTAATAGTCTGTTACAGAGGAATAGAACGGACAACCATATCAAATCAATGGAAGCACTGTTAACATGTTAACTTCACATATAATGCTTGAGAAAAAACATTGCTCAAAGTATAACCAAAAAGAGAGAACATTGTATCAAGAAAAGGTAGTTTTCATGCAAGTTCCTGAAGATTTTAACTTTTAAATTTTAATTTCAACTCCCATATTTTTTTAGGGATATATCTAGTATATATTGTCTATGCAGAAGCAGAACTTATCCTACATCCACAATGAATCTTATTTAAAAAAACAGTACAACCAAGTTATAGCTTGTAAGGGTTTAAGTCTTCAGCATCGATTAGCACATAGTGATATTTTCATTAAAATTGTTACGTTAAAAAAAAAAAAACTAAATCAAAACAAGAAAACACACCTGGAGAAAATTATTGGAAGGAAAACGGAGAGAGGAGGAAGGGGGAGAAAGAGGAAGGGGAGATATGGGGCAGTGCACTGCCACATGGGTGGCTATAGCGAGCAAGGTTGCAAACGCAGCACCGGCCATGAACAACCAGCCTCCCGCCATCTCAGTACGTGTAGCTTTTCTAATTTTCTGAAATATGCTAGAGATTATGTGAAGAGAGGGTGGTCTCCTCTCTTATAATAAATTTCTAAAATGAAATATTTGCGTCAGAAATTCAGTATATTAGATTATTAGGGATAAGTTCAATGTTTTATCCAATTTAATTGGCAACATAAATGCATTGTCTTTTTGTGTGGAAAAACATCCAATTAAGTCTATATAATTCTAAAAAAAAAAAATCCAAGTCTATAAAAAGAAATTTAAGGCACAAGATTTTACAATTAGTTTTTTTTTAGCGTAAGAGCGGGTTAAAACTCAAAATTACTCACACTAAAAGCACTAAATTTTGCATATATGATATTCTTTCACACGAAAAATAATATCTTAATTAACTAATTATATAAGACATAGTTTTTATTCAATTAATATTTATTGATGTTTCTTAACTATTGGATTATAACAAACGGTTTTCATACCACACATGTGATTACCCTGTGATTTATGCATAATACAATTTGAATATATTGTTACATATACAATAAGCATGACAAGTTGGGTTAAAAATTATATTCTTTACAAGATAATAAGCCTTACATGTAAATTGTCTAATAGAAGGAAAATTATAGGTCTTAAGCACAATCTTTTCCTTATCTCAAAGAAGAAGATAAGAAGGAAAAAATCATATTAGTGATTTGGTGAATTTTCTCCTGACTTTAAGATCATATATATATACAACAAATTAATATGACTAGGACTTGTTGACTAATTATTACCTCAATATAGCTATCACTTGTGACAACACAGCGCACAAGCTCGCAATCTAAGCCACGTACAGACACGAATAATAAGTGTACGAAAAAAAAAACATAATTTGTGGACAACATGCAGTACTGATCGTGTTCAAAGATACCAGAACAAATCTGCGTAGCATAAGAGAAAAGTAGTTTGGAAAAGTAAAAGGTTTCGTGTAACAAATTTTCCTTCCGATCGAGATAGTTTCCAGATGGATGCTTTGCAACTCAAATTGTATGCTATTAAAATTACCTGTAGGCGCATGCGGCCTCAGTTTTATTTTGACTTAATTCCTATAGTGCACTAATCATATACTTTTTCACTTTATCTTCAGTAATTGTGCGATAAGATGAAATCATAATAAAATTATGTCAATATCGTTTTTCTTTAAACCTTTGCAGAAACTGCGAATACTGAGACATGCGGCCAGACAAGGTTTACAGCACCAATGAATTCCAAAATGAGAAGGCTTTGGGCTCAAATGGTGAATATCTTGTGCATTCGTTTTGGGCCAGATCAAGATTTCTGACATATCTTGCGAATTCGTTTTGGGCCAGATGAATCGACTGATCCATTCGTACCCGACTCCATATCCTCTCATATATCTGAAGAGAAAGAATATACGAGGGTTTTTTTTTTTTTTTTAATTTGTATTAGATTGAAAAGGACGACTCAGATCTAATTCCACACGATCTGATATTGCACTGGATCTGAATTATTTTCTTTCTTTTTTCCAAATCACTTGGTCTGAATTGAGCAGCACGTCAGTTGGTGCTCCAAGTTCTGCCGGAAATTACTTTGCTACTACTGTCAAAATAAATGTAAAATGAACTACTTTCGTACTTTTTTTTTTTTTTTGCAAAAACTACGCCCGTATAGGCTTCCATACTCATTTATATACTTCCGTACATACAGGAAGCTGAGAAGGACACGATCGCGATGAGTTGGCAACAGCTGGCAAATAATGTATAGATCCGGTCTACTTGTTTTTGTAGCAAAAACAGCTTCCCAATTTTTAAGCAAAAAAATGAGTAAAGGATCAAAAGGTGCGCAAATTATTTAATGAATATAAATTTTACGCTCATATTGCTACAAACTAACATTTAGCAGAAATAATAGTTAACTTATAAAAGAGGAGGTCGTGACTCATAATACCTCTATATTGTTATAATATATCTTTGAATTAGGATTTAGGTCAAAAATTAGAAAGAAAAATGCAAACAATTGTTCTCATTTTTTCTTTAGAAACAATGCACTAATATTTCTATTTTATAATTATTGAATCTATTTTAGGTCAGAAGAAGAATTAAGCATAATAAATAGGTCAAATTAAGTGCAATAAATAATTTATTCTTTTTCATTGTTGATTTAAAAAAATACAAAAATTTATGTGGGACATCATTTGTGAGAAACATAAACGGTCCAAATTTTGTATTAGAATTTAGAGCACAAGTTTTACCGGCTCAGAGCGTTCCCATCATCGACCTATACACCGAGCCTAACTGAATTTTTCGTTGGGCATCATCCTCCAGCTGTACACCGATTCACCGAACTTATCTACCGATGTGGCACTGGCATGGGCCCCACCTTCTCTGATTGTATACCCCACCAACCTTCAATCATTAGGATGGACCCCACTCTCTAACTCCTGCCCGGTATTTAACCCGTTGCCACATCGGAGAGAGTGAGAAAAGCATCGAAACCAAAAACAGCAAAAAGGGAAACAAGGAAAAAACAAATCCGAAACGGAAAGAGGCATCTCCAAAGAAAGAAAGAGAGAGATACGCGGAGGGGGTTAATTTTGTTGAGAGATTGGTTACAGCAGAGTGATTTTAGGAGTATTTAACTGGATTATGGCCATGGCGGAATTGTTAGCAAGCAAAGAAGGGGAAGAGGAAAAAGCGAGTGAGAGATCCTGTGTTTGGGAGAAGGAGAGAGAGGTTAATTAAGAGGTCGAATTAATCCAATCTCCTTCTTCCTTTGCTCTTTCGGGTTCAAAGATTAACACATTTTAAGGTACTATTTCCATTTTTATAATATTCTCTAATGGAGTTTGTAACTTGCAAGTTTCTCTAATGAAGAAATTTCAGGTTAATATTTTTAACTGTGTTATAATCTTTGTCCGAAATTTCTAAATTATTGTCTGATTTTTCTCTTTCTTCTGTTTTAAATTTAAGTCGTAGAGAGTTTTAACAAATTTATGTTCTTTTAGATTAAACAAATGGTACAAATTTATGAACTTTGCGGTCGTCAATTTGATCAGAATTGTTTACCAAAACAAAAAAAATGTTCAGAGTTTATTCCAAATATCCATTAGAATTGAACTTAAGTTGCTGTAGTTGTTCACTCATACTGAATTACCACCGCCAAAAGCTTCATCATAATTTTATCTTAAAAGAATAGATAAAAATATGCAAAGAATTCTTTTTTCAATTATACAGGACCAATCTCTACTTCATCTCAGCACTGCATCAATGAGTACGATGATGGAGCTACCCGATACAACCGCACCCACGCAAGAGCTGGAAACTGCGAAATGCGAGTGCTGCAGCCTGGTGGAGGAGTGTACGCCTAGATATGCGAACCAAATCCGGCAGACGTACGGTGGCCGCTGGGTGTGTGGCCTCTGCGGAGATGCCATCAAGGAGGAAAGAATTCGCTCTCTGACACCAATCTCCATTGAGGAGGCCGTGACCCGCCACGCCAATTTCTACCGTGGCATCCGCATGCCGCCACCTGAAGGAGGCGAGGTGCTGGTAGCAGCTCTCTCCCAGCTGCTCCGACGGGGCCTAAGTGGGTCACCGCGCTCTGCCAGGTCCTCGCCAAATACTCCAAGGACAAAAATGGTAACCCCTTTCATGGCAACATAGCTGTGCCCGGCAAGCCGGGCTGTCTTGCAGCGAGAGCTGCTTGTCTGCGCTTACTAAAACAATTTGATAGAAAGAGGAAAAGAATAGAGATCATGCATCCATTGATTGATGGTTTTATGTAACTATGTATGTAGAATTAGTCTTGTTGATCTCTCATTCTATCCTCTGCCTCTCTTCTTTTGGGTAATTAAGTTTAATGTAATTATTGGTTTAATTAGTTTTATATATTATAATGGGAGTAAAGCTAGGGTGTGATGTGCTCACCAAGAGGATTTGGTGAGTACAACTCCAAAAGTATATCGGATCGACTTCAAACTCCAAATTCAAACCGTTGAAATCCTTGTACTTCATAAGTGATGCATGTACATATAAAATTTTAAAAGTTTCGAGTTTATTTGCTATACGGTCAAGCGGTCAAATAAATGATAAAAATTGAATATATAAAACAACTTATAAATTAAGTTATAAAAAATTCATTTCTTTGACCGCTTGACCGTGTAGCAAATAAACTCGAAACTTTCAAAACTTTATATGTACATGCATCACTAATGAAGTACAAGAATTTCAACGGTTTAGATTTGACGTTTGAAGTCGATCCGATATACTTTTGGAGTTGTGCTCACCAAACCCTCTTGGTGAGCACATCACACCCTAGCTTTATTCATTATAATGGAACAAGAACTTTTGTAAAGAGTATTTATAGCAGAGTTAACAAGGAGCTACACTAATAAAATTAATTAGTTCTGGTTCGATTGCATTTCCAGATTCAGGATGATTTTTTTTTTTTACCATTTTATAATTAATAATTCTGGTCTTTTTCGAATGAGCTGATTCAACTTTGAAGATTCTGGTCCAAAATTACCAGTACATTGATTACTATTTTAAAACTAGCTAGCTAGAGACAATTTTACATTCTAGTCATGTAGTCCAAGGCTGCTCTTTTGTCAAATTATTTAGCAATTTTGGAAGCATCGAGGAGATTATAATCATATATATGATAGTGACGCCAAGATATATGTTAATATGTTATGCTTTTATTGGGTAAAGAAATAAAGTATTCACAAGGGGAAAACCTTTTCTTGGTGGAAACATGATTACATGCAAAGTGCAAAGCCTTTCATTGTCAGCTTTGTTTCAATAGCATAGCAACAGGGAAAATCAACCGCGCGGCTCTTGTTAATTATACATAGTTTGTAATTCAGGTTGAGTTTTAATGTTTCTAAAATAAATTAATATTTATAATTTTAATTGTTGAATTAATTATTAATAGTTACTTATTATCAAACATAATTGTTGTAAAACTTTATTTAACTTTTTACTAATAAACCTTCATTAATTAATGTCTAGTGTATATTTAATTAAATGTGTGAAATTAATTCATCTGATCCATCCAAATTTTAACATATTGTTATAATATTTGTCTTAATTTAAAATTTCAATTATCTTATTAATATATATATAGAGAGATGGACTTGGGTAAGACGCGAAGTATACGCGTTTGGTGCTCCATGGTACATTTTAGCCATTTTGAAAATCCAAACAACTGATGCGAACCGCTCAACACGACCTCCATATTGAAATGTGCTTGGAGACCAAAATTTACATTTTTTGAAATTTTTGTACTATTTATTAAGCCACTTTGAAAATCGCTAATCCGGTGGTCCAGAAATTTTTACTGTTCACCCGGATTTTCAGATTTTCAAAGTGACTTAACACATTTTAATATGGAGATCACATCTAACGATTTAGATTGGTTGTTTGGACTTTCAAAATAAAAATATGACGTGAATTACAAATGTGTGGTGCTCCACATCTCACCCAAGTCCATCTATATATATATATACACACACTTATTTTCGAGAAGTAAATTCAAAGTATAATTCTAGTTTAAGAATAATGTTATAATTTTGTTCCCTCCAGGCATATTTGGGCGGTTTTTAAGAACAATTCCGTATATTTTATAAAGGCGAAAAATTGAAAAAAATGGCAAAGTAGAATTTTACACGCCCAAGGGAGATCACGAGGGGAAGTACTAGAGACTTTTTACTGCTTTGTCGTTTCTCCGGTCAGTCATCAGTGTTATCATAATATAACTTGCTCCCTAAGAATACATATCAAATAGAAAATTTCAATTGTTTTAAATAATTCATGGCATGACGCAATTTTAGATCATCATTTTCAAAAATTCATGGTATGAGGTATGATGATTCATGGGGTGATTAAAGCAATTTTTAAAACACTGCTATTCTCGATTATTTCTAATTACGACCGATTATTTTTTATTATTCTCGATTAATTGCTTTGAGGTACCATATCTGTCCGATAACCGTATTTTGTTATTTACAACACTGCTATATATAGAGTTGGGCTATGATACTTTGCGAAGTAAAATAATTGTTTTACTTCATGTCTATATCTTCAATTTTAAAGTTCAAAATGTCGATCCAAATTATTCAAGCTGATATCTATATTAAATTGTGCTTGAAGACCAAATTTTACAAATTTTTTACTATCTTTTTTGAAATTTTTTAAAATCACTAATTTTGTATGGTCCATAATTTTCTGAAAAAAAAAGTGATTTTAAAAAAATTCCCCAAAAATAGGGAAAAAAATCTAAAAATTGAAAAATTTGGCCTCCAAGTACAATTTACTATGGAGATTAACTTGAACGACTCAGATCGATGTTTTAAACTTTAAAATTAAAAATATAAACGTGAAATAAAACACTCGCTTTACTTTGCAAAGTAATATAGCCTAACTCTCTCTCTATATATGTATATTGCAAGCCCACTGCATCTATGAAGCTAATGCTTCTCTATCCATTGCATTGTATTTCCATAAGAATATGCTTTAACCAAAAAATAATATTACTAGACAGCAAGCAAGACAATGACAATGAAGAACCTCACAGCCATTGCATTAGCTTTTGATCTTTCTTTTTATTTCATAAATTTAATTTTTATTTTATTTTATTTATTTTTCATATGATTAAATATATATATTTATCCAACAGTGGGATGGTGACTAGGTGAGATTGGGACCCGTAATTTGTGCCCCAAATCAAGCAGTAAGTAATTATCTTGATTTCCAAGTCACTTCCATTTGCTGTTGTCTGGTGAAATTATTGAACTACCAAAAATTGTTTGTCCCCTCAATTGGCTATATCTAGTTGGCATGATAGTGATTCTTCTTTGACTATGATAAACCATGCAATATTTTTTTTTGTTTTTTTTAAGATAAAAAATTGTAGGCCAAGTTATATAACTATTTAATATTTATAAAAATTCTCTATTCGAATATGTAAACTTTTATATCAAGGACGAATCTAAGAATTTAGTCAGAAGTAGACAAAAAATAATAAGAAAAGCACAAATTTTAGCCTTCAGAAAAAAAGGAAGAAGCCAAACCTATGATCGATGTAGCTAATTAAAAAGAAAATTAAAAAAAGCCTGGGTTAAAGAAGAAAATAAGTGAGGCTGAAAAGAAATATGATTGAGCTAGGAAGAAATATTGATCTCCAAAAGAGATAGGAAAACTTATCCATCATAATAGGCAATAAACCACAAAACTAGGGATTAAATCTTTTTTTTTTAAATCTAGAAGTAAATAACTCTCTACACCTTTTCAATCAAAATTTGTTTTTGTTGACTAAGTCTGTCGTTTATCTGATAGAAAAAAATCCTTTTTTTTAATGTATAATTGTGTAAAAGAGTGGTTTTACAGGAGGTCATTCAACTAAATCCCCACAAATTAAACTTTGTTTCAACACACATACACAGATATATATATAGGTAGACTAATAAACAATCGATTGTTCCTAGCTTCCCGTGCAACTAAGTCGTTTTTCAATTTTTAAAGTCCAAATGATCGATCCTAACCGTTAGATGTGATCTCCATATTAAAATGTGCTAGAAGACCAAATTTTATATTTTTTGAAATTTTTTTACTATTTATTAAGCCACTTTGAAAATCGCCGATTCAACGGTAGCTTCTGATTTTACTGCTTGGTTAAGCCACTGTTGGATTAGCGATTTTCAAAGTGGCTTAATAAATAGTAAAGAAATTCCAAAAAATGTAAAATTTGGTCTCCTAGGACATTTTAATATGGATCTCACATCTAACGTTTGGATCGATTATTTGGACTTTAAAAATTAAAAAATAACTTAGTTGCACGGAAAATTAAAAACAATCAATTATTTATTAGCCTATCCCTCTCTCTGTATATATATAAGAGAGAGAGGGCAATTGACAGCTACTGCCAATTTTTTAAAAAGAGAGAGAGAGAGAGGAATTAACTCTAGGATAAATAGAAAAGGATAAACAGAGTTAAGAGATTTATTATATATAATAGAGATTTCAAGGGTAAATAAAAATCTGAATTTTTTTTAGTGATAAATAGAAAATTAACCCTATAATTATTTGAGCTGAAATTAAGTCTGATTCAAATTAACTTTGTTGAAACTCGAAGATTCGCAACGCTAAAAGATAACTTTATGATTTAGAATTTAATTTGAGTGCATCATTTTATTATGGGAGAATTTTACGTATATCTTTCAAAAAAAAAAAAAATTCGAAATGATGTATGTTTTTTCCTCTATATTCATAATATCATATATACCCTCTAAATTTCAAAAAATCACAATT
Source organism: Carex pumila (assembly GCA_033356055.1). Taxonomy (NCBI): domain Eukaryota; kingdom Viridiplantae; phylum Streptophyta; class Magnoliopsida; order Poales; family Cyperaceae; genus Carex; species Carex pumila. The sequence goes on along the minus strand of JARJHM010000152.1, from coordinate 55,219 downwards.
TTATCTAATTTATAGTCTTTTGTTTACAACTCATTTTAAAATTATAAAATATTAATTTTATTCTTTATTAAAAAAATATGTAGCATGTTTAAGATAAATGTTCGGTCTTTTAGTTGACTGGTAGTGAGAATAAATAATTTATTTTCTTATTTGTGATGCACACACAAACGAGTATCAAAATGTTATTATGCATGTGTCACAAGAAGAGAACTAAACGATTTGCTCTCAAAACTTGTCTAATTAGTAGTTTGAACATTTTTCTTCTCATACTTAGAGGTGCTACTTACCGATTTGAAACCGAACCAGATTTGATTAATTTGAATACAATATGGTTTAAAAAATATTACCGATTAAATTATGGATACAGTTACAAAACTGATACTTTAATATTCGATCCGGATCCAAACCCGCATAGATATTGTAATGGATATAATATGAGTTTGATTTAATTATCTGACCCATAATCGAATCCGACCTGATACCCATATAAATACCCGATACAATACTAATACAATTTGTTTTTATAATTAATTAATATAAAAGGTCAAAACATAAATTAATTACTATAAAAAAAACAACAAACTGTAGCATATTTTAAGAAACAAATTATAATATCACATCATACATAATAATTAATTTCTTCATTAGTTGTAAATCAAATTCACATACTAATGACCATCTCTCTCTCTTCTCTTTTTCTTTTTCTCTTTTTTTTTTTTTTTTGCAGAAGGCTCCGTAGGCTGATCTATTCTAAAAAAAATAACACTCCATTGTTGTAGCTGATTATATTGGGTATCTAAATATTGTATTTTTATTGTAACCCTTCAGTACTAAAATCTCTAACTCACATTACAATTTTTAAAAATTAAATAAAAATATCTATGATATATATCCTTTTTTGACACGTCCGAGATTATTGGATTCATTACTCCTCTAATGATGATATGATGATAGCATAATTTTTATTTTGAGCATCTTTTAATTTATATTATAAAAATGTATTATGTGAGATGTTTAAAAAATTATAATTATATTTAAGAGTAAAGAGTTTTTCAAATGCTGGTGAGTTGTATCATGTACACACTATGGATTTGGATCCAGATCAACTTTTGGATTTGGACTAGACTAAATAGTCCACAAACTCGTTATGGATATTTATTAATCCAAAACCAAAACTACTGGATCTGAAATATCTACTATTAGATGTGGTATTCAGATCTAAACTCGATCCAATTTAAAACTAATAAGTATATGGATCGAAATTTGGATCCGAAAATTTTTAGAATACGGATTCAAATATAATATTATGAGGATCCTACCCAACCCGATAGCTCTATGCATACTTCTTATTTTTATTTTTCAATAAAGGTTAATTTTTAAATTTAAAAGAAGTTCATATAGAAAATACAATAAATGAGATAAATTAGTGAGTTTTTAAAATTTAGAAAGATAAATATGATATTTTATTTTAGAAGAAAAATTACGTAATTTCCATTTTTTTTAAAGGACCCTCCACTCCGCGTCGCTGTTGTTCACTTGAGCAAGTAGTTCATATCAATGTTGTAAAAAACGTCCGTTTAGACTAATTAATCAGTCAATTAATTGTTAGCAATAATCAAATCGTCATGGATTTTTCCGATTAATCAGTCAATTATTTTCAATTATGACCGATTATTCTCGATTATTCCCAATTAATCACTTGACAGTACCCTGCTCGTCTAATAATTGCAAACCGTTATTTACAACACTAGTTCATACATCGGATAGCACATCAAAAGCCTTTATTATTATTATTATTATTATTATTATTTTTATATCTTTTGCTTGCAAACCGGGAATCTGATTCAATCCAAAGATTAAAAAAATCCAACTAAAACGCCACCAATGTTTTGGTTGTAGGAAAAGCATTTAGAGTTCAGTTATATTATTAGTCAATGCACTAACCTAGATTAATTAATAATTGTAAAACCATCTCAATGGGGAAGGTACATTTTCCAGAAGCTTCGTTTCACATGTGAATTTAAGGGATCCGAGTCAGCATGGGCCCACATGTGTACATGACGTGGATATGCGTTAGTTAACTTAAAACCAGTCATAAGATTTCTATTTTGGTAAACTACAATTTTATCCAAAAAATAAAAATAATCTCTAGATAAAAAACTTGACGTGGAGTTGACCAATCGCTGTCAAAAATCATCTCAACATTTTAATTTCAATTAGTTAAATAAACAACACTTAAAGGAATTATTCGTATATCATTTTTGTCCATACAATTTCTAAAAAAATAATCTATAATAATTAATAAATTAGTCCCGTCATTATAAATGAAAAAAAAAAAAAACTAGAAGCAGATCAATGTTAACGGATATGTCAGAATGATATTCTATGGTAACTGGTAAGATTTATGCGAATGTTATTTTTTATTTATTTATGATGGCACGAACATTGGTGTTAATGTAAATTTAAATAATATTCGATGCTATGAAATTTTTTTTTTATAAGTTTTAATATTATATTATAATTTTGTAGCAACCATATCACACTTTAATTAAAACGCTAAAAGGAGTGCTAAAAATATTATTTTGAATGTATGTTAAACATTGGACGAATTTGGTAGAAATAAAACGTTTTTAACGACCAAATGATATTTTAAAAACTATAAGGATCAAGATGATAAACATGTGATACTTCAATGTACTGAAATTTTTTCAATAATTGAATATTTAATTTGACAATTTTCAATATTCAGTGATAAAAATTCTCCCATAATACAAAGTAAAACCATTAATATGTCATTTTAGGGACATGCAATCAATGTGTTGAAAATTTATTATTTAATTGTTTAAAAAATAACAATCTACTTTATTATCGATTAAGTACAGAAAATTTGAAGATTTAATTATTTAAACAGCAGGCTGGAAGACCGATAGATTATCAATCTCCGTAAAAATTAATATATAAAGTATATAAATTACCTAAAAATAAATGTAATTTTAATTATTATTATTCTGCATATTTTTGTAACTGTAAAATAAATTGATTGCTATTGAAAAGTGTCCCAACATTTTAATTCTACAAAAGTGAATAGTCATTACTTCATAGCTTTCTTAAGCTACAAATGTGTTTTGTGGAATGAATATTTTTAAAAGGGAATATATTTGTTTTATTTGTAATAAAACTGTCATGAACTTATGATGTGGCTCCTGGTTAGATTGCAGGATTAATTATCGAATAATAAATTTGAATATAACATGTTTACCATGCCTATTGGTGATGTTAAAAAAATATTGAAATATGATATAAACCATATGCATGTTGAACCTTACAGACTTACACAATGAAAATATATTAACAAGCTATTAAAATATTAATGGAACTAAATTAAGGTCACATCTATCTTTTAATTTAGAACTAATTCATCCTATGGCCATGAGACGAAATCGTGTAATTCATTCCAACTCTAAAAATGGTCAACTCCTTTCACATCCTAACTAGTTGATTAGTTTCCTCAAAAACAAAAAAAAAAAAATCTAGTTGATTAGTTGGAAGGAATTGATTAATTATAATGACCTGACGAATGATGCATCTTTTTTATTGCGGTCAATGATTAGCACAAATCGATTATAATAATTTGGCAAATTCTGGAATGGACCTTTGATCCATGACAGAATCACTCTAATAATTTTGTAGATTTTTTTGTAAATAACTTTTTTTAAAAAGCAATGGAATTGACAGTGTTCTCACTGTCCTTCAAAAAATAATTTTGTAGATTTCAATTGACCCAAAAAATGCCCCTTTTCTTTTTTCCCTGTGGAACTCCAATGTGGGTCCCAAAAAATTACTGTCATGTTAAAGTAAATATTAATATTACCACGCCAAAATCCATTGTTCCAGAACAAAATAAAAATGAAGCAAGGAACCTCCAAAAACTGCGAACTTAAACGTAAAAAAAATGCATTTCAACAAAATTAAATTACATATAACAAACCTAATTGTCCAGCATAAAATCAACATATGCACCGAATTTTGTAACAACCGGTACACGGGGGACAAACACAGGTTTCAGCAAATCTCGAACAGGAACAGACGCACCCGCAAGAGCACTCAGGACGAGAGCTCAAAGGATCAAAATTGCAGGAACTCATCTCACAGCAATTGCACTCAGTACAGCCTACGCGGCACCACCGGCAACAAATGATGTTCTCAAATGGCATGCAACAACATGTCTTAGGTTGCTTGGTGCAGACTAGGCAGCCTCTGCCTCTGGTACAGCAAATCCAACCCCAGCTGCAACACAGTATGGCTCTATAAAGCATTTTGAGTACCATGTTAATTGTACATTTCCATGCAAAATCTTACAATTTTGTAAAAGACCAAAAATATGAGCTTAATTGTTTAATTTGAGGCTGGAATATGTTGCCATGCCCAAATTCAATAAACTTAAGTTCTCCAATAATAAATTTTATTGGGCTGAGTTGTTCATTCTTCTCTGTTTATGGGATGCATTTGGAAAGGCCTAATCTGGCCCCAATGAAACCTTTCTGCCATTTTTCTTCCTTATAAAATCTTGTTCAGGGAAGATAATTTACTAATTATAACTAAAAGTATTTTTTGTCTTTCAAAAAAAAATTAAAATATTTTATTTTTAATCATAGCTCAAAATATCAAAAAATCAAAAAGTACACGTGACGAAAAAATGCAAAATGCATGATGACATTAATGCAAAATGCTAGTTATAATTCACTTATAGCTGGTAAGCCTGGTTTGCTTACCAGTTCATGCTACCATTGTACTAGTGGATATTAATGACATTAGCTGTGCCGTAAAGTACCTGAATATATTCCAAATACTGCATGAGTTATTCCTCTTCTCATATCTGCTTAATTAATCAATAAATAACATCAATTAGGAAACATCAAAGTGTTGACATGCATGTAATTTAATGTAATAGCTAGTAACATAGAGAAGTTCAAAATACCCTACACCTTTATTAGTGGATCAGGATTTCTGCTGACATATTCATTCAACCTGCACACATATCAATTTATTAAAACTTTTCAATCATTAAAATAAAAAAAAATTATTAGGAAAGACTTGTACATTTTGGGTTGTTTTCTGTTAATTCTACAATTTTCAAAACTCATCAGGAGTGTTCTTTTACTTGATTTTGGAGTCAGCCTTGTCCAAAGGTCTATTAAATAAATAAAAAAATAGTGTAATTTGATGTTTTGCAAATGATGATATCTATATATAATTGTTCTGATTTAATACTATGGATCTAACCAATGATGGTTAATTTACAAAACCACAAGGGAACAAGGTTGAATAAACTGTACATTTTGTTGTGTTCTGTGCACAAGCACAGAACATGAATAAATTGTTGCTGTGCTCTTCAGTATCAAACTTTATCACTATTAACTTCCACTTCAATTAAAACATAAGACTGATTATAAAGATTAAAGAACAACAATTAAAAGTTGTAATACATACTCTTTACAACATCTGGAAGCAGGTACTGTTTCTTCCATCGAATTCAGCTCACGCTGCACAAAATTATATATATCCATTGTTATATATTTAAGAATGCACCAAAAAAAGAATACATTGTATTAGAGGAAATTATTTACAATCCACTAATGATATGACAATGATAGCCCCTCAAAATATGCTTAAATATATCCGAGTAATTCAACTTGTAAATATCATATATTAAATAAAATGACATAAGTATGGGAAAGGTTGTATATAAAAAAATGAATATGAATATGATTATGTTTATGATTGAAATAACATAAATGTTAAAGATCGATGCACATAACGTCTAGAAATGGTATTGTAATAAAAATTAATGGTGTTACTGGATCTCTTCTGTCTTTTGGTAATAAAAATTGTTCTAAAATTCTGCTCAGCAAGACTGATAGGCTTAAATGGAAATGCTTTTTAACTTTACAAATCACTCACATTTAATTTGTATGTGTTTGATTTTGCAAAATAAGGAGGCGCTTCCAACTTTTTATTTTATTTTATTTACAAGAAATAGTTCATTTATATGATACATATGCCTTGTTTTTATGGTCTTGCTAATAAGAAAACAATGACTAAAGGTTCTATCAGTCCAAATTCACGAATAAACCTAATCATAATTATTGTAGAATACATTCACAAAATCAAAATAATAATAAGTAATACTCAACAAAAAATCCTATAAAAAACTTGTATTCATTATATATAACTAGAGACTAGAGAAGTAAACAAGACCTTCAAGAAGTCAATCTCCTGATTGAGAGACTGAACAGCCACCTTAAGCCGGTGCTTCCCGCACACATCCGGATACTCCGGTGGCGATTTCGGGTATGGCGGTGTATTCAACCCGTTATCCCCCATGAACACAGAATCAACCCAACAAAAAAAAAACAGTATCAATTCTCTTGTTAGTTGTTACTTTAGAGCGAGAAGAGATAAGGATGGTTGTCACATGGGAAATGCATGGGGGGAAAGGAGTCAAGTAGGGACGCTTCTCTCTGAGCTCTCTGATGCTTTCTGTACACTGCTTTCACTGCCCATTAGTTATGAGAGAGAGAGAGAGAGAGATGTGAGGAGGGGAGTATGATAGAGAGGATGTGAGGGTTGAATTTTTGCCGTTTTTGGCAGTGATGATGGGGCCGAGAGATTGATGAGAGACGGTCAGAGGGGAAGTTCTAACTTGCACTCCATTAAAAAAAAACAAATGGAGACGCTTTTTACATACTAACGGAATTATCTAATTATCTTCACTTTTTTTTTTCCACTCTCACCTGATCTCGAATCCGGATCCTCTTATATAATGTCAATTAATACCGATGGGAATTCGATCTAAGTAGAGACGGAATTAGAAATTCATGATAAGAAGTGCTAAAATTTAAAATGAAAAATATGTTGTTGGTAGAAAATATGTGATATTTTATGAGAGAGGCTACATATAAAGTAAGTTCTAATTAATTACTAGACTATAAGTAAACATGTGATATTTTATAAAAGAGACTATGCTATAAAAAGTTTTAAAAACATAAAATTCAATTAAATTTCAATATACATCACTAAAATTTTAAAATTATAGAGTGGTTTAATTAGCACTCATACAGATGAATGTAGATCCACCCCTTCTAATTCGGTTTAAATCTATAATGCAGGAGATCTTTTCAAATTTCATGCTACTACATAATGAATGTATCAAATTCAAACTAAAAATTGAGGTATCTTAGATGATATAAACTCATTGATCTCCATCTTATATGTACTTTCTTCTTTTATCTTCGCTAACACTCTTTTCTATTCCTCTTATTTTCTCTATTAGATGTTTGTATCATCAAATGAATTACATTGGTAGTTGTCTCTATTTAAAAAAAAATGAGACGGAGGTCTAGCTTTCCAAATTCATATCCCTATTATTACAATAAAGAATTCTTCACATATAGATTTTGAATTCATGAACTCCCATCCACTCAGAAGACATGTATTTTTGCAACTAGAACAAATGTCAATTCTAGTTGTTTTTTACTTTTTAATGCGGTCAATCCATTTGATAAAAATTAACTACAAAATTACTAATTTTTTGCAGAGTTTACTTATTAAAAACTATTTTTATAGTGAATAAAGAATTGATTAAGAAATTTATCCTCCAAGATGTTGTAAAATTATATATAAATTAAGTTTATAATTTTTTTTATGAAATGTGACAACTTTGTGATCTTGGTAATTATTAGAACTTAAAGAGTTCACAATGAAGACATTTATGAAGAATGAAGATGAATTTATTTGACAAATATATATCAATTGGTGATTACCAACTAAAAAGTTTCACTAAGTAAAAATAATTAATAAAGAAATACAAAAAACGGAAGAAAAAAAATAAAGTGATGTTTTTGATAATTTCAACAACATTACAGTTTTCACGTAACGACAATAAACTATCTCATAATAACATTTAAATAAAAAAAACTTCATCAACAATGATAAAGAAATGCATCTCCCTGTTTGAAAAGAAAAAAAATATACATCGATTCATTTCTTTTCACAATTTAGTGGTCCAAATGAGGTTACATTGTTGTGTCTTATTAAACCTTGATTAAGAAATCAAAGAATCTCCAACACACAAGTTATATTTTGTGAGAAAATCCAATAATTCTCTTGCTAGAATATTTTCTATCGTGAGTAAACGGTTCAGCAAAAGAAGCCAAAAATCTCAGCTTTTAGAATTTGGATCCCTCAAATCACTGATACCTCCGGATCGAACTCAAACGGAGATGAGAAGAAGAGACAGCAGAGCTATTTCCTAAATTGGGTCTGCATGATGGGGTCGAGAGCACGATTCCAAGTGGCCGACGAGCAGGGGCGGATCTACTGTAGCACAGGGGGGGTCAGTTGCCCCCCGCTGAATTTTTAAAAATAGTGTTAAAAGTCTGCTTTTCGGATCTCTGCCCCTCTCTGGAATTCAAATTGCCCTCCCTGTAGCCTATTCTGAAATTTTAATAGACGGAACGGAGCCCATATAAACTCTGAGCAAAACAAATTAGCGGAGCCCAAATGGGTGCTGATCCCAAATAGCGAAAATTAGTTGAACCAAAATGTTGATTTTTTTTCAAGTAGTTTGGGATTTTTATTATAATGATTGGTATTTTTTTGTTATGTTGAATTGTACCCAATAAGCTATTGGGTTTAAAACCGATAAGCTATTTGCATCCAATTATTGCCCCTCCCTAACAAAAATTCTACATCCGCCCTTGCCGACGAGCTGAGCGACAGCAGCACTGGTGAGGTTAATAATGTCATTTTCTTTCTCTATTCCTTGTCACATCTCTGGACCTAGGGGTGAAAACGGAGCGGATAATGCTGATACCATATCCACATCCGTCGGATAATGAGCGGATACGGATAGTAAACGGATATTAAAATTCAAAACCAAATCCGCCTTAAACGGATACGAATACATAATGGATAGTCTACGGATACGGATATAAAACGAATAATGGTCGGATAATTAAGATATATGAACTTCTAAGATACAAATATTAATTAAAATATTAAATATAAATATTAATGAACTTGGAAGAAATAAGAGATAATCTATTCATATAATATATATATATATATATATATATATAGACACCATAAGTGTATGGTAACAAAAGATGTTGTGGTGTAGTGGTTTGAAGTTTAGTCTAAAGACATTGAGATAGAAAGACATGGGTTCAAATCCCACTTATAGCAAATATGTATTCTTTTTTTATATGAGTCTGGCTAAACTATCCAAATCCGGATATTCCCTCCGTTTAGGACTCCGTATCCGTATCCGGATCTTTTATAAATTTTCAAAAATTATCCGAATCCGTATCCGGAAATTATCCGGATTGGAATTATATCCGAATATGGAGCGGATATCCGTCGGATAATCTGACTCCGTTTTCACCCCTATCTGGACCTCAATCCTTTTTCTTTTCTTTTCTTTTTTTTTTGTGCAGGAAACGCCCGTGGGGCCGGGTAATGATTTTAACAGAGCTTCTTTAGCTTCACGTAGAGAACGAACCAAATACAGGACTGTTTTGATTCTACAGTCTGTATGCTGCGTGAAGCCAAACTACTCTGTTAAAATCTTTACCCTAGGCTCTCTGCACCTCATACTAGTATGAATAAAGAAAGCAGAGAAGGTCCAGATGTACTTAAATGGCACGTGGCGGACAATTATAGCTGTGCACAATTTTTTATTTATAGAAAGTGAAAAATTAATAAAAAAAAAGATAGCATGTCTTGAAATTTCGATATCAAAGAAACAGAATTATTGATTATGTTACTTTAGTCAGTTTTAGAAAAAAATGAGATCAATAATTCAGTTTTGTTACATTCAAAATGTCTTGTCATAGAAAATTCATTGATTTAAAAAAGAACAAGGTAATCTATTCATTAGTGAGATTAATCCCAGTCGCTTTGAGATTTGGAGTAGCATAGGAGGCAGTATTATTAGACTTTGAGATTCGTGTCAAGTTAAAAATAACAATGTAGATCTACTAATTGTAAAAGATTCTCTATTACGGTAGCGGGGAGGATCTGAATTCAAATTAGAGGTGGAGCGGGGCGGTTCGAAGAGCATTGGACCGGAAATTCAGTAGAATATTAGGTCGGTGTTATTATTAACATTAAAATTTATGTAGACAGCTTTCAAATTTGAGAAATGTTCTTGTACCCCGAGCCATCAAACCCGAGCCCGTCTCCGAACTAGTTTAATTGGGTTTAACCGTTCGCTAATAACAGTAATTTATTAATTTTCCATTAATTAATGAATTGTTGTTTTAACGCATTGTAGTTTTACATTGATTGCTTTAAACATTAGCTTTGCATGCTTTTGTCTTGCACTTTAATTTCTTAGACAGTCTTGATAAGCATAAATTATATACACAATCGATCTAGATTTTATCGTAAAACAACCTTCAATATCTTGTATTTTTAATATAAAGTGATTTAAATACACCTAGAATCAAGTTACTTCGGTTGTTTGGCTTTTCATTGCAGAAAATGATGAAAAATGGCGAAAATATCCCTCAGTGCGGATCAATCTACCCGCAGTGCGGATTAGTCAAGCCACACTAAGTACTTAGCCGCATTTCCAACATCCAAGCATTGCACAGGAAAAAGTCCGAGCGTAGTGCGGATTAGTCAAGCCGCACTCAACACTTAGTCGATTTCAGGGACTTCAGAGAAGCAGTTTTAACCCGCAGTGCGGGTCAGCAATCCGCACTGCTATCTGCATTCAACTAATTCACAGGAGCTAAATAAGGAAACTTGGAGCCAGTGCGGATCAAACAACCAGCACTGCGGATAGGGTAATCCACACTGGACCCGCAGAAAGTCAAAAATTGCACGGTTTTGACAGTTTTTCTATTTTGGGCACCTCATGGACGTGTATTGCAGTTAAATGTGGACAGAGAATCCTGAGAAATAATCCAAATATAGCGCCCACTAACTCCACTTTCTAGGCTCTGAATTAGACATGATCCTTGGCTATAAAAAGAGGGGGTTCACTCTCCATTCAAGAGGCCTCATTCTTTCATTCTCTCTCTACACACACACATAATTCTTAGCGATAAATTCTAGAGAAAATGAAAGCTTTCAAGCAAGGAGAAGAAGGGTTTCATGAGCAAGAAGTCGGCAAGATAGAGGTTTTTGATTTGTCAAAGGGTATAATTACTTCCTTTATTTCATTTCTTCTTACTTTGCCAATTTTTGTAATGGATCTCTCCATGAGGGAGTAGTTCTCTCTCTAGGGGTTTAGGTCAATGCATGAACTTGTTTAATTCTATTTTATTCGGTTATTTGTTTTTATTATGATTGTTTTATGGGATTTGATTGTTAATTTCTGTGATTTAATCATTTGTATTAATTACATAGTTAGTACTTGAATTGTAGTATCCCGTTTTGGATTCGAAAGAACCAAAATTGACTGTGATCAATAGGATAGTACCAAATTATGAATGCAAATACCCTAGGTTTAGGTTAAGATTGTAACCAATTTAATCTAAGTCAGAACTATAGAAATTAAGGTTAGGAACTTGGTGAGGAACCTAATCGAGAAGCCAAATCCTAATTAGGACATCTCACTTTGAATCGGGTACTGGTATGATGGACTTAATTGCGAAGTACCAATATTTGAGGAGAAGAGAGACTACAAGCGCTCAATGGGTCTAGGTAGCTAGGGTGAGGAACCTAATCGAGAAGTCCGAATTATCTAGGCACGTTGTTAATTTACGAAAGTAACCCTTAATAACATATTAGGTTAGAAACCTCGTCAAATCATACATGAATTCAAACAAATACCAAATTAATAGAGTTAGCAAGAGATTGTATACCGAATACCCCTAGATCTTCTCATCATAAAAGCAAACCAATTCCTTTCTTTTACTTTCATTTACTTTTATTGTTTTAAACTCTCTATTCGGGTATTGAACCCAAATCTAGGAATTGTTAGAACAAACCCCCCAATTTACTTTTATTGCACTTTACTTTATTTTATTTTCTGAAATTTATTACTAAAATTTGAACTAAGTTTTTATCGTACTCCCTGTGGATCGATACCTAAAATACTACTTTAATAGAATTGTGCACTTGCAATTTAACTCAAACGCGTGTTAAAGGTTTAAAAGGTACATCTTATTGTACTGAAACTTTGTGCATACGCTTTGGACACATCAAGTCTGTTAGGAACAGTTATAATCATCAATCCCCGAATTAGTCCCCAAATTGTTAATGGTCCTCTAATCATTAATTAACTACTTACTTGAACGTACTTTAAAGTACTTTAAAGTACAATTTAAACCCAGTTAGCTCGGGGACGCAATGGGGGATTGGTTATAATTTTAATTATGCAAATTAACAGCTTTTGATATTTAATAACTAAAAATACAGTTTCCATTTTGAACAAGTAATCCATTAAATGAAGATTTTACAATGTTTGTAAACACAGGTTGATATGCTTTAAAATGTGTTTGAAGAATAAGTTTTAAAATGTGTTTGTAAACAAAGGTTTATATATTTGTAACACAGATTTTTTAATTTTTGTAAACACAGGTTTATATGCTTTAAAATGTGTTTGTAAACACAGATTTATATGATTTACACACATGTTTATATGCTTTAAAATGTTGTTTTATTGCCAGTATATATTGGTTTACTTGTTTTACACACATGTTTATATGCTTTAAAATGTTGTTTGAAGAATAAGCTTTAAAATGTGTTTGTAAACACATGTTTATATATTTGTAATAAATTTTTCAATGTTTGTAAACACAGGTTTATATGCTTTAAAATGTTGTTTTCTTGCCAGTATATATTGGTTTACTTGCTTTACACACAGGTTTATATCCTTTGAAATATGTTTGAAGAATAAGCTTTAAAATGTGTTTGTAAACACAAGTTTATATGTTTGTAACAAATTTTTCAATGTTTGTAAACACAGGTTTATATGTTTTAAAACGTGTTTGTAAACACATGTTGTTTGCTTCATGCACAAATTTTTAATGTTTTGTTTATGTTATTTGCTTGTCAGTACATATTGGTTTATATGCTTTACTTGTTCACAGGTATAAGAATTTAACTCATTTACAATGAAAATTAAACACTTGAATTAAATGCAAAAAATATTCAACACATCACTCCAAGCAAATTGGATAATTAAATGCAAAAAATGTTGTTAGAAGGGAAATTGAGTAGAATTTCCAGTACATAACAGTGAATTCTAAGAAATTATCCCGAGTTATAGATAGAATATAACAGTGAATTTTAAGAAAAATCAACCATATACCGGATTCAATAGTAACTATAATTAAATGCCTAATTAGAGAATTTAGTTTATTTACATGTAAAGTGAATAATTTAGAAACTATGTAGTTATGAAGGACAACAAAGAATAACAAATTAGTGAAAGGGTCAGTTTTCTAAAGTGAAGAATTTAGAAACTATGTTCAGCCCATCTCTGGACTTTCTAGTATTTTCTAGTGAAGGGGTTAGTTTTTCCTGATGGTTCTGAATTTTCTGGTATTTACTGGTAAAGTGGCTCAGTTTTTTTTTTTTTTTTTTTTCTGATTTTTGGTGACTGTTCAAACAGATGTCATGTAGTTTTTGTAATTGAAATTTTGCTAATTGTTTATGTTATTAATTTCAAATATGTTAAACTAAATATTGTGTTTCCTCCTAGGTTTACTTGCCAGTATATATTGGTTTACTTGCTTTACACACATGTTTATATGCTTTAAAATATGTTTGTAAACACAGGTTTATATGTTCGTAACACAGATTTTTTAATTTTTATAAACACAGGTTTATATGCTTTAAAATGTGTTTGTAAACACATGTTTATATGTTTGTAACAAATTTTTCAATGTTTGTAAATACAGGTTTATATGTTTTAAAATGTGTTTGTAAACACAAATTTATATGTTTGTAACAAATTTTTCAATGTCTGTAAACACAGGTTTATATGCTTTAAAATGTGTTTGTAAATACAGGTTTATATGCTTTAAAATGTATTTGTAAACAAAGGCTTATATGCACAAATTTTCAATATTTTGTTTATGTTATTTGCTTGTTAGTACATATTGGTTTATATGCTTTACTTGTTGACATGTACTGTTCCTGGCACATTATGCACAAATGAAGAAATTTTGTGCTGGGGGATGCCCTCGGGGATAGTACAAATTTAGAGGTGTAAATTTCGTGCTCGGGAACGCGCTTGGGGATTAGTTCCAGTTTAGATCTGTAAATTTTTGCTCGGGGACGAATTCGGAGATTCGTTTTTGTTTTTAAAAATGAAAATTTAACGCATTTACAATGAAAGTTAAACACTTGAATGCAGTAGATTAAACGCTTTTCTTTATATGTTTAAATTATATTATTGTTTCGCTGCATTTGGCAATGTTTTTGTTAAGTTTGTTTAACAGAGCATTTTTTTCTTCATGCAGCGAAATTCTATACAATAAAGAAAAATTGGTACTGTTATTGCACTGTATGAAATAAAACCTAATCTTTTTGTTGCCGATATTCTAGAAAGTTGAGAAACACACACGAGTACTTTCTTTGAAGTACAATTATCAGCTTCCTTCAAATTTATACAGATCAAGCGAGGGTTCCAACCAGATATCAAACCAAATTATACTTCATCTGAATTTTTAAGTGGCAGATCTGAATTGGGCCGTTCGATAAAGCCCGGATCAACTTAAATTGTGAATAAATTCTATATAATTGGAGAGGAACTGAGCCCCTATCAGATTGAGTTGTATATTTTCTAAAATCCATATAATTAGTAATGACGAATTGACGATGGACCAAGCACCGTATTTGAAAACAACACGAAGTCTTTTTATCTTTTTTCCTACCAATTTTCTATCTTTGTTCTTAAAAGAAAAAAAAAAATTGAGATATGTTTTCAAGAAAAAAAGGTCAGTCAATCCAAAGTTGAACAGAACAAATTAAAGGTGTATGAGAGTCCATCATGATCTCTCCCCATAGTATATCAAGAGGATCATACATTCATATCACAACCTTTTATTATCAGGCGATTTCAATCGGCGTCGATAACCTTCATTTCGTTGTTGTCGGCTCTCCTTAACCTCGTTCTTCTCCAAATCATCTTCAAAACCCTTATCAGGCGTGACAGTGAACACGAAATGGCCAAGAGGAATGTCATCAAAGGCAAGGAGCGGCTCCAACATATCCACTACAGCCAACATGTTTGGTCGGGATTTCGGGCTGTGAGCCAGGCATTGGTAAGCAAGTGCAGCCGCTTTCTGAGCACCTTTTGTCGAGTACTGTCCATCTAGGCTTGGATCTATAATTCTGACTAGTTTTTTGGGATCGTTCAGATACGGTCGAGCCCAATCAACCAGGTTTTGCTCCCTTGATGACCTGCTTTTATCGACACACATTCTGCCAGACAGGAGCTCGAGCAGAACCACTCCAAAGCTGTATACATCACTTTTTGCTGTCAAATGACCTGGTGAAACAGAATCAATTAGTTTAATGTGCATTGTTTAATTTCTCTTTGTTGTATTTTGAGGGTTTATTAATACCTGTCATGATGTATTCTGGTGCAGCGTAGCCATGCGTACCCATGACGCGTGTGGAGACGTGCGAGTTGTCGCCCTCGGGTCCATCTTTTGCCAGTCCAAAATCTGATAGCTTAGCATTATAGTCCTGTTAAAGTCCAGAAAAATATGAGATTATTTCCAAAGAATACACCAAATATCAAACACTGTTATATAACTATATATGTACCAGTGGGTGATTTACCTACTGGTAACTAAAAAATAATGAACCTTCAAAAAAGTAATTAAAAAATAATGAGGATATAAGAAAAAGTATATAAATATAGCCCGGAAACATCGTTCAATTTGTTTAATTATCTCAGTTTTATGTCTATTTGCTTTTATTTTAAAACAATGAAATGAATAGACAGTACAATTTAAAATTTTTCATGTCAATTGTATTCCAGCAGGTCCATTTATACTTAAATACCCACTAATTGACTAGAAAAAATCCCTTTCTGGTTAGAAAGAAAAAGAAAGATAATGACCAAATTTAATCAGGTGACAAAGCTTTTCTTCTTCATTTTACTTTAGCAATGGTTTGTGATATGTCACCACATTTCTGCTCTAATTTCCAAATCATGTTTACTAACCTGGTAAATTTTTTTACTATTAAAAGTATATTATTATTTTTTAATATAAAATGACTATTTTATACAAAAAAAAAAGTTTGCCTACAAGATTTATAAAAATCTTACAGAGTCTAATAGGATGTTGGAGGCTTTGAAATCCCGGTAAATGACGGGCTTCTCGGCATTGTGAAGAAATGCCAATCCTTTGGCTGCTCCAACTGCTATGTTTAATCGAGTTTTCCATGGCATTGCTGTAGATGATCCTATAACCAAAAAAGAACAACAATTACATTAGTTATGTATATCAAATTTTATTCTTTTAACTTTCCTTATAAATCAACCTTAGGTTCCTGTTATTTTTGTTTATGCTGTGAAATTCTGGCCAGTAACCAGGTCAGAAAGAAGTGATTTACATTTTTGGGCCGATTCTATGCCCGGCCCACCAAAATATATAATTTTGAAGCAAATGGACCTTTTTCTGTATATGGATTAGAGGAGATATCTTTCGCTTGAATAATTTACATTTAACTTTAGTATTATTTTTCTTTCTTTTGGAATTGGATAGCAAATTCCTTGATATCAGATTCAATTTCTAGAGCTCCAATATTTAATGCAAGAACTTTTACTTAAAATCTAGAAACTTCTCTTCTTTCGTTTTACTTTAAAAGAAAAATACACATGTCAAAATTTGAAATAATCAAAGGGCTCAGGCATCATGGTTTGAACAATTTGGTCGGTTGCACCACTAAGTCAACAAACTACTACTACTAATCAATTTTATTTTTTTATCAACATGTACAATTATATGATAAGATGCCATATTACATTTATAACTGATGGATTTATTTAGTATAGAACCTGTCCCGGTCAGAGCTTGAAATGTTAGGTACATTAATGAACATAGCAAAGAGAGAGACTTTCATATCAACCTTTTCAAATACGTCAGTAACAAAATTAATAATGAAGGTTCAAATGCCTTTATTTTTTATGTTTTCATCATGTTTCTATTTTTTAAAATTTTAATAACTCAAAATTTAAATCTTAAAATTCAAAATAAAATTGTTAGATATGAACTACATCATTTTATCTATGCACGTGTAAAAAATTATAACATTTTAATTTTGTTTTGATTGTCATCTTAAGCTTGTAAAAATGTATATTATTGTGGATAATTTCTAGATGTTGATTTTTTAACTTATTGATTCATATAAAAGCAAAATCAAAATGTGATAATTTTTCATGAGCACATAGAGAAAATAACATAGATCATATCTAACGGTTTTATTTTGATGTTTACATTTTAAACTTTGAGTTATTTAAGTTTTTAAAAATGAAGGCATGATGGAGACATTTGAACCCTCCTCATTAATAATTAAGATTAATATATTTATTAAGCTAGTTAAAAACCCTAGGCACCTCTAATATATTAAGAACTTAATTTCCTAATTATCTGTTGACAAAGATTTTGGGTTATTTCAGGTTTAAACCATGAGAGGCTATATTAAACCAGTGCTACAACTTTTGGGGTGTGTTTTATTATTTTGGAACAAGCAAGACAATGAAATAGCACCAACCTTTCCTTTCCTTCTTATTATTTATTATTATTATTATTATTATTTTTTTTTTTTTGGGGAGCGGGGGGAGGGGGGGTTGATATTTTGCCCTTCTCGTCTCCTTTGTGGATTGATATTGATATGACTTGATTACTACCATGGGTTTCGGTTAATTTAATTAATTTATGAATCAAAAGAACTACAATTTTATTACTCTTTTTTTTTTGGTTTAAAGTTTAAACAGAGAACTTTTAGTTGGTGTTTTGCTTAACTGGATGTATGTTTTTTTTTTTTTGTTACTATGCTTTGGTTATATATTTTGTTATGTTGTAGATGATGTTTTAGCTAAGTGATATTGAACTTTGTAATAAGTAGTTGCTTGTTCTCAGTCAAATTTGATACCACTGGTACCAGTACTTGTCAAACAATGTAAAGTTTTATTTTATGAAATCGGTGGAGTAGTCTACTATTATATATTAAAAAAAAGTTTAAACAAAGGAAAAGGGGTATTTACATCATCCATCGAATTTTTATAATATATCTATTTAATATCATGTAAAATGTCATTCGGTTTAAAAGTAAAATTATAAATAATTAATGTTTGATCTAGTTGAAAAAAACAATTCTTTCATTGATGAGAGATTATAAATTTGAAATCCAAGAATTCCTTGTGAATATTAAATAATATATCCAGTTTTTATTAAAAAAATATATATTGTTGATTTGTTTCTATTTATTAAGATAAGACATATAACTTCGTTAGAAACTTAAATTTGTTTAATAGAAGGCTAAAAAAAAATATCAAAATGACTAGGTCAAGAAATTTAAAACGGTGCCTAATTAATTAAGATTTCAGATTGTAACATTAAGTAAAAATTGTCTAATTGATCAAGAAATTTAAAACGGTGCCTAATTTTTCATTGTGAGAAAAATTGTCGTTGCTGCGCTGAGTGTAAAAATAAGAAAACAAAGATTCAAAAGCAATGGTTACTTTTTGCGATTTTGACGAGTCAAAATATAATCACGTATGATACAATTTAGAATTGGGTGTTCCCAATTGAAAGGTCGACATTTAACCTAGAGAACTATTTAAAAACTACATGCAGAAAGGTAGACTTAATTAGCTTGCCAAAGAGTCAGACAAGTTGTGTATTGTAAGGGCCCTACAATTTTAATATTTTACAAAATCTATTGTGAACTTGCAGCTCATGCGTAACATATATATTTAACAAACCCAATAATCATACGGAGGGAGTTTCAATAGCTCAAAGTTTTTAATATCTCATCATATCTCATATTTTATATTTTTTTTCATAATTAAAATTTTTCAATCTGAACTACTCAATATGATATTTATACTAAAATATGTTTAGGGATAACATTTTATAATTTTTGAAAAAAGTTTACTATTTTTTAAAATAGGTACAAAACCATTATTTCTGAACCGCTCAAAAACAGTGATTTTCTACCTATTAAATAAAGGTATTCAAGCATATTTTAAAATGAATATCATGTTGAGTAGTTCGGATCGATAGTTTGATTTTGAAAACGAAGATATAAAATGTAAGACATGACAAGGTATGAAAAAATGAGTTATTGGAATCCTCCTCAATCATATATATTAATAAATTAAAATAATATATGGTTGGATGGATATATATAGTTATGAAATAAGAGAATGAGTGTTATTTTTGTTACCATTAATTGGCAGATGCGCATTAGCTATAATATAATGTTGAAAATATTAATATTTTATTAGTATGAAAGCTGAATGTTTCTTACAATTTTTTTTTCCTTTTAAAGCTTAATACCTAATCCTGCCCTCAAGTATAAAATTAAGACACTAGTGTAGTGATATAGTTGTCTATTCTCTTTTACTTTTCTTTGGTTAATTAAATACATACGCCAATTTGTATAATTACTTCTTTGAACCAAAATGTGACAATCTAGAAGGTTTGGTTACACACACACACACGTCACTCACACAATTTTAATTTAAAAGAATCATATAAAAGAAAGTGATAAAAATATTAAATAAAAGAAATAGGCATTTTATATATTTAGGAAGAAAAGCTTAATTATATATGTTTCACTATTTTAAGAGAGCAAATTAAAGTAATTAAATGTGAAAACATACTTTTGAACAGGCGGCTTTCCAAACTGCCTGAAGTCATATACTCATAAACCAAGAGCCTGTGCTCCTCTTCATAGCAATATCCAATCAATTTCACAAGATTTTGATGCCTCAATTGTCCTAGAAATATTACCTCAGCCTGTAAGATGTGCATCAATACAAATAAAAACATTTAATTACTTCTCTGTCAATTGCCAGACATGATGTATATATAAATATATATGCATGTACTTATTCATAAATTAATTCATAAGAAAATTTCTTGAAACAAAAGTACTATGTACATGATCATAATTATTTGTCAACTAATTAAATGTTTGTAGACAATTAATAATATAAGTATAGAGCAATGAAGGGTTCAAATAATTTTATTTTTGGGTCTCCTTCATGACATAGAAAATGCTGCATATATATGGAAAAGGTTTAAATCAGTGTTATATTCTTTAAATGCAAATTAAAAAATTATCACATTTTAATTTTGTTGTATATGAATAAATAAGTTGAAAAAAATAATAATCATCCGCATCAATATATTTTTTATATTTAAGCTCTTGATAATAAAAAAAAAATGTCATATTTTTTGCATGTAGGAAGAAAAATGATATTTATTATATCTAACTGTTTTATTTTAACATTCAAATTTTGAATTTTGAATTATTAAAATTTAAAAATAAAAATATAATAAATTAAGACACCGAAACTAAAACATTAAAAACTTTACTCATCCAAATATATATATCGTGTAGGATAGTAGCTGAACTATATATCAAAATTCAAAAGAATATCATGCACTACTCACCAGCCACTCCTTGTGACCTTGGCCACCTTCCAAGTCTAGCAGCTTAACCGCAACAGCCTGCGCTTTCAAACCGGGCTTCACCTTCTCATCCACAAACCCCTTGTACACCGGCCCGAACCCTCCCTCACCTAAAAAGTTGCTGCCAGAGAAACCCTTTGTGACTGCGCTCAGTTCCGAAAGAGTGAACACATATAGGTTGGAACCAACAAGGGATATCGACAGATCCTCCGGTGACAACATCCCCGAGCTTAGGTCGGAGAAGGAAATCCGCTGCAACGACTTATCTTTCGTACTTATGTTACATCCTGCAGTTTGTTTCGGTTGCACCTTGGCATGATTTCCCATGCAGGCGGTGAAGAGACTGAGCCATGAGGAAGAAGAGCTCTTGCTCTTGCTTCTTCGCTTCCTGGACATGGTTAATTATGATGTATTTACTATTTAGTGAAGAGGAATATTTCGTACTTTGGAAAGGTTAGGTGTGGTGGAGAGAAAGCATTGGTGTGTGTTTTTAAAGGGTAAGAGAGAGGAGAGAGAGGGGGGGTATAAATTGGGGTTTAATAAAGGAATGGGTCGAAGAGGAGATCGAGGAGGACGTGTTCATGAAATATGAGCGAACCAACTACTACTTATTCGCACCAAATTAATACACGGACATGGCGAGGGACAGGGTGCGTGTAAATCAAGAAAGAAAGGTTTTGAGTTGACTGTTGACTCGGCTCAGGATTGGCAGAGACTACTTTTAGCAGATGTAGTGCTCATGTGCTGTACAGTGTACAGTGATTCAAATAATCTAATTTCCTTGTATTACAGTTATGAAAAGGTAATTAGGACTCTTTCCATAATATCGTCCTAACTGTAATAGAAGTCTCTAATTCCTTGTATTACACAGTTAATTAGGACGTTAATATGGAAAGCGTCAAAATGCAGAATATGAAAAGGTTTTGAATCAATTTTGATTGAATCAAATAATATACACGAATTCTGTAACTCAACAGTGTTATGATTTAATTTGATTTATAATGAATTTGTTCGGTTCAATTATTATGATGGTGATTAATTGTAGTAGCTATAAAGATAATGCATTAATATTTTCCTTAATTAATCATAACACCTAACTATAATTTTGGTAATATAATTAATTTATTATTTGATTCAATCAAAATTGATTCAAAACCTTTTCATATTCTGCATTTTGACTCGTTCCTTATTATCGTTCTACCGGGTAAGAAAAAAATAAGGTTGAAAGGAATACAAAAATAAGGAAAAAAATAATTAAGCAATAAATTTAGTAAAAACTTAAAGCACAATTGGAATGGCTTTGGCCTGACTTTTAACCTCTTCTTGAAAAATAAAATAAAATAAAATTAGCGGCACTTTGATTTCACGGGTGGCATTTGAATTAATAATTGGAGTATACATGCTAATACTAATATTGTAAATAACGGTATGCAGTTATCAGACAGATATATGGAATACCATTAAATAATTAATTATAAATAATCAGTCAATTAATTTTAAAAATCTGTGAGGATTTGATCACCATTAATGACTAATCAGCCATTTTATCAGTTTAAACGGAAGTTTTTTACAACACTGATACATACTCAGCTTATGAATGGATACGGATAATATGGTCGTCTAACGGGTATATAATACCCGCCTCCAACAAAATCATAGTTAGTCTAGCTAAAAGCCTAAAACCACAAAAGCGGTTACATATCTATCCAAACTGCTCAAGAGTTGCATGCGGATAGGTCAGTTTTGTATATGGTGGGAAATGGGTGCTGCTTTTTTTTTTTTTATTTTACAAAAGATTGAAAGTGTCATGAACGGACAAACAGGTTGGTGCCAGCTATTGCCTAATGATATTATTTAATGTTCTATAGTGGGGATACATTATCATATCTCATAAAAAAAATTAAATTGAAATTTTAAATTTGAATGTGGGATGAGGTAAGTAATGCCGGAGACAGAATAAATAGTAGGATGAGATATTATTTGATTTATAATTAATTTGAATAGTATTTTTTATAATTAATTTTGTCTGAGGAAAACATAGATATAGAAATATATTTTAGAGAATTTTTTTTGGAAAACACCTTTCTTTTAAATTAAAGGTTAAGTATAAATATTTTTGAAAGAAGCATATATATTTTTAGAGGAAAAAAAAAAGTCAAAAATTGGCAAGTGCTAACCACTTAATCCACTTGGCTGTGTCCCTTAAAAGTAACTGTCTAAGAGCTTATGAAAAATAAAATTTTAATTTAAAGGAATTATATTTTGGTGAAACCAGTGCTATCTTCATTTTCATTCTTCACCTAAAAAACATGTTTCATATGTTACATCTGATAGGGCAGATTTAGAATTTTTGTCCGAAGAAGCAGAAATCAGATTAAAATAGTTTATCGAGTTCAAACTCATTAACTGATCGGATACTAGATTAAAAAAAATAATAATCAACATAATAAGAAACAATAAAAATAGTATACTCTTACAATAAAAAAACAACAAAATAATATCATTTTACATATTAAAAAACAATAAAGTTGATTTGGACTCATAAATTTCTATAAAATTTCTATAAAAACAATAAAGTTTATTATTAACAGTACTTTTGAACTGGACTGACGGACTCTTCAATTCTAGAGAGAAGCAACACAATTTTTAAAGAATAACAAAATGGTACCGAACCTATATTTTTTCACTGAATTTCAAAATTCAGAGAAAAACAACTACCTTACTGTGTGTGGATCCACCCCCACCTGTAACCCTTAAATTAAATGTCTCTAGTAAAATCCTGGTGGACAACATTAATTACGAAATATCTAAAATGTCTCCAGGTATTACGGGCTTACGGCATTGTGTATATTTGATATTTTAAAAAAAAATTAACTTCATCATTTGATTGAGTGAGACTGAAATGGTGTCGCTCTTATATGCAAATCGAAATTGCAAAAAAAAAAAAAAATAGAAATTTTGAAAGACCAAATTGGTGAAGTTCGGTTTGGTTTTCAAAAAAAGCTGCGCTCTTTTATCATATAATTGGTCTTGTCATACTTATTTAATATTCCGTTAATCAGATCCGAATTAACAAATTTAGATTGAGAACTAAAACATAAATGCATATAATGTGTGTGAAATTTGAACTCAAGTTTCTAATTATAAAGATACAAGCATTTTACTAGGAGCTGGACAATAAAAATAAAAAAAAACTGTGATTTTCAATAAATCTAAAAAAATAGTAAACAATTTCTAAAAAATATAAAATTTGATCTTCAAACACATATTAATATGAAGAACAAGTTGAACGGTTTGAATTGGTTATTTGAACTTTGAATCCGGTGATTTATAATTCAATGTACAAAAGAGGCTATACATTACAATGCACCATAGTCCAACTCTATATATGTATATATAATATATTATACATGTATATATGTAGAGAAGGGATCAAGTTACAAAATTTTTTGAGTTACAACAAGTTATAACAAGCATTATTTATATTTTTAAAGTTCAAATCGTCGATCCAAACCGTTGGATGTGATCTCTACAATAAAATGTGCTTGGAGACTAAATTTTACATTTTTTGGAATTTTTTTACTATTTATTAAGGTGGGTACAAAAACTAGTCAAATTCATACCATTGAATTTTGTACCTATCTTAATAAATAGTAAAAAAATTCCAAAAAATATAAAATTTGGTCTCCAAGCACATTTTATTGTAGAGATCACATCTAATGGTTTGGATCAACGATTTGGACTTTAGAAATGTAAATAATGCTTGTTGTAATTTGTTGTAACTCAAAAAATGTTGTAACTTGATCCCTCATCATATATGTATATATTATGCATATATTATAAAAGAAATTCCGAATTTTTTTTTCCGGTTTTGCAACTAAAAACAGGAAAAAAAAATTCCTAGTTTGAGTTCTTTTGAAAATACAACACCTCTTTAGTTATTTTTTGGATATAAATAAAAAAATGGGGATATAATTCATATTTCAGTATAGTCCTTAATTATGAAACAAAGTCATCTAATCACCGGGCCCACATGCATGTTTTTCAAACAAATTTTTGGAAAGACATGCAACTACAGCAAAAGATAAGCTCTGAATTTTTATAATAAAATTACAAATTAAATCCTCTAAAAATACTGCATGGAATTCAGTATTTAGGAAGTCCAAGATTTGAAATTGATGCCTAAACAATTTGTTTTCCTGACACAGACGAGACAAAAATATCAACTTACAACTAAGACCGTCAGTTAATTATGCGACCCTTATAGTTATAGCTTCTTTTTTTTTAAATGTCGTCTAAAAGCTCTTCTTCTTTTTTCAAAAGAAATAGGATCAAATTTTCAAATAGCGATTCATGAATTTGCTGAATTTCGAAATAGCGGCACTTGATTTATTATAACTAATCCTAAATTCTAAATTTTGAATGTAATTTTTCCAGAAGTTGAATTTGACTTTAATAATTATTATAGAAAAAATTTCGGATGAAAAATTAGATTTTACTGAGTCAACCAAATACACACACACACACACGCATATATCATTCATTAATTATATGCTTCATACCAGAATTGATAAATATATATTATTTCCTGTACAAAGCACTTATTTGTTTCTCTGTAGAAATAATTAACTAATTCTTGAAATTGCACAATTGCTGCATTGCAAAATAATAAAAATATTAAAATGCATATACCTATTTAACTATTTTATTTTACACGATATGTCAATAGAATTAGTAATCATTTATTTAATCATCAAGATTACTTATATAATTACAGGCTGAACATTTTCAAATCTTGTTGATTAAATTTACTTATTATACCTTAAGAATATGTAAATTAGAGCTGCTTATTAGCCGAATTGAGTCCAAGTTGAAATTCCAATTTGAATT
This sequence comes from Carex pumila, assembly GCA_033356055.1. Lineage (NCBI taxonomy): Eukaryota > Viridiplantae > Streptophyta > Magnoliopsida > Poales > Cyperaceae > Carex > Carex pumila. The sequence continues at coordinate 29,648 of JARJHM010000152.1, read as the reverse complement.
CGACTTGCGAACAAATCAAGTAAATTTGAGTCGACTCGTGACTCATAGATAGTACATAGTTTATTATATTAAAAATTATTAAAACAAAGTCTAACAAAATAAATAGTACATAGTTTATTAAATAGTACACAATTTAATATTTTACAAAATAAAATAATAACAAATACATAATTAAATAGTACAAAGTTTACTAAATTACTAAATAGTACAAAATCTAACAAAATATTACATAGTTTACCAAGTCGATGAGTTAACCAAGTTGATTTTGAACCGAATTGAGTTGGAGGCAACTTAGAGTCAACTTGTGAGACAACCGAGTCAATAAACTCAAGTTAGTTTTCACTTGAATTGTTTTGTGAGTTGAATCTGAATTGATTCTAAAAGAGTTGAGAGTCATTAGTTTTTTGTGTACCTCTACTTCCAATGCACGACCATTATTTGTCCACATGCTAGAAAACAAACAAATACATTATTGCTTATCTTTAATTGAAATTAGGGGTGGCAAAAAAGCCCGTAGTTCGTGGCTCAATTGTAGCTCACTCATTACTGGATTGAGCTGTTAACGAGGCCAGCTCGCCACTAGCTCGGTTCAAAATTAATGAGTTCAAGCTGGGAGCTTATCTTGCTCACCAGCTCACGAGCTAGCTCGGCTAAGTATCAATTTGTGTGCATTTTATACTATCTAGCTCGGTCCATCTCAGTTCAACTCGATTCAAAAAGTTTGTAGAATTTATTTTTTGCTTAAAACAAGATCCAGTTAGATCCAATGAGTCAACTCGTGAGTTAGCTCGGACTAACTTCTCACAATTTCAAGCTGAGATGTTAGCTTGGATGTCTTAGATCCAGCTCGCTCAGTTATAACTCGGTCTATAATTAACAAGCTGAACTAAAGCCCCCAATTAAAACAATGACATATAAATTTGTTAGCAAAGTACATGTGAATGTTTTGAAAATAAAGCATGCATTTTTAGTTTCCATGGGTGATGCCTCCACAAATTATATTTTTTTTTCCAGAGTAAGACAGCCCACCAGCTTTAGAACTTTCTATGCATTTATGTTCTCTCCATTTGATAAAAATTATGTTCTCTCCATTTTAAACAGAACCAAGATCAACAATTAACTTTCTAAAATCTAAGCATTTCAAAGAAGACGATCAGAAGGGCGGACTCAGGAAATAAGACAAGGGAAGTCAAAACTTTTAGAATGTGACATAATTGTATAATTATTTTAATACAAATATATTTTTGTAAGTTTTTTTAAAAAAAAATATTTTAATAAAGAAATATATGTTGGAAAAAAAATATTGGAGCGGGTAGGCAAGTGTCTTCTCTGAATCCTACTCAGCCTTTGACAGTCAATATTTTCTAAGTTCTAATTGTGTTTTAAAAAAAATATTATTATTAAATCTAAAATTATCCGCTTGTTAAATAAATAAATATGTTGAATCACATTCGCTTGTCTTAATCTATAAGTAAAAGTTAAGGAGGTTTAATTCTAAGGTAGAAGTGTACTTAAGGCTCAGACAGAGAAATAAAATTCATGTAAGCTTACGAAAGTTTGGCAAAAAAAAACACTAAAAAGATGAGATTAAATTGTAATAAGGATCACTGTTCCGTAATTTTAAGACTCCTTAAAGTACTAAAAAAATATTTTAAATGTGAATTTTAGTCTTAAATTATTTTGTAATTTTGTAAAACATGATTGGTAAACAGTGAAGAGATGTCGCCAGTATCAGTTTGAAATGGAAGTGAGAAAACCCTGCTTTGTAGTAGGTTGCTGATGTGGCACAGCAGATGACACGTCAATCTACAAAGATCAAGAGATGAGGAGTTGATGGGTACACACCATCTTTTCAGATGGTTTAGATTTTAAAATAAATGGGATTAAATTGACAATTGGAGCTTCTAGAACTTCACTGTGAACAAAAAGAAAAAAGAAAAAAAAAAACTGGAAAATTGGTGCTGCACGGGGATAAAATTATTTTGAGTACAGTTTGGTGATTAAATTATCTACCTATTTAGTATTTATAAAAAAATTATATTTGAATTTTAAATATGTAATTTTTTTATACAAAAATATTATTTTTGTTTATGATCAAAGCTGATTCTCAAGGGTTGGTACTGGTGTTGAGTTATGATGTGGATAATCTATGCAAATAATTTCAAATATATAATAAAATAATGTGAATATAAATAAGACTCAGGCTACGGTACTATGCCCGATTTATTTAAAAATATCCAAAAGAAACAAATTATTAAAAATAACCACTCTCCAGGAAAAATTATAAAAATGTCCAAACCGCCAAATTTTTCAGCGGTCTGAGAATTCTTTTTTTTTTTTTTGCAAATCAAATTTGTTTATATATTCAGGTTTTTTCCGACTTTGCACCTCTGGTTTCCTTAGTAAAACAGCTCCAAAAGTCATGAAAATTTACCGACATATAGTCTCGACATCCTAGAACAGGACTGCCAAGTTTCATGCAGAATCTCGGAACAGAACGTGAGATATAAACTCGCAAAAATAACTCTAACCGATGAATGTTTTATTCGGGGTCCAACTTTGCACCTCTGGTTTCCTTAGCAAAACAGCTCCAAAAATCATTAAAATTTACCGACATACATTCTCAATATCCTAGAACAGCACTGCCAAGTTTCATGCAGAATCTCCATACAGAACATGAGATATAAGCTCACAAAAATAGCTCCAACCGATGAATGTTTCATCCGAGGTCCAACTTTGCACCTCTCGTTTTCTTAGCAAAACAGCTCAAAAAATCATGAAAATTTATTGACATATAGTCTCAACATCCTAGAATAACACTGCCAAGTTTCATGTAAAATCTCCAAACAGAACGTGAGATATAAGCTCACAAAAATAGCCCCAACCGATGAATGTTTCATCCGGGGTCCAACTTTGCACCTCTGGTTTTCTTAGAAAAACAGCTCCATAAATTATGAAAATTTACCGACATATAGTCTCGATATCCTAGAATAGCACTGCAAATTTTCATGCAGAATCTCCAAACAGAACGTGAGATATAAGCTCACAAAAATAGCCCAAACCGATAAATGTTTCAAGTGTTTAACTTTGTTGTTATTTTTATTAGTGTTTTTTTGTTCTTATTTTTGTTGTTATTATTTTATTTAGTGTTTTATTATAGTGTTATTTTTGTAGTGTCTTTTTATTCTTATTTTTTTAGTGTTTTTTTTTCCAAAATTGTTTAATATTTTTTTGAAGTGTGAATACTATCATAAAACATAGTTCAACCCAAAACTAAAACTAAAACATAATAAAACATAATAAGCCAACTAAAACAAAAAAAAAGAAAAAGATAATAAGCTAACTAAAAACTAAAACATAAAACATAATAAGCTAACTACAAACATAAAACATAATAAAATATAAAACACTAAATAATAAAACTATAAAACAACTAATTTAGTACCTACATTGACACTAATTACCACTAAATTTGGTACTGTAATTAATTAGTCCTAATTATAACTAATTAACACTAATTATGATCAAAATTTGGACTAAATAGTCCAAAATAAAATTAAAAGTAACTTTGGCCCCTCAATTATCACTAATTACAACTAATTTGGTGCACTAATTACCACTAAATTCGGTACTTTAATTAATTAACCCTATTACCACTAATTAGCACTAATTACGATCAAATTTTGGATTAAATAATCCAAAATAAAAATAAAACTAACTTTGGTACCATAATTATCACTAATTACAAATATTTTGGTACCTACATTGACACTAATTACCACTAAATTGGTACCGTAATTAATTAATCCTAATTACAACAAATTAGCACTAACTCAACTAACTAAAAAAAATAACACTAATTTTGGTACCTTACTAACATAATTGGACTAATCTACAACTTTTTTACACTGCAAATAAAATTTCAAAAAAATATAGGGACTTACTTGCAAATTGGGAGAAGAGAGAAGAAGAGAGGAGAAATTCGGGTGGGGAGGAGAAAGAGTGAGAATTTAAGAAAATGAATTGTGAGGAGAGAGAAAGAGCATGAGGAATATATATATAGGCCCGGACCGCCGAATTTCCTGGCAGTTAGGAATTAAAATTCCGAACTGCCGAAAAATAGAGTGATTTGGACATTTTTATAATTTTTCCTGGAGAGTGGTTATTTTTAATAATTTATTTTTTTTGGATATTTTTAAAAAAATCGGGTACTATGCTAGTGCAGATTAGTCAATACTATCAACTAATATTTTTCTTTTAAAATTTAAATAATTAATTAATTGAAACTTCTCAATATGATCTCCACAAAAAAAAAAAATTGAGACTAAATTTTACATTTCTTTATAATTTTTTCCTATTTTGTTTGATAAGCAGAAAACCACTGTTTTTTTTTTTTTTTTTTCTTACATGGCCCGCTCATCCATTCAGTCTAATAGAATTTGATCCAAACTTGTTCCTAATCTGTTCCCTTCCTGTAATCTACCCAAATTAGCCAACTTGGGTGCAATTGGTAGCTAATTAGCTTATCTGCTACAGTAAGAGACTTTGAATTTTCCCACCATTTGCACTTGCAACAACCATGCTGCCCACACCTCATTGAAACAACGCCAGTCAAAAATCATAAAAACATAATGCATTTCATTCGTGTGATGCTGGATTTGTTTATCCCAAAATCGGGTCATATTAAATTCGGAACCTGTTTGTAAATTGCATGAGATAATATTAATTAGAATTGGGATTCTTTGAGATTCGCACTTTAAGAATTTGAACAGTTCAGATATTTCAAATATTAATTCAATTTTTTTCAGATATGTTAAAGAATGTGAATTCGTACTTTTTGGCATGCCATGGATGCTATTTTAATTTTTTTTTTAAGGATTGTGATTTTTAATTTCGAGTGGTCAGTTTCCTTATTTCTTATTTTTATTTATTACTTCAAAAAATTAGGTATGAATATTATGATTTCATTAAAGTATAATACATCGTGATGGTATCATATTATATATAAAAAAAGTTTAATATAAATTAAAATATATTACATATTTAAATCAAATTACAGCGAATGTACAACTATGTAATATATTTTGATTGTCATCACAATGGAGGGGGGTTGGGATCCAGATCCTCTTAGGTACCTGACTTAACCTGACCGAAATGAATGGCTCATATTTACTCTTAGCCAGTGATTACTCAGGATGGAGCAGGACAATATTATTTATGCTTTGAGATTCATGCCAATTTAAAAATCTGGATTAAGAGTAAATCTAGACTATCTGTTTCGATCAGATTCAGTCAGGTGCCTGGGAGGATACAGATTCTTAGAGTTGGGGGAGGGGCAATCTGCACAAATCTTGATGCAGATCAAACGACTCCGACCAAACCTAGGATTGAGTTTGGTGAACTTGGTTTGATGCTCTTCGGACTAGCACTGTAAATGAACTGAGTTTGAGCGAATTACCTCCAACTCATGCTTAGCTCATTCAATAAATGAGCGAGTTGACTTAAGTTTGGATGGTATTAACTCGTTTGACCAATCAATTTTTTTAGTTATAGTTATATAATAAGAGTTTATTTAAACACAAACAATTGAAATGACATAGTAATAATTTATCTAAATACAAACATTCAAACATATTTAACAAGACAACTTACAAAATAAACAATCTAACACATAGGTGATAGGTCCACTCAAAGCAAACAACAACTTATATTCAATAAATTTTCAATTGTTAACGTGAGAATGTGGGAGGGAGAGAGAATAAATGTTTAGGGTTTGGTGTTTGGGTGAGATTTTGGTTTGAGTCCGTGAGGGATTTGATTTTAGGACTGAGTTTTTGAGATTTATTGTGACGAATGTTACGTAACTCGAGTTATAAATGAGCAGATTGGGGTATGCTTAAATTCAGCTTATTTATTAAACGAGTCAGTTAACTCAAGTTAAAACTAACTCGAGTTATAAATGAGCGAATTAAAACGAGCAATTAACGAGCTAATTATGAGGGAGTTACGAATTTAAGCAATTTTGTACGGCCCTATTTTGGAGTTCAGACTGCCCCTGACTCTCATCACAGAAACCACGGTAGTAATTGCTTTAATTTATTTTTTCTGGTAATTCACACCTCGCTATTGTGTAACTTTTACTTGTAAATGCTTAGATTCTGATGTTGATTTTAAGATCCTCCTAATTTACTGGTAATTGAGTTATAGAGGCAGTGGAACTTTTACTTGTAAATGCTTAGATTTTGATGTTGATTTAAGATCAGGTTTGGGGAACATTTTTCAGCCTACAATTTAAAATTTTGCTGCCAGGTGTTCACACGTAATCCAATTATGAACACTTTTCATGTTGATCTTCTTAAGAAAGAGCATTTTTTTCTTTCTATAAATCTGACATTCGGTTGCTTTTCTTACTTTTTACCTTTCTTGTTGTACTTGGTATTTGACTTCTGATGCATTAGATGTAAGCCGCCGAAGTAAATTTCTGAAAAAAAAAATTTCTTGGTTTTTCTTTCTTTTCATAGATTCTGTGAGAGGTGACTGATGAGATTAAAGATATTGACAGTGTTGTTTTAACTTTATATATATTATAAATGATAGAGTTAAAATGAAAAATACATGTGCATTCAACGTTGCATAAAGTTAAAATAATGCTGTTAATATTTGTATAGTCAATATGTTGAAAGATAGAATTAAAGATATTAATAGTGTTGTTTTTATATAATAGGTCACAAGTTTATAAGTGAATATTGAAAATGGAGAATTTTTTCATCTTTATTTTTTAAATATATTAATTATATGCGAATTTTTAAAAATAAATTTATTAATTTTAGATTCTTCCTTACAAAAAATTATTTATATAAATAAGGACAAAATTAATATTTACAAGCGGCTTACCAATAGTCCACGCGTTTAGGTCAATATTAAAAAAAAGAAGGCTATGAATAAAGTTTCATGGTCATTTGTCAACCATTTGACTTAATTGAATTCAAAACTCAAATGATTCAGACATGGAGATTTCTTTGTAATCATGAATAATACATAGCCAGCCCCCAATTGAGTTTACCAACAAAGGCAAAAGGAGAAAAAAAGAACAGCCAATTCATACCCATCTTTCCATTGGTTGACTAATAAAATAAAATAAAAAGAATTAATTAAGAACTCTGTGAACTTGTTCACATGCAGACATGCTTGGCTAGTTTTGGTGCGGATGATAAATTCAACCTTTATTCTTTTATTTTCTTTTTCTTTTCTTGCTTTCTGGTGCAATGGATGACAAAAAGATTTATATTAAAGTGGAAAGGTTTTTTTTTTTTTGCGGTTATTCACCTGATGAAAAGTAAGATTTTCTTTTCTTTTCTTTTATCTGATTTGTTTAGTCAATAGCCGATTTATTATCAAGGGCGAGCCTGTATTTTCGTCACGGAGAGAAAAAAAATATCGATTCGGATTTAAATAGCAAATTGAGTTTAAAAACAATGCTTTAACTTGTACTTTTCAATGCCTTAACTTGTACCTTTCAATGCCCTTGCTTGTATTTTCTGATTCTTTAACCTATAATTCTAATTACCAATCATAATTCAAGACATTTATTTTAATTTTAACTTTAAATTTAACTCAAATTACAAATCAAGAATTCATAAAGGGATAAAATAAATTCCAAAAAAGACAAAATCGATCAAAACGTTCCGATCTCCACTAGAATTCAAAATCCAGGAGGAGCAGCCCCGGGAACTACATGGGTCCGCCCTGTGTATTATATTATATTACAAAATTCCAATTATAGCTGATTTGTCTATATGACATTTTTTTGTATCTGACCTTCTTAGTAGGTTTATCTTCCTCACATACTTTATTACCACTTAACAAAATCCAATCAACTCATAATTGATATATATGAATTTTGTCACAAAGATAAGTTTAAATAAAATAAATTGAAATTAATGTCAAGTATTTGAATGGTCAAAATTTGACCGGAGATAATTAATGAATATTTGAAGTTGGTCAACCTTTTCTTCTATTTTTATCCAAAAAATTTCACTATGGAGACACTTTAGTATCTTTTGTTTGAAAAATTACAAGTTTGAAAACTTTTATTTATTATAAGAAATAATTTGACTCTTTAACACTCACCTTATGTTAAGAAAATACATAATGAGGTTATGGTACTATGCATAGCGAGGATTGATTTGTACTACAAATTAATATATTTTTTTAATTCTAACAGTCAATTCAAATCGTTCAATATAGTTTTTATATTAAAATGTACTTTTAAACTAAACTTTACATTTTTTTCTTTTACTATTTTTCGATGTGTAAAAAGAAAATCACTGTTTTTGATGGTACACGCTAGATTACTGTATCAATTCTACAAATTTATTATTTTTGAATCTTCATGTCGTTTATCTAGACTATACGAAAATATATATTTAACTATTATATAATGCACATTTGATGTTTCACTATTACATAATAATATATATTTGTTTCCATTTAATTTTCTTTTAGAAAAATGGACAAAATAAATTGGAGTGGTTAGGGATGGCACTTTGTAGATCAATATAATACTTCTTATATGTTTATTATATCTTCGACGAATGATTTCCAACACGTTGAATGCTACACTTTGTCTGAACCAATAATTTATTAATTTCCAAATTAATGGTACCGTATCTCTCTTAAGCTTTCTAATTTTGCGCGTGTGTCACGAGATGTGTCCGTACTACCAGGGAGAAAATATCAACGCAGATTACAACCACACACACAATGTCGAAATTCTCAAAAGATAAATGAGGGGCTCAAATTCAAAAGTACTATTACTTTTAATTTTAACTTTTTTAAGAGTGTGGGAGGCGTTGAGAAAATATGATCAAGTCTCTTTAGGTGTCCCCTAAAAGAAAGAAATGAAAAGGATATTGGAAGAAAAAAAAGTACGCGAGACACTTTTTGAAAATGGTAAATTTTGCTAGATGACACTAAATTTTGTCATTTGTTATAATTAGTCACTTAAATTTGATTTGTTTCAATTAAATTATTAATTTTTTTATTTGTTCTAATTAAATTATTCTATAAATTTTTCGTTAAATACTAACAAAATATGTCTATTTCATTCGAAATATTAACATAATGAGTATATTTCATCTAACATACTAACAGAATAAAAATATTCCGTTAGCATTTGAACGGAAAAGCCAGTGTTCTAAATAGCGCGCTATAGCGCCACTATAGCCTTTTTGAACCCTAAACGCTAAGGTTACAATTAAAACACGCTATTTAAGCTACAGACACTATAGCGGTAATAGCGATCCGCTATAGCGGATAGCGTGTAGCGCAAATAGCACCCGCTATGCAACATGCTATTTTTTTTTCTTTTCAATTTATATGGGCTTCAAATAAAGACTCATATTGGATTTTAAATTTTTTTTATAATTGACATACTAAGCTTTATATTAAATTATTAATTATTATTTTGATAAAAAAATTATTAATTATTAAATGAGATCAAATAAGGAAACTACAGCGCGCTATGTAACATGAGCTTTTTTTTTGGTTTTTTTTAATTTATATGGGCTTTAAATAAAGGCTCAAATTAAATATATTAAGATATTTCTTGAAGTAACAAAATGATACTTATTATATGGTAGTTTGAATACTTTGAATAGATTAAGATAATTAATTATGTCATGATGTCTACGTTATTTTGAAATTTAAATAGAAAAAAGATAGATTATGTCATGATGTTGAATATATTTTGAATAGAAAAAAATCGATAGTTTATGATATTAGTAATACTATGGATATTTCGAGTCGTAATTTGGACTTTGTATTGGTTTAATATGAATACTATAATTTTTTAATTAATTTGATGTTATTTATTATTCTATGAGACTTAGATAATGTTAATATTTAGTACAAATATATGATATAATTTTTATAAAAATAAAAAAAATTCTATGTAGCATAGCTTTCACTATAGCGACGCTATTCGTTATAGCTTTTTTTTTCGGCTTTCCACTATGACGCGATAAACGCTATTTAGAATCTTGGGAAAAGTTATAAATTGACTTGATTGAAACAAATTAAAAATTCAATGACTTAATTGTGACAAATCAGATTTAATTGATCAAATATGTGGCAAAAGACAAAATACAAAATTTAGTGACATCCAACAAAATTTATCATTTTGAAAAATTAAAATAGATATGTCTACCTCGCTGACTTCATATCCTCCCCGTACCAGAAAAGGGAATCTTTTAAAATTAGTGGATCCGATCCGGACCATCATTTTAACTTTGCATGAATCTCAAAGCACCAAATAATACTTGCTCCCTACGCTATTTTCAAATTGGCACCCGATTGAGTTATCCATCATCTAATATCTGAGAGGATATTTGTCTCTACCTCGCTTGCTCGTATAGTATCTTCCTTCAAAAATAATATAGAATCGGCTGTACATATATGGGTGTTTTTGTACTAGCGTATACTAGTTTGTACTGATATAAACTGATGCATATGTATTGACTAATAATGAGGGGAGAACGTACAAATTGTTCTTCATTTTCAAACCAACAAACAAAATACCCTTCTTCATAAATTATTAACAAAATGTCATTGTGAGCTCCACTTTCTCTCCCTCTCACTTCTCTGCATTTATTCTCCATCATTTTTTATTTAAAATGGAGAATTATGCAACATACCAACAAATATAAACACATTTCCTTGTTGCATAATTTGTCATGTTTTATTTAATAAACCAATTTTTTTATGCAGTTTCTTTTTATTTCAAATAGAGGATTATACAACAGATCATAAAATATAAAATGCATCAAGATTGGTTTATTATTTAATGTTGGTCATTAAATTGCTTTCAATTTAAAAATTGTAATAAAATTATTTATTATTATGTTATTAATATTTTCTACTATATTCATGAAGTCTGTAGTAAATATTATTTTCTTAATATTTTGTACTTTATCCATAAAATTTATAGGATGTAGTAGATATTTATTAATTATTTTTTTTGCTGATTAAATTGCATTGAGATTATTTCATGATGTGTTAAATTAGCTCCATAACATGAATTAAAATGAATGAGTACTAATGGCATGTTTCACAGTCGGACTTCTTCCTGTCACCGGCCATTCTGATGTAGTCACAAACGTACCAGAGGACTTTGACCTATCCTCCTCACGCTGCCTCAAAGGACTTGGAATCCAAAAGTACAGCAGACACTTCCACTATGGTGAGCTCGCTCTGTAACCCTAGCAAAGACATCGTAATAGGATCATGCAACTTAATTTGGTAGAAATGCCATAAACAAACAAGCTTGATCCTCTTCCTCGATCTTTCCACCCGTATTAAACACATCTCTTATCAAAATGTTAAACCACCAAGGTAGGCCCTCAAATCTACACCCTCCTACATCCTAAGTCAATACAACTGCTTTTTCAAAGCAGTCCAACTTGCCAATGACATAGACATATACATGCCCTCCAGTTTCTTCCAATAACTCATTCATAGAAGTTTCAGCCATGAACGGGGCTTTGATTTCATCCAACAAACAAAACCAGACTGTACCAACGGCTTTACCGCACATCATTTTCCACTGGCCATCATCCATGTCCTTTAGTTTGGTATCATTCAAGACATCGTCTAAACCCTGAAGCACAATGGCATCTCGGACTGAATCTTACCACATGTTGGAACCGTACCAAATAACCCGAAGCTCTGATACAACTTGTTGGAGTTATTCAAGAAATACAGAATATCATACACCTCATACCAACTACAAGAAACATACAATAATCCCAATATACTGTATATCCATGTAAACCAAGCAATTAGAGACAAATACAACTTTCATGCAATCAAAACCAACAACAATAGAGGTAAGATATTACCGCGAGATAGATTGGGTTCAACAAGCACACAAGAGATAAAGTGGTTCAATCGAGCCTACTCCACTGGGAGGCAAACGATCAATAAATTTTACTATTAAATAAGAGATTACAAGGAGTTACAAGAGTGTTTCAATTGTTAGTACAAACAATCACTCTATCTCATTATCTCTCTTTCTCTCCCTCTCTGTTTAGAACAAGTGCCTCTAGCTACACACTTTCTTGTGTAGGGTTACTGATAAGCCTAAATTATATACATATTCGGTCTACATCATAAATGATACCTCCATATTATATCTAAATTACGGCCCTGATTTACACTGAAACCTGTGCTTTAAAACCTATAAATGTGGACTTTTTACTTATATTTCGATGAAATGTGGTACTGCTATGCTTTGTTTGGTATTTTGCAGGAAAAATGACAAAAAAACTAGATCTAACTACTTTTCATACGGCCCGTACAAGATCTGCCCAACTGCACAAAAGGTTCCACAACAGAGGCACAAAGTCTCCAAGACAAAGCACAGGCATACGGCCCGTACGGTGCTAAATTGGAAAATTCAGCTGGAATCTGAAATTAGCTTAATTTAAGGAGGCCGAAAAGGAAGCCTTTAGAGGCGCGATCTGGGGCATTAAAGGAGATATTCCTTACCAAAAAAAGGGGATTCACCACTGGGACTTGGACAACCTTTCTTGGAGCAAAAGACAAGAGGAGGAAAAGAGGAAGAGAGGTGAAAAACGCAAGTTTGCAACGGATCTTCGGATCTTTCACTGTTTTGTCATGAACTCTTTCATCTCTTATTATTTGTGTTACCTTATGAACATGAGTAGCTAATTGACTTTGTTTCTAGGGTTAAGATGTAGTTTCTAGTTTGGTTTTGTTTGCATGCTACTTGGATTTGTGTTGAATGCTTTGTTTTTACTTTGTTGAGTAGTATTTTGATTGCTTTATTTGTGGTTGCTTGAATTGATTAGTCATCCCGTTAGATGAATGCGCATATCTAAGTGTTAAGAACCAAGTCTATGACATTTAATCCAACCCAATAAAGTATATGAAGTAGGGTGAAACCAAGGAGTACCCGAAAAGTGAAACTTTCCTTGAGGCGAAAGTCCTTGGATATTTTTAGTAAACCAACAAGTAGCTTAGATAAATTAGGCTAAAATGCAAAAATTGAGGTTTAACGCATCTAAGAGGGAAGTATTTGAGTCCGATAATCGGGTACTAGGCCAAAATGCGAAAGTTGAGGTTAGGTATCTAGATCTGGTCGATAGAAACCCTAAACATCAGTATTAGCGCAGAAACAGTAGCAGCAACATTAACTCGGGGTCCCATACGGACCGTACGGGAATCTGTACGGGCCGTATGCCTCGGGGCTGAACAGAAATGAAATATGAATCCTGGAAATGCCTTTTTATCAATTGAAAACAACTTTAATTCTTTTTATTGGCTTTTAAACTAGTCATAAAGCATTAGAATTGTTAGAACTAAACCAAACCAATCTCTCTCACTTCTAGAGTCTCAAGCAATTTTAGGATAAGTCCGGTTATTTTCTTCCGTCCCTATGGATCGATACCTGAGCATACTCATCGATAGGATAGTATACTTGCTATCTGATTTGACAGAGTGTAACAAAGGTTTAAAAGGTATAACTTGCTATACTGAAACTTTGTAGCATATATTATGTGCGAACAATAAAATAACACCAAATATTATGTATTTTGAATAAAAGGTGATTGCAATACACCTAGAATCAAGTTACTGCATTTGCTTAGCTTTTAAATGTAGGAAACGATGAAAAATGAAGAAAAGGGCTCCCAATCACCATCAGTGCTGACACACTCAGCACTTAGTCAAATTTCTAGCATCACAGCACTTCACAGAAAAAGTCCAAACATAATGTGTCCGCACTCACAGCCAGTGTGGGCCAACCCATTCACACTTAGGACTTGGCTGATTTTTGGAAGATTCAGATTGTTCAAGAATTCACAACCAATGCGAACACACTCAGAGAAATAAACAAAAATTTAGAAAGTTAAATAAGGAAAGTTGGAGTCAATGCGGGTCATTCATCCGCACTCACCACCAGTGCGGATGCACTGGACCCGCGAACAGCCATAATTATATAGTTTGACAGTTTTTCTATTTCTGGCCCACCAATGACACATTTTCATAGCCAAATTTGGATATGACAGTGTGGAAAACAATCCAAAGATAGCACCCACTAACTCCACAATTATGCCTTTTGATTGGGTATAGTCTTTTGCTATAAAAAGAGGGGGGGTGGGTTCATTCCCATGCACATTCATTAATCTCTCTTTTCACCCCTTGGTTTATGTCCATTTCCATAAAATGCAGCGATAAATCTATAGCAATTCTCAAAGTTCCAGACGCTTTTCTAAGAAGGAGAAGGAGAAGAAGAAGATCTTTCCAAGAATTCAACAAGATTGAGGTTTTTAGTTTGATAAAGGGTGTAATCATTTTTTTTTCTTCTTATTTTTGCCAACTTTTGTAATGGATCTCTCCAACAGAGAGTAGATATCTCTTTAGGGGTTTAGGTCAATGCATGGACTTGTTTAATTATATATTTTTTGGATTTTAGTTTTTATGATGATTGTTTGATTTGATGTTAATTTCTGTGATTTATTCTTTATGAATTTCATTAGTACTTGAATTATAGTTCACCTGGTTAGGTTTAAATGAATTAAAGTAGCTTGAAATCATGTTATATTATGTCTTTCCACTTTAGTTTATTAAATTCTAGCATTGGTCAAGGTAAGTATAGTACTAATTGAAACCATAAACATACATCTTAGGATTTAGTTTATCTTAGGACCAATTTGATATCTAAATCGGATTTTCAGAAATTAAGGTTAGGATTTGGTGAAGTATTAAATTGAAGTCAAAACCTAATTAGGACACCTTAGAACAAATATTGATCCATACTTTGAAGCATGTGACTTAAATATCCATCTAGGTAGTGACAGCCCTAGAATTCGAGCAACATTAATCTAACCACCCAAAGTATTTGTATCAATATTTGTTCCAAAGGCTAACACAAATTATAAATCATTTTTCAAGCTTTCTTAAAATAAATATTGATGTTTGTTTTGGAGCATGTGTATTAAATATCCCGCTAGGCAAGGTAAAACTCCTAGAGTTTGAGAAACATTACACCATCCACCCAAGATAATGGTGTCAATATTTATTTCAAGAATAACATAGGTTAGAAACCTCATCATAATCAAACATGAATTTAAACAAACGAATAAATAGAATTAGCAAGGGATTATAGACCGATTGTCCCTAGATTACCTCAACTTGAAAGTAAACCAACATTTATTTTCTTTGTTTAATTTCATTTATTGTTTAAAACTCCTTTCTTTCAGGTATTGAACCCAAAAATTAGGATTGTTAGAATAAAACCCCCAGTTCTACTTTATTGCACTTTACTTTCTTTTATTTTCTGAAATTAATTAATAAAATTTAAGCTAAATATGTAAACATACTCCATGTGATTCGACACCTAGATACTACAAGAGTAGATTGTACGCTTGCAACTAACATTTTTTTGGGTGTTGAGGTTAATAATAACATTTCTTTGAGTGTTGAGGTTAATAAATTTAAAGACATAAAGGATATAAAATAATTACAATTTCATATCTCCAAAATACTCATTAGTTACCAAGAGATTAAATAGAAGAGAAGGGGAGATATTGGGCCAGGCCTTGTTTATGCCTAAAATCCCAACATTTTGACATAATACAAATTTTAATGCCGGTCAATTGTTCCATGTTGGAACCTAGCGTCAGAGAGAAAAAACAAAAAGAACTAAAATTTATTCAATTTTAGATGTGTCAATGACACTTTTTTATTTGTTTACTCGTATTATATCTAAAAATATGAATAAAGATAAGGTTTTTTTTTTCATTAGCTTTATTTTATCCGTTATCGTATAAGATAATTTTAAAAAATAAAATTTTATATATAGATATATATTTTGCATAAAAATGATACATGGTACAATAAAGTTTGTATTTTATTAAATTTTTATAATACAAATTAATTTTATTTATTATTATTTTTTCTTGTTTTGAAAATATTTTATTGAAAATACAAATCAAGATGTCAATGGCACTTTTTTTTTATCTAACATGTATCGTATTCGAAAAAACAAATAATGCTAAAGATTTTTTTTTATTATAATTACGGATACGAATATTAAAATGTCTCCATTCAATCCAATCAATATCCGTGGACCCCTATTCAAATTTAAATAGGTCATTTTTTAAGGAAGCAGCTAATAGTCCCCCAACTCGACAGCTGTTGAAAACATGTAACAGCTGTTGATGACCACCTTCTGTGAACATACATGTCACACCCTAAATCCCCGGGGTCTAACAGCCTGCCGTGTGTATTTATTAAGTGTCACATATACACGCAAGGAAGTGGATCTTTTATGTGCATTACCAATATCCTCATTTGCTGCATCCGAGAAATAAACTTGAAAATAATCATAGGGTTGGGTGAGAATAAATTCTCAGTGCGAATTTGCCACATATGAATTATTGGACTTGCAGTCAAACTCTATATTCAACAATGAAACCCAAACAATAATAATGCAAACAGATATATATGTAATCATAAATAACAGAATGCCACTATTCGACAACAGTTTATCGGATGAATCACAGTTAACGGAATTTTCAAGATGAATCTCAAACACAACAGACATTTTGGCTTAACTTAATTTATTAGGGCTTGTAGCAACTACAAATGTTCTTTCGAACTAGACCGTTATCAAACCCACATCTGTAGAGTTACAGACGCCTACAGGTGGCCAACCAAGCTGGACCCTTTATCTAACACCCATCTGTAGCTGTTTGGCTTAACCATTTCCTAAGGTCCGGTTACAAATCACTAATACAGGTCAACTTGACAAAAATGCAATCACACGGAATCAAAGTCAGCCATACCGCTCAACTTTGCAATTTCATTCAAATAGAATCACAAACAACTCTCAGCCTTGCATAATTCATTAAACAAGTCAACGGATAGGTCACCGTCACCTTATCCAGCCATCTAAATAGGTCGGTCTGGCCAATTCATAACAGGTCAAATGCATAAGTCAGTAGCGTCACCCTATCCAACCACCTAAACAAGTCAGTCTGGCAAATTCATAACAGGTCAAACTCATAAGTCAGCAGCGTCACCCTATCCAGCCACCTAAATAGGTCGGCCTGACAAATTCATAAACACAGGTCAACGGATAGGTCATCATCACCTTATCCAGCCACCTAAACAGGTCGGCCTGGCAGATTCATTCACATCAAGAACAATTAATAGAACTAATCAAATAATAACCATACCAACATGCTAATTAACTGTAACCAAATAATTCAAATCATTCTCATTTATGCAAGAATCAATATGCAGCATGAATTCCAAAATATGCAACAATTAAGCATTCAACATGACAAACGAATAAAATAGTTTAATTCCTGAAAATAAAGTATCAAAGAAGTCCAAGAATCCCGCACCTTAGTATGACGAGCGTATCGCTTAATTTAAGGATCGGGCGTCTCGAATTACCTCGTGATATCTTGCTCGACTAAGCCTACACCTATATTATACGTTTACTTGGTTTAGTTCGGTTACATTATCAAAACTTAAATTCCAAAAGCCGTCTTTTAATTCGTCAATTCTTTTATACCTTTCGGCTCATTTATAATCATTTTAATTCAAGTCCAATTTCAAATTTACATATACACATCATGTCATGTTCATTTCGATATTTCAAGGCTTATAAAATTACAAGCCCAATTCACCTTATTTATCCAATTAAACATTCAAAGGCCCAATTTACTCACTTATTTCACTTTGGCCCATTTACATATCAATTATTTTATTCCAATTCAGCTTAATTAATGGCCCATAATTTAGCAAAGGTTTACGCCTCTAATTAACAATTCACCATTTACTCAAAGTCCATTTATAACATTTCTAAT
This sequence comes from Carex pumila, assembly GCA_033356055.1. Classification (NCBI taxonomy): domain Eukaryota; kingdom Viridiplantae; phylum Streptophyta; class Magnoliopsida; order Poales; family Cyperaceae; genus Carex; species Carex pumila. The sequence continues at coordinate 11,748 of JARJHM010000152.1, read as the reverse complement.
GCATAGGCCGGCCATTAATTCAAAATCTCACATTTTCACATTTAGGCTATCAATTTATACTACTCTACATAAGGCCTTATATTTTACAATTCATACCCTTAAATATAATTAATTTGCAATATGGTCCATGCCAGTTCAAAGGCTGGTATACACACAAAAATTTAGCACAATACCAGTGGTATCACTGGGTCAGTACCGACTGGTACCAGCAGCATATACACAACAACAACATGGATGTACTAGTCGAAATTTACCAGTACAACATCAACACAAAACCAGCAAAACAGAACAGAAAGCAAGACAACAAAGCGAACCAGCAAAATAGAAACAAGTCACAGGTCAGATCAGAATAGACAGACCATAAATCAACAACACGGCTCAAGCCTCAAGTCAGCACCATTTGTCGAGAAAATCAACAACCCGAGCAAAGGTGAAATTAACTACAATTCCCTTTAATTAATACAAATCACAACGATCATATATTTTATAATTCCGACCCTTAATAAAAATCATTTACAATATAGTCCCTTATACTTAATTCATTCAAGCAAATCAATCGAGTCGGGAAAATCAACAACTCGTACTCGAAAACTAACAAATTCACATCCTACGACATTAAGCAATCCATCACGACACAAATCCAGAAGTTTAAAAGTTATTTTGGAAATTACTCGAAATAGAAAATATCAAAAGAAGCGGCCGATTCCGAGGGTTTCGCCTCGCCTCGCGGCCATCTCACTCGAGCACCAGCAATCACCATAGCACCCCAAGATAGCACCAATCGAGCACCGAGGCAGCACACATCCTCAACTCTAGAAACTAGGGTTTCATGGGAGGGGAGGGGGGCAGAAACCGAGAGAGAGAGGGGGCGGCTGTGGCTCTCATGGGCAGAGAGGAAGAGAGGAGAGATCAGAGGCGGGTCCGGTGGGGTTCGCCGGCGACGGGAGAGGGCAGGGGCGGAACCCTCTTGGGTTTTGGCGTAGACAGAGGGAGGGACGGGCTGGGGGCTGGGGGTTCGGTTCTGTCACGTAGAGGGAGAGGAGAGAAAGAGAGAAAGGAGAGGGTTAAATGGGCTGCTTCAAGATTCGTGCTGGGTGGGATGGGTGGTTAATAAAATTCCAACATTTAATTTACAACATTTAAGATCCGTGTTGAAATAAATCTAAGGGTTCACAAAATTCTGAAATTCAAGTATAGTCTCATTTAATAGATTTATGGTCCATTTCTTTTATAAATTCGAGTCGAAGTTTCGTAAAATTTTACAATTAAATTTGTATGTATATTTCGGACCTTTATTTGTCAATTTAAAATCTAAATAATTTGTTATCAAACAATATATATATATATATATATATACACACACACATACATACATACATACATATATATATATATATCAAATCAAATCCTTAAAATTCTCAAGTAAACGAAATTGGTAACTTTTATATAATTTATCTCGTACGAATAATTTCATATAATTATACTCTTATTTGGAATTCAATTACTTATTTATTCACACGAATACAATTAAATCAATTTCTTATTTTCGAAAAATTCAAAGGAATTGTAACGGATTTTCTAAGTTTCTAATTTACCGAATAATTATAATTTTATTCCTAGTGATATATATATTTTATTTTATTTCTAAATCTCTAAATTTTATTATACATAATTTATATCACGAAATTTTAGTTTTGTTTTAGTCGGTCAGAAAATTTCTGAACGATCGTTAAGTTGATTAAACTTTTTATTTAAGCCAAATGTTCGATTTAGAAATTTAATCATGTTTTAAAATTTCGGAATGTAATAATACACATAGTATCCTGTGAACATACACATATTATCCTGTAAACATACATATATTATTCTATAAACATACACGTATTATCATGTAAACATATATATTGAACTTAAAATTATGACAGTTATAGCAGTTAAAAGCGCATCAGAATTAACTAAACTAAAAAAAAAAAGCTTTTATACATGGAGATTTTAAGAAAATTGTAGCTCGAGAGACGTTATCTTTTCTCTTTAAAGTGTAAAAAAAAATTAGCATTGAAAAAAGAACCTACAGCTCAGCTCGTCTCCGTGTGGAATTGAAGGGTATGATTTTTAGAAAATTATTCTGACATGCAGCAAAATTTCTACGTGTTGAATTGAAGGCTATGACTGATTTTTAGAAAATTATTCTGACATGTCAGCAAAAAATAATAATATCTTGATACTCGACCATTTATTTATTATTTATTCTCATTATTGGCTTTGACAAAGGTAGCATAAAAATTATATTTCTTGTACCCAAATTCTAATCTGGATTTTTTAGGATATAAACTAAAAGTTATGCCCCTATTTATCATTCTCTACAATTGAGTGATTATGCTAAGAGAGGAGGGAGGAGGAAGAATGAGGGTTAAATGGTTAATTGACTCTTATTTTAATTTTTATTGTCAAATTTAATGATTTTCATTTTTTTTTTAAATTTATGTAATTGATCTCCATATCTATTTGACATTTATAATATGAAAAATCTGGCTCCGCCTTAATTATGCTATTTGTTTCGTGCCTTACTTTTTATTCTACCTACTCATTATAACTCATAAAAGGATAATGGGGTGTTACTGTAGCTATGAACAGTGACACCTCCATTTCCTGCCTTCTGATTCTCATCCTGCGATTTGCATTTACCTCGGTGATGTCACATGACGTAACTAGCAAAAGTTTCCTAATTTTCCTCTTATCTCAAGCTCCATCACGCCGTCGATTTCTAACTTTCGCTCTCTCCCTCATCTCTTTGCCGCGTGGCTCTCAGCTCAACGCCGCGTGCCCCTTCTATTTGGATACTACCTACGTTCTTCTTCACCGCCAAGCCTATTCCTTTACTTTCGTCATCTATTTGCTACTTACTCTCTCCAGTAATGCACGCGCCATAGCCGCCCCACAAAAAAGAAGAAGCCCCAAATCACTCCCTCGGCCTGTTCGCATCGGATCCCAGCTGTCGTCTGCTGCTGCGTCGCGCGTGCCACATTGTGAGTTTCTCTGCAACGTTTTGGTTCCCCGCACTCAGAGCCTCCGCCTTTTCCGTGTCTCTAGGTATTTTTCACCCTTCTCATCATCGACTTCAACCTTCCAGCTAATTTTTTCACAATCAATTTGCGCCTCGTTGCTCCTCCACCTTCAACATTGCCATTACGTAACTTAATTGATTCTTTATTAGAGTTAATTGGATCAGGGGTGAGATTTGATCTTTATCAATGACTGGCGAGCAGTTTCTATAGATATCTCGGTTTGCGCCCTAAGTCATAGTGCCATAGTGATGCCTTTCAATTTTATGTACCTATAGTTCAGATTTTAAAAGTAGAATAAGTAGAATAATAATAGTTACTGTAACAATTACCTACAAAAAAAATATGTTGATCCGTATTCAACATTCCACGATCAATTTGCTGCTTGGGGACTAACCATCTATCTTACCAGTTGGCTTAGTCACCTACAAAAGAAGAGCACAAGGTTGATTGCACAGTTGCCCCTCCTATTTAACTTCAGGTTTGCTGATTTAATTCCTTCTGCCTTACAATTTGTTCCTAATGGTCTATAATTTAGGCTTCTCACTGCTTGCCAATGTTGCTCGATTGATCTGAGCATACTTACTAGAAAAGAGAATGTTAAGTAGAATTTTCACTGCTCTAGATTGTATCTATTTATCAGAATTCACAACTGAACATATTGGGAAATAGAAAATGGAAATTATGTTCTACATTGAAATCCAATAAGAATGTACATGAATTTTTGGCTTTGGGGGTTTTGGTGCACCTTATTTGTCCTCAATTGAATAAATGTGTTTACTACATTTATTCAATTCAATATTGGTAGTTGCTACAAATCTTTAAAAAAAAAATTTATCCTCAATTTTCTGTAAACTGTGCAAGGAGCTTCAAGTTTTTTACCCTGCGTCAGTTGACTAATGCTAAATGTCTTAGTTCTGCATGAATTTAACTCAGTTCCTCCTAATTAATTCTCAAATTATGCAAGTATATAGAAGAGTGGACTAGAAACAACAAATTTAGTAGGAAAGTAGGAAACTACTTAGTCCGCCCCTTCTGTACTTATTTAACACTATAAAGGCCCTAACAGAGAATCAGTTCATCCCAAAATAGCTTTACAATAAACAAGCAAACAAATGAATAAATCAAAAGAGCAAATGAATAAGTACACTTGAGACCCTTATCTTTGTATAATTACAGTTGAGGCCCTCAGCGCTATTCATTTTTTTGTACATTTTTTGTCTACGTTAATGCAAGTTACATGATGGACATCACAGGATACATCATCTAATAATCAAAGAGAAAACCTCCAAGCAAGGTGAAATTTTGCTCCATTGTGTCTGATTGTTCTTACTATTCCATTCTTACAGTAATTATTTTAGTACATCACCCAAAAATAACAATGGAATGCTACAGTCACATGGTACCCGGGGCGAACAAAAAATGCTTGGAATATTTACCCGGGGCAAACAAAAAATACTTTCAATTAATTTTACTGTATTATTTTTCCTCCATATTAATGTCACTAGTCAATTGGGCAAATGCACACCTTTATAAGTATCATGTTGAAGTTTTCATAATCAACTCTTATATTATTAAAATATCTAATAGATAACTCAATTGCTATATATCTAATTTCAGTAATGCGTAATTGACCCATTTTAAGAAAAAAGTTGCCTCTGTTCCTAAATGCTACATAAATAAAATTAATCAACTGTATCCAAATTATTTTGCAAGATTTTTTACCGAAATTTATTCAAATGCAAACTATTTTACATAGCCCCTCTCTCTCCTATGTGGTAAAGGCTTTCCAGAAGTGTAGTAGTCTTTCTTTCTGCATATAAGAACCTGAGCTGCCTGTGTAAGGAAAGTCATCCATCATGGAGTCGGTGGGTGAGCAACATTTTAGGCCAGTCTCTTTTTCACTACTAAGATTTGATCAAATGCGAGAATTTCAGTCAGTAAGTTTCAAACACAGAGGTAGTGACACGAAGCATGTTTTTCCATCAACTAACTTAGCTCAAAACCTATAATATGCATGTATGATATTCCCACTAAAGCACAACTCAAATAGGGACTCAACAGCTGCTGCTGCTAGACAATATTATTGGGCATTTAAACTCAACTTCCAATCTTGTCCTTTGTATTTCTCTTCTCTAATACTTCAAACATTATAATGACACATGACAGTACCACAACTGATCAGTACATAACAGATGACGTTGGGTAAAGACTTTTTCTGTATAAAATGCCAAAATCCAGGTTGGTGGAATATGATTCTAACTTTGATCTGACACTAATTAAATAACATTATAATATATATATTCTTTGCAGGTTATAATTTTCAGAAATGATCATATTTGCCCTTCAGGTACAATAGTTGCAAACTTTGACTTAACTAGATAATTTCATTGTACTTTACCTTCTAACTCATATATATTTTGTATACACTACAATACTGGCACATCTAACTGAAATTGTCTTTTTATTTTTCCATGTAGTTAAAACATCTATTCTTAACAAGAGAAAGATTAAATAGATATCCATGTTTAAATACGACTTATATTCTTCAATCCATGCAAGCAAAAATTATCCTTTGTTAACTTTTGTTTCCTCAAATGTCCCAATTTGTGATAATGAAAAAAAATAAGAAATCGAATCAATTAAACTGTTAGCTGCAGTGATATATTTACTTCCCTCCAATTGTCAGTTGTATATTTCCAGAGCAATGCTGGTCGATTATCTTCAAAGTAAAAATTACTGCTTTCTTATTCAAATTCTCTGAAATGGTCTACTAACATATTTGCCACAATAATACCAGGTGAACGATATGCTGCTCGTTGTACCATCTGCTCAATTATAGATCTCTACCTTCTCAAATTTGAACTTATGGATTAGATTCAAAGAAGACAAAAGTAGAAGATGCAGTTGAAGCCAGATTCGCTTACAAAATAATTCCATACTTCATTCACATATTTACTATTACTCATACTATTCCACTTTATTTGCATTTTGTAAAGAAATTTCTCCAATGAATCGGAGGATTCCATACTTTATTCACATATTTACAATTACTCATACTATTCCACTTTATTTGCAATTTGTGAATAAATTTCTCCAATGAACCGGATGAAAATTATGCACAATTTAGTCATTTTCTTCCATGATTATTGCAGACAATTATGCACAATTTTCATTCGGAATTTCCGTTCGATAATTTATAAATTCAAATTCTGCCACTACAACTATACAACACAAGCAACATTACAGTAACATTGACGAAGAAGATCTTCATGACGGTTGCGGCGTAGCCGCAACATGAAGCACCTAGTTATAGATAAACGTTATTTTTTTTATTGTTTCAACACGGAAGTTTCTTAAAGAGAGTTGTTGTGAAAAATAATACTTATTAAGGAAATTAAATTCATAAAAGAATGCATTTTTATAAAATAAATCTTGTATTGGCAAACTTTAGTAGTACTACAGCTCTCTTATAATGTACTATCCAGTTTAATAATATGTGTACGGGATTTTTATAAATAAATAAGTATTTACATCTATTAAATGTTAAAGATGTATATAATAAACAACAATACGCTTATACATGCGAGTGATGAATGATATGCTTACGGGTTTTTTATATAATTATTGTACAAAATCTCAAAAATATTGTATTGCTTTAAAAGTAGAATAGCGCCTTATATATTTTAAATAAGAAGAGATAAACATGTCACATCAGTGATGCATGATGTAGCATGGTTAAAATTAGGTGCGTTTGAATGCAATTTTGGAAATAGCAAGATGTATGATGTGGCATGGTTAAAATTAGGTGCGTTTGAATGCAATTTAGGAAATACCAAAAATAGCGTTAAATTGGAATTAGCGTTATTTTATCGTTTTGATGGGTTAGTAAGAATAGCGATAACTTCATGAATAACTCTATTCTTATTATGGGACTGTTCGGCAAGGCGGATTAAGTATGTGAGGCTTAAGATTTTAATCTTAACTGAGGAGCTTGTTGTGTTCGGTGAGACATTGGATTAAAGGTACAAGATTAAGATGAATAAAAAACATTTTTCAGTGTCAAATGTGTATAAAAGACCAAATTGTCCATTGCATTATTTGTTGTTATATAATAATTTATATAACTAATTATAATATAACTGATTTTGATTGCAATTAATAATAACAAATCGTATATTGTATTCAATTATTTTTTTTATATTAAACAAGAATCAGACGTACTGTTAAAATATTGCAATATAACTGTATATTTTTTTAGTTGGTAGTTGGTACCGACTGTGTACCAGTAGAAAGAAAGAAAAGAGAACAAAAAGGAAGGTTACCAATAAAAAGAAAGAAAGAGAAAATCATGGCTAAAAGCGTTGAAATATAACCATGGCAAACTGTTGTTTTGGCTGGTCAAGTCTAATTATTTTCTATTAAGAAGAACTTGATGCACATTTAGGCTCCGTTTGGCAGCTGATTTGGAAATGGAAATAGAAATGGAAATAAAAAATTTTGAACTAAATTTTACTGTTTATCGTAGAAAAAACAACTTGACTTTGAGTAAATTTTTGTTTCTTATGATAAACAGTAATCTGCCGAACAGAGCCTTAGTGGGTGGAGAAAAGGCTTCTAACAATGGCAATGGAAAGAAAATAGTCTACTGGGTGGAAAAGCTCAAATTTTAGTGACATATTTTCTTTTCCGCTAAAACTAATAGGTAGATTCAAAGAGATAATCACAACCAGGATCTTGAGAGATTCAAAGTGAGAAGGAAAGAAAATCATGGAACTATTATATTCACCAAAAAAATCAAAATGACAACGAAAGAATGGAAATATGTCATGAGCGATCTCAATAGAAAGAGCATTTCATGCCGAAGCTTTCAATACTTTCGATTTTGCAAGTTTATTGGACATTCGATGATTATTTGAGCTATAAAAATGAGAGTTCTTGTTTTCTTCTTCATTGGATTGTGTGCACCAAAAAGGAAGATGAAGGGTAAAAAATAATAAAATATTCGGTGGTGCTTAAGGAGGGCAACTTTATCATCAGTGACCGTGAAAAATAGCTAAGGAGGCTCTAAAGGAGCGAATTGGCTAAGGGTCACCCCTGGATTAAGAATTGATGCTAAGGAGATACTTTAATCTTGTCTAAGGAATTTGTGTTCGGCTGGATTAAGAGTTTAAGGATCCATATAAAAAGATTTTATCTTTCCAGCCGAACAGGTACTAAATATAGAATAGTGGAGAAAAATAATTACTAATTCAATAATAATGCTATCATCCCGAGAAAAAATATCTATTGATTTAGAGTAGATATTTAAAATTAGAAAAATTCATACAATATATTATATCAACCTAAATTTGAGTACAATTTTATTTTGTTAAAAACTGTTAGATATGTATTAGACCTTAATTAATATTTAATTAAGCATGAATTAAGTCTTTTTGGGCTATATCAAATATGGGTCCAAAATGATCTGTTTTTTTAATATAATTGGATAGATATATCTGAATAGGTGCGAATTGAATGGATAAGACCTTTTGAATAGATTTGATCAATAGATATGATCAACAGATGTATTGTATTATATATACACCATATATATCTATTTTCGCTAGTCTCTCTCCATTTGCTATGTTCAATTTTCGGACAAAACTAAAAAGATAGAAAAATCGACAATAGAAGATATTTTTAGATAAGAAAAGAGAAAATATTTTCAAATAAGAAAAGAGAGACAGAAAATAGAAGATTAGTATTTTCGGATTTATTGGATGAAGCCGAAAATCAAATCCATCTCAATTTGCACTAAGTCAGCGTAAAAGGAAAAGCAGAAAGACAAGAAGGGGGCTGCAAGTTGGCGCTAGTACTTCGACTTGCAGTTGTTCGTCAACCTGTTCATGCGGATACTGATAAAGACATGGCTGCGGTTGCTGTTGCATGAATCCGACATGAGGTGTACGAGTCGAAGAAGATTACTGCTAGGGCTTGAAATTTTCACTGCATGTCTAGTGGTAAACTCTATATTAATCTTGGAATTAGTTTTATACATTGATTCTAGTTTTCAGGTAGTGAACAAATTGATGAACTATATTGAATTGTTGCACTATAGCCTTTCAGGGGTCTCAGATAGGTTATAATGCAACAATTCAATTCAATTCATCAATTTGTTCACTACCCGAAAACTAGAATCTATGTATAAAACTATTTCCAAGATTAATATAGAGTTTACTACTAGATGCGTAGCGGAAACTTCAAGCACTAGCAAAATCTTCTTTGATTCATACATCTCGTGTCGGATTCACGCAACAACAATTGCAGCCACGTCTTTATCAGTATCCACACAAACAGGTTGGCGAACAACTGCAAATCAAAGTGCTAGCGCCAACTTGCAGTCCCCTTCTTGTCTTTCTGCTTTTTCTTTTACTTTGACTTAGTGCAAATTCAGATGGATTTGATTTTCGGTTTCATCCAATAAATCCAAAAATACTAATTTTCTATTTTTTGTCTCTCTTTTCTTATTTGAAAATATCTTCTATTTTCAGTTTTTTCCATCTTTTTTAGTTATGTCCGAAAATTGAACAGAGCAGATGGAGAGAGAGACCAGCGAAAATAGATATGTATTAAAACATATATAATGATAAACAATATGATTAGCTACGTGATAATTAATGTATGAGAATGAGAATGCAAAAAAAAGTCATATTATTTTATGAGAGAAATATAATGATAAACAAAATCCGACGATTGAGATATAGATGATGTAACAAGAAAATTTAAAAACTCATCCTTTTGATTTATTGTAAATAGATTATGCTTAAATTGAAGTTTCTGAGTTTTTTAAGCACTGAAAAGGGTTAAGGCAGGTAGGGGCAGATCTACTGTAGCACTGTTCTCTCTGGATTTTGAGTTTTAATGGTAATTTATTAATTGGTACTAATCGATTTTGCCCTTTCTTGAAATATTTTTTGCTCCCCTGTGGATATTTGATTTGTAATTCAGGTTAAATTTAGTGTTAAAATCAAAATAAATTTCTTGAATTATGATTTGTAATATTAATTATAAGTCAAAATATTGTTTTTAATCGAGTACCCAATTAGTTAATGAAATTAAATTCGATAAGTTATTTAAATCCAATTCGATATTTTTTTTACCCCACTAACGAAAATTCTAGATCCGCTCCTAAAGGCAGGGGATCCCCTTTCCCAATGCTATTTGAGCATAGTGTTTTAAGATATTCTGTCTAATTTCGTTAATTTAAGCATAGTTGAAAACTCACACATAGCAGGCAGAGTCAGAGTAGGAGGTCAAACATGGGGTTCTTTATTCTTTGGTGGCTGTTGACATATTTGGAAAAATCAAAACAAACTCAGTTTTGATGGAAAAGGGGCTCATTCAATGGTAATAGAGAATCAGGTTATACAGGAAGTGTGGCTCTGGATGTGTTCTTTCATTTAGGGTGCGTTTGGATTGGGTTAGAATAGCACTAACTCAGGAATTGCTCCGCTATTCTTAAATTGTGTGATCCAAACGTAAAGCTGGGTTTAAGAATTAGCTCAGGAAATGTGCTATTCTGCTATTCCAACGAAAAGCTGGGTTAGCAAATTTCTCAAATGGCTGGGTTAGTAATATTAATAAAATAATAACCTACCCATATTATTTTAGATTAAATATCATATCATAGTCATTTAAATAATAAATATAATATAATATTAGTTTAAATATTAAATGTAATACAGTATTAGTTTAAATGTTAAATGTAATATAATATTAGTTTAAATATTAAATGTAATATAATATTAAGTTAAATATTAGATTAATAATTAAATAACTATAATATCAAATTAGATTAATATTAAATAAAATATTAATTTAAATATTATATTAGTATTAAATAAATATAATATAATATTTTTTTGAATATTAAATGTAATATAATATTACTTTAAATATTAGATTGGTATTAAACTAAATATTAAATTAAATATTAAATTAAATATTAAATTAAAAATAAAATAATATTAGTTTAAATATTAGATTAGTATTAAATTTAATATTAATTTAAAAATAAAATAATATTAGTTTAAATATTAATATAATATAATATTAATTTAAATATTAGATTGAAGTATTATTGAAAAATATGATGCTTTATATATATTTAACAAGTCATTATAAATATAAAGGTTAGTTGAAAAAATAAAAACAAATAAATCATTATTATATTTCTTTCCTTCATTTGTTATTCCTAACATACAATCCAAATAACATTTCTACAAATTCGGAATAGTCAAAGTTAGTGCTATTCTTGAATCCCTTGGATTAGCACTATTCTCAATCACTAACCCAAAAATCGCTATTCTTGAGCTATTCCTTGCACGATCCAAACGCACCCTTAGTGTTTTTAAAATTTCTAAACTTGAGTAGCCGGTTGCGTTTGTTGTTTCTTTTTAGTTGCTGTTATAAGCCTGTAGATTGTAATAACTGATTACTGATGTAATACACTGATAGTCACTGTCAGTTTCTCAAAAAAAAATATATATTCGTTAATTTCTAAACTATATTTCTGTAAATAGGAATTAACAGTATTTTAAACTGACTTGTGATGTTTGTTCTAATAATTAGTCATTTTTGGTCATTTTTCTAATTTGCAGCTTGCAAAAAGATAAAAGAAGAATATGAATGTTAAAAGCAGTGT